>VZRE01003900.1:31815-91822 GCA_013396775.1 Cephalopterus ornatus | reverse complement strand
TGTGGCGGTTCCCCGGGGGGAAAAGAGCACAGATACTTGTGCCGCCGGCACGACGCTGGGCAAATCGCCCTGGGCATCCCCGAGCTGCCTCTGCCTTCCATCGCCGCACCTCCCGGGCAGGAATTTCCCGGCAGGCGTGGGTAGTTCCCTCCAGGCGCTGTCCCTGCTCCCCCCCACAACCCTCCGCTGGGGTCGGGGAGCATCCACGAGGTGAATTCCAACCCCAGCCAAGCCTTCGGTAGTGCACCCACGTCAGGCACTTCAGGCTGTAGACTTGTACCGGTTTAACATTATCCCGTTCCTACAAAATTAATGAAGCATTTGAATTATTCACTGTTCCCTTTTATAGAACAAGAGTGAGCAAAAGCGGGGGGCTTTGCTCGGAGGGAGTTTAGGGGGAGTTGAGCTGTGCTTTTCAGGTGCGGAGTTTTACATTCTTCTTAAACAAGAAGTGTATATCTCATGCTTGTTAGTGCTCCGGGTTTGAATTTAGATTGAAAATCTTGTGGTGGTACCAAATAGCTTCAGAGGCTGCACAGACAGCTCTCAAAGCTGAGAAAGCAGAAATTAAATTGAAATTAATAATCCAAACCCCTGTTATATGTGGAATCTCAGGGCCTATGTATATACATATGTATGTATATATACATATATATAAAAATCCTAACCCTTGTTATATAGTAGTGTCAGTGCTCTCAGCCTGCACAAGCCAGATATTTTGAAACCTCAGTGACCCAAAGCAAACAAATAATCCCCCCCCCAAAAAAAAACCCCTCAAACAAACAAAACCAAAACCAAACAAAAACCCCAAACAAAAAGCCCCCACAAACAAACAAACAACAAGAACAACCAAAATTCCTTGTATTTTGCAGCAGTGTCACCTACAGCGCTGTGGTAACAGTATGATCAGCAGAGTTCTGTATTTGAGAATATGGGGAAAAGAATCTTAAGCCATATTTCCCTCTTTTGCTGTTTCGACATTAATCACTAGTGAGCAAAGAAGTCATTATCTCGGCTTTATGATTAAATCTTAATATATCTACTAAAAAGGCGTAACAGTATACTAGGCATTTCTCATTTTGATACAAAAAACTAAATGCACATCTTCTGAAAAGCCATGTTCCCACAATGTAAAGCTATTTGTTACACAGAGAGGATGGTGCCAGCGTCTCTGTAACGGCAGCGCTGCAAACCATTTTCTACCGTGACGGCGAGCAGCAAGTTTCCTCTGTCTTAAGCTTCCCTGACATATGATATTAAACATAAATTAAGTACTTCAGCCTCCTATTTTGATGCCAGGGCCAGTCTCTGAGAGCCTTGAAGGATGATTCTCTGGATTAAAAAAAAAAAAAAGCCTTAAATTCCATTAAGCTTTTTGTAAAACTTTGCATTGCAAATTAGGACAAGATGTTACAGACCTGAAAGCCTGCACGATTTCGTTTCAAAAAGTGTTAAATGAGAGCATTTCAAACATTTGTGAAATGAGATGCCGTTTCTGAGCTCCAAGCTTAGTTATTTCATAAGTCCTTCTGTAAAGTCTTAAACAAGCTTGGAGAAGCCTTGGGAACTGGAACTTCTGTGGCAATCCACAGAGCTGGAGAAATCAAATATGGCTGTATCTATCAATTTATTTTCCTCTACAGAGAAATATATTTATATTCAGATAGGCATAAAATTTGTGTATTGTGCTTATAAGCAGCAATACATGTCTCAGTATAGGACTGTAGGGTACAAATGTGGTGTTTCATGCAGTGATTAATGACTGTAACAGTGATTTAATCTCATTTGGGTGAGGATATGAGGGAAAGTAGAATGTGCATGTTTATTGGAAGTGACATGACACATTTTGAAGAATTATAATGGAGATAATAAGACACTGCTGTCCAAAAGAGCAGAGGTACACAGCAAATCAATGCAAGAAATCTGCTTGATCTTGTGGGGTTGCCTTGAGTTGTGCTGCTTGAAGCTGCATCTGTCTGTGATGGAAGAGAGAAAAACAGATATATCTGAGCAAGTTGTGCTTAACTTCTGAGCTGTTTGGGTCTCTTGTATTGAGGGAAGTGGAGTTTTATGACATATATAACAAGTTTTTCCTTCTAACATTAATGATGGCTTGGATTTTTGAAGTAAGGAGACAGGGTTCTTGAAATATTTACATGTAGGTGTTGTGCCTACATTTGTTTCTCGGGGTGAATGTAGCAGTATTTTCACTGCTGGTAGCCAAAAGGCTTTTTTGACTTCCTGCCAGTCCTGGGGCCCTAAACAGAGTTCTTTATGAAGAAGTCTTAAAGTGTGACAACTCACAGACAACAAACCTGAGCTGCAGTTTTTATCAGTCTGTCCAGAAAAATATGAAATTATAGAAAATATGTACATTTCATGAAGGTGAAGTGTTTGGGGACTAATCCTGGTGGTTTTTTCCCCTTTTTCAGCCACTAACTTGTCCCAAGTGAACATAAAGTCTAGCAATTTATTTCATCCATCACACTCTTTAATCTTTCTTCCCTTCTTCCCCTTCTCCTTTTCTCTCCCCTGTGATAAAGACAGGTATAGCCACACTCGAAAAGCAGCCCCCAAGCAGAGAGCTCTTGAGACCAAAACTTGAAAACTAGGGTTTATAAGTTATAAAATAATAATAATATGGTCTTATGATTGCAATGGACCAATTATTGGGAAAGAGTGCAAAGGCCAAAAAAAAGAGGTTGAGACATCACCTGGAAAACAAAAAGCTTTCATATTTTGGCTTTAAAAGGAGTTTCTGTGTGTAAGACTTGAGATTTGCTATGGAATTCTTTCAGAACAAGTATTTAGTTTTAATTAGCGGGGTGGTATCTTGGTTAATGGCATTCCTTGGATTCTTCAGTGGCTGTGAAATGCTGAGGCCTTATTAAGGAAGAACATAGAGGAAAAAGGAGCCAGAAGAGATGAACACACTTTCCCAATTTCCCAAATTGAATGTTCCAAGGATGCGTGTTCATGGTTTTCAACTTGAAAATGCATTGTTAATGGAAAGAGCACAAAGAGTGGTTATGGGAATGCAGTGGGGCATTCAGGGGTGTAGCTGATCCCAGGTTGGGGGTGTTGCTGCCACCAGCATCACCCTGAGCTCGGTCACAGCTCTGCAGCTCCTTGGGCACACTGCTGCTGCTCTGGGAATGCTTGTTATGGCGTTGGCTTGGCTACAACTGCTTCGTGCTTTGGTGCATTTATCAAAAAAAAATAAGTAGAAGATCAAAAAAATGAGTAGAAGATACTTCTAAGCCAGCATAAAAGTGCTGTGCTTGGAGAGGCAACAGTGATTCACCCCATACTTTCAACTAATTTAGCTGTTAGACAATTCTTGTCTAACTACAGTCTTGGCTTGGAGAATGGAGGATATTCAGAGTGCTGGTAATATAGGGTGTCAATACCTTATCTGCTCTTTATACACCAAATACATAGAGAATATATAATAAGCTCCATGGAGTCAGGCTGGTGGCACATCCAGCTCAGTGTCCTGCCTCCAGCAGTGGCCATAAATGACCAAGGGAAAAGCAGAAATTCAGCAGTGTCCTTAGATATCCTAAAGGAGCCTCCATTAAATATGCAAAATACTAAACCCCCTCTAATAGCCCTCCATAAATCTAAACCAACTCCGTGCTTAGCTGACTTCCAGTTACTGGTAATGCAAATATTGATATAATTCAAAACTACAGGCTTCTGGAATTAACAGATTCATCTAATTCAATGAATAATAAATCATCTCACATTACTCCTAACAGTAACACATTCAGTATTTGCATACGGTGTGAATGAGGGTTGTCAAAGACATGCAAACTAGAGGTTGAGAAACAAAGTTTCTAGATAAATAGAGATTTTGAAATATAAAAGGCTACATAGACTTGGTCTGTGCTGATATCCAAACTGCATTTACACATTTTTCTGTTTAGTTCCCCCACAAAAAAACTTTTAGGGAAAACCTTTTCGGACGGTTCATAGAGAATTTCCAGTATCACATTCCCTTAGTCCTCAGAACAAAGTTGTATCACTCAAGAGATCTAGTTCTTATGCTGTGTATACACCCAAAATACACACTGTAAACTGAATAACTAGCTCTGTAAAAAGCTGTAAGAGGTCATGGATGGCAGTCCGGTCTTAAAAGGGGCCATGTCTAATCTTCTTTTATTTTCACAGATAAATACTATATTCTATGGTTTATAATTTTGAAACAGTTGAAAAGAATTTAGTCACAGTAAATTCCAGCAAGAGAGAACAGCCTAAATGCTCAAAAATACCAATTCTACACAGTTATGTTTTTGCCTCTGCAGTGCTATTTGTAACAGCTGTGTTGGGGGTCTCTGGAATGTGTTCATGTGGGAATCCAGTCCTAGAAACAGAATTCTAAAATTAATTTCAATGCTTGAAAAATGCTGTGACTTCCTATTGGGGAAAGTGGCATAAACCGAAAGTAAATTTTAAAAGGAAAAATACAGCAACAAGTATCTCTGTCTAAAGCCTTGTTTGGCTTATTTATGTCTTCCCACCTACACATTTAAATCTAATAAACAATCTGCCTTCCTAGTGTGAAGCGCATCTCCCCTATTTCCTTAAATACTTGCAGTTCCAGAAGCACTTTGAAATTACCAAATTATTAAAACTCAACAGTGGGTTAATTAGCATTCATATAGGAACATTAGCTACAGGTACAAACCCAATTATTTCATTTAAAAGACTATTCTTTTAGCCTCACAGCCAAATAAATCCTGCTTTATTCCTTATGCCTAAGTCAAGCCAGTCCTGTGCTGTGGCTGCATTCTTCATTTTCTGAACTAAGGCTGGAACTAATTTGCCAAAGTGGAATTTTAGATACATTAAGCATTTAAAATCCATAGCAATAGGTGAAAAGAAAATACATTTGAAATCCTTTTTTGAGAGCTTTAACTGAAAAATAAAATAGTACATAACCTAGTGAAATAGTCTCAATTGTTGTAGGCAAAATTTGAAACATACTTTTCGAGTAAAGATACTCTGAGTTTGAACAGAATAAATTCATACATTCACTGCTACTTAAAAAATGTTGCCAGTGAAAAGATTAATCTTTCTTTGATATCAGGCTCCACTCTCATAAGCAGATATTCTACAGTGCTCCCCAAGAGAAGGGACCCTTAGCACTCCTTGGCAGAACCAGTACAGAGGAAAAAGAACCAACAAAACAAAAAAAGAAACCAAATAGCAAAAAAAAAAAAACCAAACAGCAAAGTGCTCTGGCAAAGTGCTCTCTTCTTTCACTGATTAAGTGTCAGACTGGACCTGCAGGTGTTGGAGAGGGACTGGAAAGCATCAGCAAAACAATGGAGCAATTATTTGATTGGCATGGCCCTCTTTCAACACAGTGTGAAATACTCTTACTATTACCTGAATATCAGCTCTTTCAGAGCGCAGAACAAACTCAGGGCATTCAGGCTTTCACCAAGTTATTCCCACAAGCCTGCTTGGGAAATCTTCCCTTTGGTGACACACTGTTCACTGATGCCTTCACCACCTCCATGTCTCTGGGCAGAGCTCCTGGTGTAGCAGATCCACTTTCCAAAATACTCTCATTAACCCAGGAATTCTACTCTCAGGAATGAGTGTGTTTCAAACTCCTGTTTCCAGTGTCTCCTATATGATTTCTGGGGTTGTATGTAACAGTTGTGATATCTATTTTCAGGAACTTATGCTTTAGGAATACTGTGCTTTCATTAGAAACTTCTGCAAAACCAGTGACTTTATGTCCCAGTTGAAGGAGCAATGACACTGTCCAGGGAATGCTGAATACTTCAGCTCAAGGTGGAACATGATGATGGGAGAAGCCAGCATGGCCATGTCTAATTAGGCTAAATAAAAGAACCCAAAGGAACTCCTGTGACATTTGGCTCACTAATTGTGGCTGGAGGATGCAGATTGGGCACAAGTGCTTTACTTCTGGAATTACCAGCGAGCTTTGCTCAAAGCTTCCCCAGAGCCTGCTGTGAACACAGTACAGACACCTGAGGGAATCGTGCTTGGCTTAGGGGGGCTGATGCTTCCCTTTAGACTTTTGCCTTCTGTCTTGGAGCTTGGTTCAACCACAGAGATTTTACAATTGTCTTTTTATGAGAAAGGATTTAAAAAATCCATGACATCAACACTTCCTCAGTTAAGGTGAGTGAAGCAGCCAGGGAGTGAGCACACAGTAAATGCTGATATAAAACACATAATTTGAGCTCCTTTGGATTTCAGGGGGTTTGTTAGTTTATAGATTCTATTTAAAGCTGCAGAAGCCAAGTCGAACCCAAGTTTACATAACAGCTAGGCTGGATTCCTGGGTTTCCTCAGCTTTCCTGAGTTAAGTCTGTTGTGGATTCTTCTCTTGTAATTTACTTTTCTTGCAGATTTTGAGAGCTAGATTTCCCAATTAGAAGGATGAAAGAGCTCTTAAACATCGAGAAATTGAACTTTCATACAGGTATGGTTTGCTGTCATTCATTTGTCCAGTAGCACTTAAACTACTTTTTCTTTCACTGGGATTCATAATCCTGATTAGGCTGCTGAAAACTCTCCTCTCACACGTAATTTTTGCATTTGGACTGGTGCATTAAAAGTGCATGAGGATTCAACACAGTCCTTTACTTGGAGATCTTAAACTTTCCTTTTTTCCTAGCCTCTTAATATCAGATTTGAGCACTGAAACAGAGAGCTTGATGATTGCATCCTAACCCCCAGGGATCAGTAAAACATCTCTTGATGCAGGACTGGGCATTATACATCATTTAACCTTTCCCGGAGATTTAGCAGCAAAGGTCAAAACTTAATCCTAAATAATCCTAAATCTTCATTCTGATCAAATGGAATCTCCCTCCAATCCCTTTGCAGTTCTTGCCTGGTGCCTCAGGAGTGTAAGACCCAGAAGTTCATCACGAACATTTTTGTTCCAACTCCTTGGAGTGAGGTTTGGGCTTTCAAGCCAAAGTTACCTCTCTGTATATTTTTGCAGGGTAACATTGCAGTCCAGTGAAGTGAGGCCTAGTTTTCCAACTGTCCATTCTGTGTGAGGTTTTTAAAGAGAACAAGCCGTAAAATCTCCTTTCACCACAAAACAGTCTCACTTAAAAGAGGGACCTCCCTGTGTTCAGTGGCATGTCCAGAAAAAATAAGACAGATCCCACGATTCAAAACACTACAATGAAAAAAAGCTGTCTTGAAAGATGTATGCATTTTTTTGCAAATGCTTAATTAAAAAAAAAAGAAAATGTAACATTTATATTTTGGGTTCTACGGTGTATGAGAACATGTAAAACACAAAGAACATGCTATTGTGTCTACACCAATCCTAATATGTCGTGCTTTATGTCACTATGCCTCCCAATAAAGTAAAACAACTGACTGCCATCAGAGTTACAGACTTTTTGAGAGGAAAGGGCTTAGATGAGTTACGGGAAATAAGTTTCCTGTTTTAGAAGTGGCGCTTATAATTTTATTCCTGCCTAAGTGAGAGGTGCTGTTTGATGGTTGCAAGCCCTGGTAGCTGAGAAAGCCACTGAGGAAAACAAATACGCTTGATGCAAGTAGCAAATGCAGCCTTGTCTGGTGTTAAAAATTTAGGAATACAGTGCCTTGTGCTTTTCTCAGAGAGGGAGACAGAAAGGTAGAAAGATTTGGAAGTTTCAATTGATAGTAAGGTTATAAGGAGAAGATGGAATTCTCTAAAGAGGGAAAGAAGCAGGGATGGATTCCAAAGACACGGAGCGTGCAGTCAGAGCAGTCCTGAGAAAGGAGCGGCAGTCCTGCGCTGCCTGGTGAAGGCATCCAAACTTTCTCCTTGGATCAGTAGCAGGCTGCACCAGAACGTTATCCATGAGACTGAGCACAGCTTTACAAAGAATTTTGTGCAGATTCTTCTGCTTTCACCTGTGTGTAGAATTGCAGCAGGGTTCTGATATTTTGCCAAGCAGCAGCTCGTCCAAAACTGTTTGAAGGCTCCATGTGTGTTTGCAGCCCCAGCTCTGAGAGGGGTTGGCTGCTCATTACATCACTCCTGGCAAATTCCAGGAGGTAAAGTGTGGCTCTGCAGTCCTGGAGCAGGAGCAGAGAAATAGGCATCAGGAAGTTAAGGTGATGGTCTCTTTTCTTGCTTAATCCATAAAGTTCTTGCTAAGATCCCTGTAGGAAAGGGAGAGAAGCAGGGAAGGAAATACTTCTTTACTCACAGCTCATTAAGACAAACTTTTTAAATTTGCTTGTTTAAACTCCAAGGGTGCAGTAATAAGATTTTGTAGGAGATGAGGACATGTTTGGGAACCCAGAAGGGTCCAGGGGCTTGGACATTAAGTCAAAAAATTTGAATTTTGCTCCCTGACTCACTCCAGAGCTGATTTTCTTTCAGTGAGTCACTTCATGCCTCTGTTTGCTCACATGAATGTGTTAGCGCTGGGCATTCTTCTCCCTGTTTGCTGACTGTCCATCCCAACAGATCTCTGGTATTTTTAAAGGATAGTAGATTCTGCTACAATACATAGAAAATAAATTAATAGATTCAGAATCAGGCCCAGCCTTTGGGCACCAAAGTGTGAAGTCAGATTGTTTGAACTTCTGCATGAACATTCTTAGGAATTAGGTTTCAAGATGAATGAATCTAGTCATCTTTTACAGCCTTTAAGACACTTCTTACCTATGGAACTTTCCAGTATCCTCTGAGACTTGCAGCCTGCTGTTGATTAAGATGAAATGGGGGGTTTTTTTATGAATGCAGCATATGTTTTTTAGTGCATGTTAAATATTGCTATGGTTAAGTTGAAATGAGGAGCAGGCATTCTGCAGCAGATTGTTTTTTGCTGGGAAGTGATTGAACAAATGTTTGAACAGCTGTGCTGAGTAGACCCTGTTGGGGTAAGTGGTGGAATCATGAGAGCTGGTGTTTTGGTTGTCCACAGTGGAAAAGGAACAGTCAAATAATTGTCTGCTGGGGTAAAGGACTCTTATACAAATAAGATAGAGATTCAAGGTAATTTATAATAAAGTCTGTGAAACGCAGCTTTGCATGTATAATGAGTTTTATTAAAGATGCTCATTCCTGATCTTGTAGAAAAGGTGATAGGGCTTTGGCTACTCCAGCAATCAGGACAGGAAAATTCCCTTGGAGAACAGTCAGGCCAGTTGAGAATCTTTATATTGCTTAAAAAAACTCTTTCAGTTCCAGAAATGAGCAACCTATAATTCTAGGTGGACAAACAAAGTGACTGCCACAAAGATTGATCATCTGTAGCAGAAAACCAACACTTCTCTGCACAGCACCATTTGCCATGGAAAGGTTCTGCTCTGCACTATCAGCTTCCAGAGAGCTTTTTAGTCATGTGATAGGCGAAAGAAATATGGTCTATATACAGTAATGAGTGGTATTAAATGAGCAGCTGGCATTCCTGGCATACCACAAACTCACCGAAGAGGAAAAGAAAATAAGGGTAGGATACTTTAATGGCTTTTACTCCTAAAAATGGAAACCAGATATCCAGATCACAGAGACCCCACTTGAACTTTCAGCTTGTGGTCTGACTTCTGGTAAGAACTAATTTGTAAGGACAGATCTGACAGTGGGCAGCCGCTGTGACTGTGGGCAGCCAGCGAGAGTGGAGTCGGGGTGTTCAGCTTGCAGCAAAATGCAGCAAATAAAGACCCTGAATTTTAGCCTGGTGATGAAATTTTTTGAAAGTCTGAAGGCTAATTTTGGTGCCAGAGTTGATTCTCTCTGAGTATCTGATTGCCAAGGCTCAGGTTTGCCAGAGAAGACTCAAAAGGATTAGTGGTGGCGGGAATGGGGAACTGTTCCCAGCAAATGTGTTCCCTGGGAACCTGGAAGTCTTGGAGGTGTGTGGGGACAGGGGCAATGCAGTGACTCCACCCTGTCCCTCTGGTATGTTCTGCCCCACACCTCCCTTTTTTCACTGCAATGCATTGCCTGGGCCTCGGAGCAGGCCCTTGGGCTTTTTATGAAGAAGAAAACATGTAGGGGAACATAAAAAGGGCTTTCTTATATTAAGGGAAATGGCATCCTGAGGTGTGCTCGTTGCCAGACTGATCTTACAGGAAAGCAATCCTTTCCAGAAGCATAAAGAGTGACTGAAATGCCCTTATTGCAAGGAATGCTGTGTAACAATAAAACATGCAGTAAAGTTTATATTGCTGCTCCCATAAAGTCGACATTATATTTTAATAAAATAGCACTGCTTTTATGAGTGCACACTGTGATACGAGCTACCAACTGAAAAGAAGAGTTGAACTGGACTTTATTTTCTCAGAAGGCTAAAAGCTGTCAGATTGTGTCCTGATGGCTGCAGGTATTCCAGGGAGCTGGTAACTCTGAAGTGAAATGCAGCAGTGCCTCTGGGTGTAGAGGTTTGTGCTGCAGCTCCGTTTCTGATATGCACTGTGTCCTCGTGGTTATTCTGCTTTGGAGGGCAGCCCATCAGAGCTTCCTGCTTTGAATTAATTCTGTTTATCTTGGAAGCTGAGAGACATGAGCAAGTACCCCCAGGCGTCAGTGCATCTCAAGGTGGGCTTCAGTACTGTCAGTGAGGAAGTTTGTGCTGCAAATCTCATATTAGTATCCCACTTTGCTAGTTAAAAAACGTCTATGTGTGCTCTCTTGTTCCTCCTTTTATAATAAAAGTAAATTCCAAACTGGAAATATAGTGAGATTTGACTTCATGGCTTTGACCATTTTCAATCTGTGTTAAAGATTTCTGTAATTTTCTTTTAGTGTTTCCAGTACAGCTTTCATGGAATCATAGAATTTTGCTCTCCTCCAACCAAAACTATAAGCAACAATCAAAGAAATATGCATTTAAATAGATATATATGCACTTAATACAGCAGGAATTAAAATTCTGCTTGTGCTGTTGGAATGGTTTTACTGTGTCACCCACTGTGGGCTGAGCTATTTCACCTTTTCTTGTTAATTAATACTTGATCTTTCTAATGAGCCCCAGATCTGTTCACCCAGACAATCAGTGGAGAAATCAGTAATATTCAGGTAAATGGTGATGCTCATGTCTTGATGAACTTTAATGGTACCAATTTCAATAGTGCTTTCACTGTTAGATAAAAGCTGGCCTGCAGATAATGAATCTGCCTTCAGGAAAAGCTAAGACATAATAGACCGAAAAAAGCATTTGTCTAAATTGTGGTAATTATCCTAATTTAGGCTTTAAATAATAAGAGGCTGGCACTTTATATATTTAATATTTCAGTTAGCTATGAGCATTAAGGAAAATGAGACATCTCAGAGATACATATAAGAAATGGTAAAAACTTTCTGGGAAAACCAGCAAGGTGAAGAAGTGAAATGCTGGGGAAATGGGCTGTTAGATCTACCTCTCCCAAGAACATGCAGTGTGTAACCAGGTGATCAGATGGCAGGTAAAGTACTGGAGCCCCTCTCCTTAGAGTAGCTCAGAACCTGACCCATAAATCCACTGGAGACTGTGTCTCCCACTGATCCCGCCTGCTGCACCCGTTGCCTCACTGCTGCCTGTCCAGCGCCGTGAATCTGAGACTTATTGTGCTGAATCCCCCTGGCAGGATTAGAGCAACCTCCAGGCTATTTCCTTTAAAATCAATCCAGGAACAGAGCTGTCTTTGCAGTGAAATGTTGCCTTTATGAATTCAGAAAGAAGGAAGTCATAATCCTGCGTGACTCCCTATACCTGCATGTGCCTAAGGATCCTGGAAGTTATTGTTTTTCCTGCTCCATATGTAGTAATTATATTTACCCAGCTAGTCCTGCATGCTTTCCAAAACCTTGTTCTCAAACCAGGCAAAACAATCTTCACATTCACGTTTCTCTCCTGACAAACATTCTGAATATTTAACTGTAATGTATAAACTGAGTGATTTAAACATAGAATATTCCATCCAGAAGGCTTTATTTCCTCAGTGAAAAATCTCCTTCTGTAGTTATAAAATGGACCTAAAAGATGTCTTAGGGACATGATTTAGTGGCGAACTTGGTCGTGTTGGGTTAATGGTTGGACTCAATGATCTGAAGGGTCTTTTTCAATCTAAGTGGATCTATGATAGTTAATGCCTTGAGAAGCAGAGCCATGATCCTCCCAAAACAAAAGCAGATATCCGTGAATGCAGTAGTTTGATCCACAGGGTGAGAACTGTGCTATGGCTGCATTTCTGCTACTCATTGAAAACCTCATTTATTACTCAGTCTTTTTGAATTTTTAAAATAGTTTTACTCCCTTTTTATCCAAGCAAGCAACTGTCTTCTTTATCATATGACATTAAAAGATGGTAACTGTTATTCTATTGTTGCTCCAAATCACAGTAGTTGGGGATAGTGCTTTGTCTTCTAGGAGTGCAGGAGCTCTAAAGACTGGTGTGGCTATTGAAAGGTGAAATCCAATTGCCAGTGGCCCAGTTAAGAGATTCGTGACTGAAGTTTAGGTTTAGGGTGCCTTTACTGACCAGGATGTTGTATCTGACTCTGCATATGGAGTTAGTTTCTCGTTATGAGAATGACAAAAACAAGCAAAAGAAAATCAAGTTGCCTCTGTGACTCCTACACTAAGAGCCAGACTGTGTTTGGGGTTCATGCTGTAAAGGAACTTAAACTCAGGCTGATTCTATTGCTTGCAAAACTTTATTCCTGGGGGTGGCAAGTGTGAGGGTGTGATACATACTGGCCCAAGAGAGAAGAGTGCAGTGTGTTTGCAGGGCAGTGTGAGATAAAAGAAAAAGAGGTTTAAAACCACTTTGCTTTTCCAGCCTTGCCAGATGCACCAAGCAATTCATCAGAATTTTTAAAATTCAAGAAAAATGTGAGTGCTGGGCTATTTTATCAACAGTGGTCCAGAAGTTAGGAAAAAAAAAGGAAATCAGTGGCAAAACAGTAGACCAGTATTGTCTGAAGTGGTTTCAATAACCATCTTGAGAAAGTCAATGAGAGCACTGAATCTGCGGCTGAATGAAGCAGCTCCTTCATCCTGGATATCTTGATATTTGATGGTACATTAGCCAGAAAATCAGGGAAGGGAGGAAAAGAGGAAATGTGTGAATCACAGCATTTGTTACTTTCATGTAGTTTTTATAGGGTTAAAGTAACTAAGTAAAGTAAGAAAAAGGTATTAGTTGGAACTTGCTGAGAAAGGCCCTGCTTCACACACCTTTAATCCCTGTCTAACTGTCTAACTAGGAGACCCACTGCACCACCACTCCAGTTGAATATCTCAGAATCATTAATTGATTTTATCCTCTCAGCATTCTTGTACAACACAATCTAATTTTGCAAATGATCAGCTAAGGAAGTGACTTAACTGAGCAAAGTCCTAAAATAAACCTGAGTTCAAGGCAGCAATTGATGAGGTACCCTGAGATCATGCTCCACCAAGAGGACATGCCATGCAGGACGGGTCCTGTACTGGTGCCATTGCCACCCCCACTTCCACTTGGGCAGGGTCATCTCTTTAGGCACAACCTGCATTGCTTTGCAGTGTCTTGCCTGGAAATGTCTTTCCTATTGCTCTTGTTTGGAGACAAATTGGTCTGGGTTGGGCTCTTTTCACACTGGTGACAGGAGGAATCACGTGCAGACTTTTTCAGCAAGCGTTGAACCAGCGAGTTCCGACACTCTGAGCAGTGCAGCCTCAGAGCAAACAGCTGGGAACTGCTTTAAACACACCCCTAAACAGTGCCTGTGGTAATTTGGACTCTCCTGGACGAGCTGCAGTCACTAAAACATGTAAGCCCTCACAAATAACTTTTAGAGAGGGAGCTGAATCCACAGTGGATGAGGCTCAGATGCCTCAGATCCCTCAGCTGAGCTGGAGAGCAGTAAGGAAGATTTGTGCAGTGGCTGAGCAGCTGCACAGTTTTGGTGGCAGCAGAGAATGTCATTAATTTAATTCTCTACCCCTGCTACAACCTTTGGCAAAACCAACATTGCTTTGCATCTCTCTGCAGCAACTTGGGCCTGATTCCTGGCACATTCCTCCCCGAGTGAACCCTGCAGTTCCCCTCACAGGGCTTCTCCATCCCAGCCAGCTGCTATCTATCTCAGTCTCTAATCTGGGCTATAAAGCAGCCCCATTTTCCAGGCAGTGTTTACTGAAAACACAGGAGCGTGCCTGGCTCCCTCAGCCAGACCTCCTCCTTCCCTCCCTCTCCCTGGAAGGTCAGGCTGCAGGACTCTCCTGCTGCCTTTGGGAGAGCAGGGAGTGAAATCACCAGCCCATAGACCATTAACCCTGACAGGTTTACAGTCGCTTCCTCTGGGGTTAAGGGAGTTCAATATGCTCACAGCCAGTCAAAGTGGTTGACAGCAAAGCAAACAGTGACATGATTGAAATCTTCATTAGAGAGAAAGCTGGAGAGCCAAAGTAAAGATTTGGGACAGGAGAACACGGTGCAACATCACGGCTTTCAGTGGGATCAGCAATTTTAAAACAAAATTTCTACAGAAGCAGAGAAGAGGTCATGAAAAGGGTCAAAACCAAATAGTAAGGGATAATTATGAGGTTGGTATTATTCACATACGGCACTGGAGAGGTGGGAAGAAGAAACTGGATTTTGCTGTCGTGCTTAATACTAAGAAATGCTCGAATCTTTAATGAAAAAGCACATTTGAAATGATAACTTCCTTGAATTTAGTGTTATAGATTAATTCTGACTAAGACCAGTGTATTCTGTAGTTATGCTCCTATTTCTGAGGGAGTGCACTAAGTTTTGGGAAGCAGAAACCACCTGATGCTGCCTTCAGCAGCACTTTTGTCCCTTTTTGCTGTCAAGTGGGATCGTGGCAAGATAATTAGGGCCTTTGCTTGAATAAAGTATTCCTAGATTTATTTGCAGCTTGTTCTCAACTAATCTATCCTTTCTTAACCATCTTGAAAACATGACCTGTCTTGTTCTCAGAGTGAGAAGAGCTGGATTCTTTGTCTTCCCATTACTGCATCATGAGACCATCAGTGGCCGCCACCATCAGCATATGTCACACTCACTGCATTTGGCCAGCTTTTTTTTTTCACCTGGGAAGTAAAGGGAGTGAAAGAAAAATGGGCTGAATGATTTTTCTCCTTCCTAACAGCTCCTTTTCTTGCCGGGTGTTGTCACTAAAGCTCCACGGGCCGCCGCAACAGTGCTGTAATAGTGCTCTATTCAGCCTGGGAGATGCAGGCTGAGCATTCATGTTTTAAAAGAGAGACTTTTAGGAGCCTCCCCTAGCCTCGTTAAAGCCACCCCTGCACTTCAGTGGAAGCCAGATAAGATTTCAAGTCACATCTTGTGTTCCAGGTGTTTTCCGGTGTGTCCGGAAATGTCAGTTATCTCCACTCAGGACTGGAGACCCCGGTGGCTGCTTGGATTTTTAGTCAAATAAGACAAATGCCCCTCTATTTTCTCTAGTTATATATTTATTCAGTGATTACCACGACTTTAAAGTTCACAAACTGGTTCTTTGTTTCTGTAAATATTTGCCGTAGGGGTGAGGAGCAGTGATCTCCAGTGAAGATGAAGAGCCACAGGAGGGGTCAGTCTCTCAGCTGGAATGACCAGGAGCCATTCCATGATCCTACTTGAATGCCAAGGCTCTTTTGCCCTACAGACCTATCTGATGTCTGCTATTTCAACATCCTTGGGCCCTAGCAGGCTATTTTTGCAGATGGTAGTGTGTTTGTATTTTCTACCCAGTGTTTCTGGTAAACAACATATTTTCTGCTTAGGATTTTTTTTTTTATTTTTTTTTTTGTCAGCAGTTTAGGACAAGGAAGAATTCTTGTTAAAAAAAAGCCTTAAAAGGAAAAATCTGACAATACGTTTTGTTGTGTTTTGGATGTTAACAAAAGGCTCAAAGGAATCACAACCACAGTGAAAGTTGGTATGAAACTCCAGAATATGAGGCCTTTTAGTTGTGAGTAACTAAAACAATTAAATATTGATCAAAGTTTTTGTCAGAAGAACTGAGAAGCCTGGTTTTATGTACTGATCTATTAAAAAAGAGAGGTTTCAAAGTAATATTGAGAAAAAGCATAATTTTAAAATGTGATTACCTCCAAAACAAGATCACCAATCTGGAAATAAAGCAGTTGTCCTTAACTAGAAAGCAGTTGCCAAGAGGTTTATTCCATGAATTAAGTTTTATGGATTCTGTATTGAAAACTTATGCAGTACAGCTGAACAATTTGTTCCTTTCTTGACAGGAGTTATGATAATAAATGCCAGGAGCTTGGATGTGTAGGTTTTTTATCCTCCCTAGGGGGTCTTTGTTAATGAAGAACTTTTGGCAGCTATTCTTTCATTTCTGTTTGAATCATTTTTAGAACAATGAAATGGTAACATTTCACTTAAAGAACAAAATGTCTAGAATTTATTTCACTCTTATTACTGAAATGATATTGAACAGGATGTTGGGAAAAAATTTATTGAACATTCCTGTCGACCTTGATAATGTTTCCTTCTCCCGCTTTTCTATTTCTTCTTTCTCTGATTTACAGCATAATGAACTAATAGAGTCAGAACTGCATCTTCCTTTAAATAGAACAAACTTGAAATTGGGCAAATTGAAAATCAATTAACTGATTAAATAGTCCAGAGTTCAGTATTTTGATTTGGCAGAGCTGAACTTTTTTGGACTTTTGTAATATCTGTGCAAGTCTTGGAAATGAAAACATATATATTATCAATTATACTGTTCATATTCAATTAAGTATTTCTGAAATGTGGAAAGGACACTTTGCAGTTTGGGGTTTTGTTGCATTCAGGTTCAGGGGTACTTACAGACTTACTGTGCTTTTGAATGAACTTTATTTAATTGTTAGAAAACTCTCTGAAAAAATACCCCAGGCACATTCCAGGAAAGGAAGTTGTGTCCCACTCAGTATTCTCATTCAAGTGGAACATCGCTCATGGGGTTTGTCCTGGCTGTAGGATGATGAAAATACAGCAAAATGCTGACAGAAGTTTGTGGAAGGGTTTGAGCTTCCATGAGGCATTGGAAACGTTAAATATTCAGTCAGTGTCTCCTCGTTAGGGACCACGACATGTTCTGAGACTTTCCTGACCCATGGGGCCTGTGGGGCACCGGGAGGTCCCTGGAGTGGTGCCCAAACACGGAGCTGGCCAAGGTGCAGCCCCAGCTGTGCATGGAGCCCTCTCTGAAATCCCTCCTTCATACAGGAAGGGAAAAATTTATCCATCTGATGGGGCACCTGAAGCCAAGTTGTGTGATCGGTCGATACCAATGCATGTGCAGCATTTATTAGTGCAGGTGCATGAGGAAGAGTCAAAAGATGTTTCGTTTCAATTCTTCGAATAATGCATCAGAGTGAGGATGCTCAGAGCCTTTTGTGCATGCACTTTATTGTGCGGGTTGGGTTTTCTCCTGTGATAGGCATGAGCTCCATTTCAAGCTTCCAGATGAGCTCCCAGGAGAGAGTATGTTTGTTTTAGAGGAACGAAAGAGACAGAAGAATTTACTTTATATCTTTGCTGCCCAAAATTGTACTTAAAAGACCACATTGTGAAAAAATGCAGGTAATAGAGTCTGTGCTATGTTATTCAGAGGTAAAAGATAAAAGATAAGCCTGCTGGCAACCAGAAGCCTATTTCAGCTGCTTCTGAAGTGTGTCACAGAGAGGTCTGCAAAGACATTTCACCATCTCACTGATAAAGACTGTGCAGTTATTGAATTGATCTGCAAACATGCAGACACAGGCTCCACTTGGGAGTGCATTGTGCAGATGCAAGCATCTGGATTTGTGAACAAGTGGAAGGACAACTTTTCAAGAACTTTGTAGTAAAGTAAGAGAAGTTTATTGCTCATTAACTGCTTTCCAATTGTCCTTTTATTTTGGTTCTGTTTAGGATTTTCGTTGCATGAAGATTCTAACTTACCAACACAGCCATTACATGGCAGAGCAGTAAACAGTATTTCCAGCTTTAAGGGCTAGGGCTTTATAAAGGCAAAGATACAAAAGATGGTGCAGCAATTGTGCTTGACTTCCTTTGCACTGTCAGTGTTGTTCTGGCTGCTGATTAACTTACTCAGTCATTATTTGAAAGTCAGTAAACAAGGATTGTTTCTGAATCTGAAAGAAATCATCAATAATACAGGAGTGGAGAGGATGGTGATGGGAGATGCTTTCTCCATTCAATCAGCAACTCCAGTCTCCCAGAGCTCATATTTAATCCTCCTGAACTTTTTTGACATGAAAGAGGATTAAAATGATCTAAGAGAGTGATCACTCTGCCCTCCTAAAAACATGGTGACTTTTCACACTTGTGTTAATATTACCCTGGACGTAAATCTACTTCCTAAACTGTGTGGGAATTCTTGAGAATGGTTCCTCTTTGGTAGGACAGAACCGATTTTCACAGGAAAGAAAAGTGAGATCATAAGGAAACAGGATAAAGTAGGACAATTAATGAAAGGTTTGTTAAGAAAATGTACCTAAAGTTTTAAGCCTGAATAGCACATTCTACTTTTTCCCTCCCCTGTGACTACTGGTGAAGCCCGTGCCATCATCACCAAGTACAACCAAGAGTTTGGGCTGGTTTTAATTGAATATTTGTGGCATGTAACAAAGCACAGGATAATTGGGATGCTGTTTGTTTGGCTGAATTGGGTCCATCTGACAACACCCAATTAAGCTTTGTACAGGAAAGCAAGTGCTGTTGCCTGCATGGGGTGGTGCTGGGATTTGTGGAAAGAGGAACCCTGGTTTGGAAGGAGCACCTGGGGAGTTGCTTTGGTGTGAGCTCGGGAGGGGTTGGTTTATAGGGATGAGGGGATAATTCATGGGGATCTGCAGCTTAAAGGAAAGAAATCTTTTCCCTGCTTTTCCAGCATCTTGCATAGGTCCTGTCTGTGTCTTCAGTCCTGGCACCAAATCCAACTGCCAGGCCTTTTCCCAAAAGCATTAGTGGAACAAATAACATCCAAGTGCCCTTTAAGTCAGACCTGAGCTGCTAAATTTGTCTGTCCAAATTTTCCTGGAAGAATGGAAATTTACAGTAAATGCAGCCCTGAAAGCAGAAGTTTTATTCTCTCCTACATTTCTGCACAGGTCAGCAGATAAAGCAGATACATTGTGCAAGCCTGGCAGCAGGGATGGTCTGTCTCAGAGGCATTTTATTAATTTTTCAGGAATATAAATCAAGATGATTTCATGTTGAATAAAGAATGAAATACTTTTTGCTCTTATTTCCGGACTCTCAGTAATCATTAAGGACAGTAAAAGGACTGCAGGGGAATTAGCTTTTTGACCCGCTATTCACCACCAGTATGGTGGGAATAGACTTAATGAGCAGTTTGCAAGTGGAAGATTTATGTACTTTCATCATCATAGGCAGATTTTGGAAGATTTTTAACTTTGTGGCCTGAATGGAATCTTTGAGGCAGTAACTAAGAAAATAGTAAGATTGGCTGTGGTACATGAGGAGATTCAGTGCTTTAGAGAAATGGAGATGTGATGAATTTCCAGGTGTTGCTGTTGAGTTGCTGCTGAACGGGACATCATCTTGCACTGCCATGCAATTCATGGGATGGATCCCTTCTCCTGTGAGGGCAGCAGAGATGAGATGAAATGAAATGAGCAACAGCCTTTCAGAGCTGAGACAGGAGGTAAATGTAAATGCACATGATCATATATATTCAACACATTCTGACTGCTCTTCATAATTCCACTGTTCCAGACTCCCGAGTCTTCAAAGCACTTATTTGTTGTACAATAGTTAGATTTGTTACCTTGCTGTGGGTGCCAGCTGGAAATAACCTGCTTAGCTTGACCCCTGATCTGTCTTTGTGTAGGAAAAGGAGGAAGGGAAAGGTGGAAAGGAGGAAAAAAAGGAGGGAAAAGTAAAAAGGAGACAATGCAGTGCTGCAGGTCGGAGGGTACCCCTGGCAGTGGATAAAAGCTGAGAACATCAAGCAACTTGAAGCTAAGAGGAGAAATGCTTGGCAGTCCTGCTCCATCAGGAGTCAGGTGCCTCAAGATTTAACACATGGGTATCATTCCTGTGCATAACCTGATCATCTGGCCCTCCTTTTCGGAGTGAAAATGTCTCATTTTGGAAAAGAACTACTTTTCCTGTTCTGCCTTGGCAGGGACTACTCAGTCTCCTGGTTAGTGGGAGGAATAGTAGGGCTCTTTTGCTTGAATTCTTGTCAGAATAATGCAGTGCAACATCTGCAGAGACATGTGGGACAGGAGCTGGGATCACAGTAGAGGTTTCAGGCGCTGGCACAGCTTCCAAACTGGGGCACCTGGGCTTCAAATCCCTCAAAGGCACAGCGCTGCACCTAAGAAGCAATAAGGCTTCTCAATCCTCCAAAACTCCAGTTGGAGTTGGTTGAAATCAGAAAGGATGGAGTTATAAATAATGATAGTTCTGGTGTCTTACTGTTGTTGTCAGAGTGAAATTTTCCTTGGATATCCTGAGATGAATGGCTGTCTTCCAGGTTTGTGAGAATTTGCTGTAGCTTCAAATGGAAGAATATTTCCCTGTCTGTTTTGGTTGCCAATCTTTTTCTTCATAATCTTTAACAAGTCTATGATTACTTACTATACACCATCTCTCATCAAGAAGGGGTTCCTTTTATAATCAGAATCTCCCCAAGAAGCTCTTCCTCCCAAAAAAGTTTAAGTGAGGGGTTTTTTTCTATGTTAAGTGGGGGTAGGATAAGGAAGCAGAATGTAATTAAAACAGTTGATGATGCTCAGCCCTTCCAGAAAAAACCAAACTTTCCATTCTATTCTATAGGTGCTTAAGATTAAATATTTCAGTAGCACCTGAGATGAAATTTCAGTATGTATCCCTGAAAGCTTTAGCTAGAGTAAAAAACCAGCAGTTTTTAGAAAACAGTAGTTGTACGATGCTGTGGAAACAGTGTCCCCTAAATACTAAGTCATGATTTCTATATGACTATTCCTGTAAGAGTTATAGTAAGACGAGACACACGTCACTTAAAAAGAATAAATTGATCTTTTGTAAAAGAATTTTTTGTACTCTACCCCAATAAAATTGGTCTGCAAAGGTAAAATATACTCTGTTGAAGAATCTTCAGTGCCACTTCACTGAGATTCCAGAGTGTGGCCACTTTTCGTCACCTGTGGTTTTTTTACCAGCATATTCTGTTAACATTACCAACATGGGCTCACTTAAGGTAATAGGGAATTAATTTAGTTCAAAATAAAAAGCTATGAAATCCAAAGGTGAGCTTTATAAGACCGTATTGCCACTCAGTCCTGGGAAGATCTGTTTGACTTGATGAGAATTTGGAAATGTAGGACTTTCTCCCGAGACTGATCACAGTGCGTTTGGCTTCCTGAATTCAAAGCAAACCCATAAGGCAAGAGAAAATGCAGGGAATGACTGAAACAGCCTCTGTGACTTGGCTAAATCACTTAAACCAACATTCCTCATTCATGTTAGAGCAAAACAGCGCTACAGCTTGAGTTACAATAGATTGCTGCTTAATAAGGGCAGGAGTTAGTCATCTCCTTGCAGCTAATTCCTGTTCAGCTTCCCCAGCTATAAAACCCTTATTAAAGAAAGTTTAGCAGCTGTACTACTCTCTGAGGCATGAAAAATCTAGATTAAGGCCACTATACTGGAGTCAATGGAGCTTAAACCTTGATATAGTGGGACATGGGGAGGGCCCAAACCAGCTCTCTATTGCCCAGTGTCCTGCCGGCCAATCCACAGAGCACTGGCTGGTTTTGCCTCCCAAAAGCAGCTTGCCAAACCTCCTGCCTGCGAGATAACATCGTGTTGTCTGTGCCTCTCTGCAAGGTTAAGAGCAGCAAGCACAGAGCTGTGGGCACAGAGCAAAAGGGCAGGATTTAAGCAACCTTCGAGGCTGAGCTTGTGGCATTCCTGCTTTGGGAAAAGAGGAAAAGAGAAAGAGATCGCCTGGAAGTTTTTAGGCTTCAGGTGTTGGGTTTGAGGAACACGTTGGAGCTGCCAAGTGTGATTGTCATAATAGCTCCAGGGAAAGTATTCTTGAGATCACCACGTGACTGGAAGTTCATTGAAAGTGTTAATGCAAAGTGATTAGTGATTGATACAAGCCAATTAGGTTGATGAGTCAAGTTCTGCTGTAAGATCACATGACTGAAAGGAATAAAACCTAGCAGAGAGCTGGAATGGTGGCTGCTACACATGAAATGGTGTTGGAGTCACAGGATTGACTGAGTTTTGATTCCTGCATTTTTAATATTAATATTTTTTCTGTTTATTCTGGGGTATGATTCAATTATGCCTGAAAAGTGGGGAAACAGCTTTGATTTCTGACTCACTTCTGTTTGTCCATTCTTCTAACAAATAAAATACATTTAATTTGTTTTATAATTTGTTTCCATTTTGCACTTAGCCTGGAAAGCGTTATTCCCACAGGTAATGAACTGCTGTAAATATTCTGATGAAAAGCATATAAAATATCTTTTGATTTCTTCATTGGTAAATGAAAACTTTTCTTGTATCTAATTATAAAACTGAAGATTAACTCCTGAAATGTCGAGATTAATCTGCAAAAGATTTCATGCGTAGCACAAACCTCTTTCTGTACCTCTCCCTCATCAGCTGCTATTGCAAAATATCTTAGCAAGGGAAGAAGGGATGGGAGCTGGACCAAGGCCACCTGAGCAAAACACTGATTGGGAGATTGCAGTTATAGAATCCAGAATCATGTAAAACCATTTTTTATGATTAATGAAGATTGGTTAATGAGTAACTGGCAAAGAACAGCTCGCACCTCAGTATGTGGTTATTTAGATGTAATTGGCTTTATGAAATCACAAGGCTATTGTATTTTATTTGGATAACCTTGTCTGATACACTAAAAATCACACCAGTGTTTTAACAAGTTTGTTTCTTTTCTTATTAAAGCAGAAAGGCTGACTCATTGTACTTAATCCATCTGTACACAGGCAGCCTCTGAAGTGCATGCCAGCATCCATGTTCAGGGAAAGGGTCAGGAAGAATCTTAGACTGAGTGTAAATGGCAGAAAATTCAGGCTTTTGGTATCATGCTATGCATAAAAAAATAATTCTGATTTATATTCTAATTACAAATGGTGTTTCCGTTTGCTGCCTTGGGGTTATGGTATAAAAGGTTCAAGGCACTATTCTTTTAAAGGGCATTCAGAAGTTGGATATTGTTATAAAGCATTGAGTTACAGAAGCAGAGATTTGTCCCTCTGCACTGTCGGGTGTCTGTGGGTTTGGATCCAGCCACATGTTCTGAAGTGCTGTAGAACACAAGAACAGCGTGTTCCCTGACAGCTCCTGTGGATGGGATCTGCAGCAAAAGCAAATGCTAGTGATGGTTTAGGCAGGTAACTTCTGTCCTGGCCATTCCTTACTGTTATTTTATTTATTATTTTTGCTGTCATCTGTTTGGTTATTTGCTGTTTTGACACATGCAAGTCAGTAAAATCATCTCACAATCAGAGCCCCTGGTAACCTGGCAGAACTGCAGCTGCAACTCCTAGGGAGTATAGCCACACGCTCACATATTTACGGCTCCAGCTACCCTGTATTTGAACTATGAGTGGATTACACCAAGAATGGAGTTTCCCAACTGTATATATCTGTATCAAAGGAAAAGCAGAAAGAGAAAGAAAGAAAGAGAGAGAGAGAAAGAAAGAGAGAAAAAAAGAGAAGGAAATAGAGAAAGAAACAAAAAGAGAGAGAAAGAAAGAAAGAATCAATGGACCAAAAAAGGTAAGGCAATTCAGTTAGGAAGTAATTTTTAAGTGCATTAAGTAATGTTTAATTTTTTTCGATTGCAGTAATTAAAGACACAGTACAGAAAAGCTTAAAACCAATTAGCTTTCACTCACTTCCTAGAAGAGAAAGCCATCTCTCTGTTCTAAGCTGGTTTGACAGACCTATGAATATCCTAATTTCACTCTTTGTCTTCCCTGACCTCTCTTCCTTCTTCCTCCCCATCTCCAAACATCTGAGACTTCACTCATTTCCAAGGACTTCAAACAGCCTAGTGTAAAATAATAGACTTTTTATCAGTATATTTTATGAGCAAACATGGAGTTTGCTGGAGAAACCAGGCTTAAATTATCTCCCAGTTATAGCCTAACATGAACAGAAACTAATAGCCCAATTCTTTTAGGCCAAAGATACACTGGTTTAGACTAATGATGAATTCTATTGGCTAGAATGGGTTTATATGCGCCCTGTTTGTAATTTATATCCTCTTTATGCTCAGGAACATGTATCATGGTAGGTCATTACAGGTTGTCTTCTATTTCTTTTTGCTTTCCATCATCTTTCTTTGTAGTTTGCTGTCATTTCTTGCTCCATGCCTTGCACAGTGATCAAATTTGGAATATTTACATTGCAAAGTACTGTCCCACCATTGCCCCATACGAACAGGGTGATATTAAAGATGACTGATCATGGACAAGTTCAATTGGAACTGTAAACCAGTCTGTTCAAGTGTTATGTGGTATGAAATAATTACATCCTCTTTGCATAAAAAATACTGTTCTTTTATGACAGACTGGAAAGTTTCTGAAGGGCCTCATGTCACCTTCTGTGGTCACAGGTACATGAGTGTGTGTTTTTCCAGTTAGGGATATACCCAGAAAAAGTAGATGGAAACCCAGAAGTCAATATATAGGTTTTACTAGAAAAAGGAGCTGTAAAAAACCAATACCTCCTTGTTTGATACTTCCGTTTCTTCTGTGTCAACAGTTTGTATCTATTTAGGTGAGAAAAAGTAAGTTATTGGTTGAAAAAACGTTGTTCAAAGGAACAGCGTGTGGAGGTGAGGCAGACTTGGTGTTCACCTGTTCATCACAGAGTTTTCAGCTCCAGTCTGAATTTCACAACCTTTGCAGATAGCTGGAAGACAGAAATAAAACTTAAACATCCCAAAAAGCTCTAGCAGTAGTAGAGCTCACATTGTGAGGGTTATCAAAACGCTGAAGCCAGGACTTTGAATATTGAAAAATTCCTTGCTAATAAAGACACTTAGATGGTGATTGATTTTTCGTTATCAGACTCGTATATAACATGTCAAATTGTGTATCCAAACTCTTCAAACATGAAGAATAATAAAATCCTTTTGTAAGTGTTACTTCTTGAGATACACTAATATCAGGTCTTATTACCAAAAATAGATTTGCCTGCCTTAGACAACCAAAGAGAAGCTGCAGCAGCCTGGAGTCCTGGTTACCTTAAGTCTTTCAAATTTTTGTTAGTATAAAATATAATTAACCCTTTTCCACTAGTATATTTAAGCTTTTTAGCTAACAATTTAGGCAAATAATAACAGATTTTTTGGTAATCTGATTTGAAGACATTTCTTTAGTACATCAGTAAACCAGGAACACTTTGGTTTAAGTGGGAAGTGTGGCAAAATTGGTTTTAAAAGTGTTAGGGAATTGCTTTCTAAACGCTGTTTTCCTGTGCTAGAGGTAGTAGGAACTAAAAAGAGAATTGGTATTCTATTGGGATTAATCTGGGATAAATAAAAAAATTTATTATTATTCTAAGAGCTGCAGCTGTCACTATCTTTCATGTAATAAGTACATAATAAGTTAATGTAATTACGTTAATAATAAACTTTCACCTTTAGGGTAAAGCTGCAGGACAGGGGACAACTGAGAGATAACTTGAAGAATAATAAACTTAAAAATTGCACAGAAATTTGGGGAAACGCCACACTGGATAAGTCTAGTTCTTACTAGAAAACACCTGTTTTAGGCAACAAAGCAATTTGAAAACTAGGTTTGGGGGAGGAGGAGGGGAAAGGTATGCCTAATCCAACACACTAAAATATCCTGTAGCTCTTTAAATGTCTTAAAATATCCTATATCTCTTAAAATAGAGATTTCTGCTGTAATGTATTGTTTGTAGACTAGGATGTGCAAACTCTCCCTGAAGGACTGCTTTTCATCTCTTTTGTCATACCCAACTCCTACCAATAATTTTCTGTAATTCTGCAACCCGACTGCTTTGGTCCCCGGGCAGGTCCATCCTTCTGTGCCACCTGGAGTGTAAATAATAGAATCACAAGGAGGATTCCATCCATCATTGATGTCTCCTCGGAGTTTGATAGATTGACTTTGGGGATTTTTTTTTTCCGTTGCAGGAGATAAAGTAATTATGTACGAATAATGGGTTATTTGGTCTATAAAATGTTTTAAAAAGGCCTTGATGGCTCCCTTGGTTGTGGGTTGGTACCTCCACAGCATGAACTGCATTTCTCTGGTTTACTCTTCTTCCTCAGAAACACAGCCAAAGCTTTAAATGAGGGGAGATGACAATATAAATGTTGTGATTATCATCTGCAATAATGCAGCTTGGCTGAAGAGCAGGTAATTTATTAACACTGGTTTAACACCCATTTCCCACTGAAACAATGCCATCCTGCCCTCTGGAGGGGTCTCCACAGTGTGCCATGTGCTGCGTGGCACAAACGAATGGTGTAATGAACCTAAATTTTTGGACCTCTCGGGTGCAGAATGGAGCTGGAAGCAGTTTCTGTCAGAACAGTGTGTGCAGGGCAGCTTGTTCTCAAGGGAGAAAGTTGTGTCAAGAGAACCATTAATAAAAAAAAACCATAAAGGAGGGGTGGGGAGAAGAAAAGGCCTGTTTGAGGGCTAGTTAGATCTCTGGAGGGCTCTGCACTTACACCCGTCTCATGTCCCCCTGTAACAAGATGAGTGCCAGTGGTTATGCATCTGTGAAGGGCATATATGGCACAAACACCAGGAATTCCCTGGTGCCCTACAGGCATTCAGCACACAGTGTTGGGAGTGCTGGGGTGTAGCCAGGAATGCCAGAAATCAGTCCTGTTAAGATGGTGTTGTTCTTACCATTCTGTTCTTCCTGTTCTGTGAAAACCAGCATTGAGATTGCATTTTGTTTCTCGGAAGCATCCCAGCACCTGTCACACAGTGTTTGTGCCTAATGCCACAAGTTAAATTCTGAATCAGACGCCAGATGGATGTTTTCAGATCTTAATTGAATCCACACCAGGCACATACTCCTAGAGTGCAAAGAAACTGCAAAGAAACCAAGTGCTTCAGGGGATCCTACATTGAGTACAGGGTTAACAGGAAAGCAGGAAGCCTCATTTATGTGTAGTACAGAAATTGCCAGAGCTGCAGAAATACTGTTTTCTTTCAGTGATTAATGTGCTCAGTACAAGTGTGGCATCTGCTGCCAGCTTTCATTACCAAATCAATGGAAACAAAGCCTCGTGGAAGGCGGTGTGTCTGGGGACAGCTTGAACAGGACTGAGCCGCTTTGGATTTCAGCTGTTTTCTTTAGCACAACAGTGTGGAGCACTTTCTTGTTTATAGGGTAAACACAGGGGATTGAAGTGATCTGTGTAGCACACAGGAGCGGTTGCCAACCCATAACATCGTGCAGAATGCAAAAAATTCCATGGCTGCTCCCTTGGGAGTCATAGGCTACAATTATCCTGCATGTTGGTTTCAGTGTAAACAACAGTTAAATCATCAGGACAGAAAATCTGCCAGTAAAACTTTGAACAAAGTATTAGTTAGTTCATTTTCCTTCCTTCATAATGCAAGTTTTGCAAACTCAGAGCTCAGTCCTCATATTGGTTGAGGAGAAGAGGTGTTTCACACCACATTAATAAAAGTGATGCATAAATGTAAGGCTGAAAATGTAAAAGAGCAGAGACTATTTCAAACAATAATGTGGCTGTCCTTCAGACACGTGGCAGCCTAGCAGTCTCTTCATATTTGCAAAATAAATTTATTAATTCATGGTGGAAATACATCACAGAGTGGCAGAAACATCTCAGTACCAAAACCAATAGATACAAACTCATCATGATGTGAGGGAGGTAACAGAGCAATCCCTGCAGGTTATATGATTAGGGACAAGGATGGCTTTGGGAATCTAAGATATTTGTTCTAAAACCCAAGTACTCTAAGCTTAATGGCAGTACAGAGAAACTGTACCTTCAACTGTACCTGGGAGCTGTGCTGAAACCAAGGAAACCTTCCTTGTAAATGTTAGATAGGAGACCAATTCATGTTCCCATAAAATCAGCCTCTCCCAATTGGCTTCTCAGCAAAGAACAAAATCTCTCCACACAGAAGAGAATAAGCTAGATTTCAACAGCCACAGAGGCTAAACTAACATGCATAAAAAATGTGTATATATACACCAAGTAGATGGAATTAGATTTACAGTTTTCCTGGATTTTGGTGCCTAGAAGAGACTTGGTACTCATCGTAGCTGACATAGTCACACCCTGAGGAGAATTTCATGTTTCTGAGAACAGAACCTGGCCTTCAGTCACGAGAGTCATGATCCTATAACCATCTTCACCAGGCACATGTGGCTATTTGCTAATGAGCAGACAGCCCTCTGCACTTAATTGCATCACACTTTTCAATCTCATATCTTTCTGTGGTGACTGTGTCCCCCGTCTGGTGTGAGTCATCAGACTCCTCAGGCACATCCAGTGTGTGCTGCGCACATTGATGCACCCAGAGGTGTGGCAGAGGACAGGGCGGTTCAAGTAAAAGGAAACTGAGATGGGTTTTCAAAGAGAATGTACAAATACGTCAGTGTTTGATTGCCAGGGTGGTGATTAATGGCAAACTGTAAGATAAGAACATACGGGACAAATCAGAGCGATTGCCGCTTGTTGTATCATGAAGTAGATTCACCTCTGGTTCGAGCTGGCTTTTGGTGGTATGAACCAGAAATCAGGGACTCCGGCAGGATAAAGATAAGCAATTCCTGAATTCTGGGGGCTGGCAAGCTGTGCACAGAGGTCACTGATTTCAGGAGCTGAGATTTTCTGGCACTCTGTGAGGCCAATAAAAATGTTGCCCGTATCAGATATGATGGTGAAAATTAAAATTAAAACATGGCCTGCTCACGTGAACACACAGATCATACCCATGCTCAAACTGATCCTACTCATTTAATTGTACTTACTTGTGCTAGAAAGCTAATCTTGGCTTCCATGTACATTCTGAGTTCAGGGAATATGGAGTGACTGTATTTAAACCCTGAACTCAAACAGTGGCAGTGTGACCTGCAGGCTCTGGAGATGCAGTGTGTCATCAGAACTTGTCCAGCTTATACCTGAGCCAGGTGAAAGAGCAAAAGAAATTTGGAGCTTCTACCTCTTTCCCTTGCATTTATAAAACCCTTGTGTGCTTTGGTGCAACTTGCAGTTCCAGCTAAAAGCTGTAAAAGTTGCTGTGTTCCAGATCATAAATTGGGCTGAGATGGCAGTGCTGTGTGATGAGGCTTGCACAATACCCATGCAGCTTATATCTGACTCGAGGCTTTGCTATTAATTCCTCACTTTCATGAACACAGAATTAACTTCCTGTTCCTTTTAGCTCTCTGAAGAACACGTCCTGTTGCGTTGACACAAGCACAAATCTTTCTTGACAGAATAAAGTTCCTCGATGTGTAAGGCAGTGAAGCAAGATCATCTCTGAAATGGTTCTGCATTTCCCCACTCCCCAGTGCCTCACAGCTCTGGAAAAAGAAATGAGTTCTGGCCTGAACCTTCCTGCTGTTATCTAACTCCCACTGTACTTCATGTCAATTATTAACATCAGCGATGATAGAAATCTTAACACATGTTAGGAACAGGACTCCTACATAAATTTGTTAATCTGTATTATTTTGCCCTATGATGTTTCTTTCAGAGCCCACCTCTTTTCATCTCCTTTTCCAATGTGCTCTCACAATTGGAATGTTTTGGCCAGAGTTGATGCTTTCTGCCTTTGGAAGGCAGAGGGCAAAAGCTGTTTATTACCTCTTTCACCCACTAGCCAAAGATCATGTTCATCACATGCAAAGCTTCTGTTTAAGTTAATTTTACCCAACAATAATACCAAAAAGACTTTAACAGAAGACAGAAAACGTTACTAAATAACTTAGCTGAGCTCTCGGATCAAGCCATATATATACATATATATATTCAGGAAGTCATGGAATATATGCCTTAAGTATGGAAAAGTCTTCTTCTTGTTCTTGTTGGCTTACTTAATGTTTTTTTTCAGTAAAGATCCCTTGATTTTTCTCAAGGTAGTAAATAACACAGTGTAAAACCTGCTAACTGCCAACAAAGACAACTGCTCAGTCAAGTAAAGCTCGGGGTTGGGAGCAGGAGGGTGCAGGGGGATGTACAGTCCAGGCACCTGGAATGAAGCATGAAAACAAGAAGCTGTTTTGACTTTGTGCTACTTCCAATGCAGGTTTGAAACAGGACGTCCTGAGGAGAAGGTACTTCGCATTTTCCAGCTGGGAAAGTTGATTGTGTATCCAGGCCTCAGGAAACAGTAATCTTGGTACAGTACCTATGTTGGGGATGGAGGAAAATGTAACTAGAGAAGTGTCTTTCTACTATTTCTTTTCAGAGGATACAGTTTTAAGCTTTTCCATTTGGCAAGTGTCAAAACAGATTTCCATCTCCTTTAACCTTCTCCAGGTTTGGGGCTTGGGGAAGAGATTCAGGGAGCCTCTTGACAACCTGCCTTCTCCAACCTAAAATGGTCACACCCTGAATCTGATTCAGGAGGAGTTTGGGAAGTGAAAGAAGTGCAGGACTAAGCTCATGGCAGATTTCTCAACAGGATAAACCAGTAGTGGGTAATCCCACCCCTGTCGTTTTTTGCTACCATAATGGAATTTCATGCGTGCAAACAGCATAATATGTACTCCTTTGTGTAACTGAGTATTGCTTTGTACCTGGGCCAATGAAATATTGAGATCAGCCTGAAAAAAGGAAACTTTTCCAGCTGAAGTTTCCCCAGCTTCCTGGAGCCAGACCAGAAGACCTGTTCTAGTGTTGCAGGTCTGAGCCAAGGATTTATTCTGAAGAGTCACAGTCTGTTATGTTTTCTCTTTTCCTTTCTCAACCAGAAAAAAACAAGCTGCCAGAAGTAACCCATAGATGTGAGTGTAGTCATCCTTCTCTGCAAGGAAGCTGATTTCTGATCAGAACCTGAGAGGAGTCAGCTAAATGTCAGCGAGGCTGCAGGTTTCATCTGCACAGTCCATACGTTATAAGTAGCAGGAGCATTAAATAGTGCCGGAATGAATCAGTGATCCAGGCATGTAGAAGTGCTACTTATAAATTCCTAGGAATTATGTAACTGCAGAGCCCACTTGTATAGGTCAGCCATGAAAATATAGCTACTTTTTTAAGTCAGGTGTGTTTTACCTCTTTTCAGCTCTAAGGTGATTCAATCCGGAAGCTTTTTTGTGTTTGCTTTATTTCACAACAAATCACTGATGAAATGTGTGAAGAAACTTTGTAAAATCAAGAGTATCTAATTGGATTGTTATTTTAGATGCAGAAGTCTTAAAACAGATCCCCCCAATAAAATTTAGGAGAGCAGGACAAATTCCTCCTTAGAAAGAGAAGAAGCAGTGTAAAGTTCTGATAGAGGAAATGAGCCTGCAAGTGGTCTGGATGGTGTGTTGTTTCACAGTGTGTTCTTTCATGTTCCCAGGGAGAACAGCCATAGATAATTTCCTGTAGTATTGAAACACACAATGCTGAGCACAATGATTTGGGAAGATTTGATGTATTTGGGATGGATATCATATGTGAGATCCTGACTATATGAGAAATGTTGTGGATTATCTCACTGGGCACTTTTCTGATGACAGGAGTAGTCCCTTGTGTTTCAGTTCAAATGCTTTCTCAGAAACAAACCCAAAAATACCAACAGCACTAAAAATGTCTGCAAAAAATCAGCAACAAATTAGTTTATATTTTGCAATGCACTACATTTGGGAGTGAGTAAGATGCTGAGAAGCAGTAGTCATAGAAGTGCTGCTAGACATTTTCTCCATAGTACACAGGATTTATGATGAAACTAGTCACATCAATTTAAAGAACAATTCCAGAAGGCATTATCCTGGAATGAGAGAGGTTTTAGTTTGAAAAATTCAATTGAAAAAAGGAATTACCATAGTACATGAAGTACTGTGGGTTATGGAGTGATGCACCAGTATCAAAGCACTTCGTTGACCTTGGACATCCCTGTGGGAATTACATCAGACACACTACTTTGGTGAGATGAAAAGTATCCTGTTAAGACGTATGGTATGTGTTATATTTCTATATAGTTTTATAGTCGTAGTATTAGTTATACGACAGCACAGGTGGATATTATCACATTCTAAAATGAGATACATGAGATGTGTCTTGTTTGTCCTGTCCTGTTGCACAGTGATGGCAGAATTGGAGGCTGTACCTGCAGCTAATCCCCAAGTTTATTCCTCCTCCTTCAAAACACATGATAATGTTGCCATCCCTAACTTGTTAAAGCTCTAAAAGGCACATGATGAATCATTTCCAATAGACTTGAAGAAGTGTTAAGGACAGTGACTTGGAGATTGTTCATGTAGAATTATTGTCTCTCATCTTTGCTCAAGGAAGGAGATTAACACGGGAACAGAGAGAATTGTTGGTGAAATGATCAAGGAATTGGAAGATTTTGTCATAGCATGAAAGATAGAAACGTGTTTAATCAAACAAAACACAAGCAGCATAGGGGCCAACTGATAATGTTGACACAAGGACCAGAAGATATTAATTGGCTAAGAATAAATCTACACTGGAATTTTTTTATAAAGTCAGAGCTAAGAAATTCTGAAATTTTCTTCCAAGAGAAGCAGTGAGAGGGAAAAAAATCTTTTCAAATGACAGGATAAAATGATGCAGTGCCATAAAAGTCAACTCTACTCAGTTACAAGTGGGATCACCTTGCAGTCAGTACACCTCTAATCCTAAATTTTTATGTACCATTTAAAAGCAGGCAAGAGTTTCATTATCCCAGAACTAGGCTGCTCCTTTTCCTGGACACAGGGCTATCACAATTTTGAACAGATTGCTCACAGTAGGTATTGGTTAAGCAAGAACTGCCACGGAACCTGCAGTCCTGCCTCATCTGCTGCTGGGAGCTACATGGACAGCAGCAATGGGCAACTGAGCTAATGATACTGCCATGGACTGACCTTATTTTTTGCCTTTTTTTTATAATTGATGTTTACAGCATTAATTCCATGCTGTCATTAGAGCCTGCTGTTATGCCAAGGCATTATTCCCTTCAGTAAGGTGATTCTTGAAATCCCATGCTGCCCTCTTGAGGGTGCATAATACATGTTTGGGGGTTGGGTTTTTTTATGCAGTTGCTGTAGAGGAAAGGATATTTTAATGTGGGGGTTTTTTTTCTTATGGAAATTAACAGCTTAAACATGAGCATTTCAAAGCCTTCTACATGTTTTGGATGTTCTGAAAGGAATGAACTTGATTTCTCCCCCTGAACTCCTCAAAAGATCTAGAGGATCACGTGCAGAAGTGCCAATGGCTGGGAGTAGAAATAGGGTTGCTTTCCTACAAACATTGTTGCAGTTAGATTTTGAACACAGAAATAATTTGCAGAATGGGAAGAATCATGTTTCCAATACTCAGGCATTGACCAGCTCCCTTGCACGAGACAGTCATGGTCCTGCTTCCCTGCACAGTGGGAAGGAGCCCAGTGACTGACACATCCTCTGCTGCAGAGATCTGCCTGCCTGGTGCTTTCTCCCATCTGCAGTGTCTCATTTGAAGTGATTTCTTAAGAGAACTAAATGTGTCTATATTGGCAAAACAGGAATTGCAAGTGGTTAGAGCAAGTGCTGTAAAGAGGAGGAAGACTGACAGAAATTGAGTTGGATAGTTGGGGATAATTTTAACATTAGGAAAGGAAAGTCACTGGAGTGGCTTTGTGTAATAGTCTCTCCTAAATGATTTGTTTCACATGAGCCCAGCTGGACAGTGGTGGGAATAGGGTTAGGTGAAGTATGCTGCCTAATTGCTCATTTTTTATTCCTTGCTCTGAGAATCAATTTATAGTACAGTGTGTTCATCAGAGACAGACTGGAACAAGAGAGGAAGGAGCGGGCTGGATCCCACGTGTTTCTGTGCCAGTGAAAGGCTTGGATTTGTCAGGATATGAGAAGACATTTTAGCCATCTGTCTTCTCTCCTTCTGCTCCACAGTGCTTATGCTATTCCAAGGGGTAGAGAAGATTTTCTGAAGCAGCTACAAGCAGAGGTGTGCTGGGAGTGATTTCTGCTGCTAGAAAGGCTGACAGAGCTTCTGCTGCCTTGACCGGAGGCAAAGGTTCCCGTTTGTCCATGCAGTTTTGGAACATTTGCTGCCTGTCCCTCCTTCCAAGACTGAGCTGTGTCACCAGGAGTGGGACTCAGAGCCAGGGCAGTGTTTGGTGAAGCTCCTTTCAGCCTGTGCCGTGCTTGGCACACAGCACTTGGCTGGCAATGAGGTGGGAAGGACTGGCAGTTGGAATAGCAATGCCAAAATGAGCTTTTCGCTATAAATTTCCATTCCAGCTGCTCAAACAGGAATCCTGGATTCCTGTAGCGCATCCCCGGTCTGCCAGCCTTGACTAGAAACTTGTAACTGTACTTCACTGAGCAAATATCTGTGGAATGATTGATGCCAGTGAACCTCAAAATCATCCCCATTGCAGGGATTAGTGTTACTAAATATAGAAGAATTGTGTATTCTTAATATCACATAAAAATAAAACCAATGCCTTTTTCTGGTACCTTCTAAAACTCCTGAAAAATAGGCAATAGTCCATGTATTTGTTTTTTCAAGGGTAGGTATAAATAGTCCTTAGCCAGTCTTTTTGTATGTGAAATTTCCAAGCCCTCCATACTGTATTTCCTCATACATATTTCCAAGAATTCTTGTATTCTCTCTGTAATAATTGGCACACAGAATGAGTAAACACCACTACAAATATGCAAAAAGCCAAGTAAAAAATGAACTAGAAGTGTTTAAACCTAACTGTGAAAAAGAACTCCCTTTTCCACTGCTTGCCTGATGGAAAGCCAAACATTTACTTTTAAATGATCAAATGCTTATTTCCAGGTCAGGCTATACCTCATAAGGCCTTCAACCAGTCAAAAACCCCACAAAACAGCCAAACCCAAAAGACCCCAAGAGCTTGACTGAATTTTATTTCAAGTATGGAACAATTTATTTAGAAATAATTTGAAAAGCAGGTCTGCTGATGTAAAAAGCATAAGTTTCTTCTTGAAAATGAATCCTATTTACCGACACTGTTATTTTTCACAAAGCTTTTTCGTGTGAAGAGAGCTTGGCTGAGGACAGTCTCTTTCCTTTCCCTAAAGCAGAACACATCTGGCTTGTTCCTCAAGGCCATGTTTGGCTCTTCAGCAGTTTTCCTGCCTGATCTATCATGTCTTTTCACTTGTCTTGGTCCTGACTTCTTAGAGACCTGAAAATTGAAAATGTACGGTGACTTCAGCAGATTATCTGGGCTTGTCACATATTTTGGAGGTTTTATTGATAGAAGTGTCTGCAGATCCTATAGGCTTGGAAGCTGCCAGTGTTACATTACGGCAACTTCTTATGTAACTGTTTTTATGGCTTTGTTTAAGATAAGATATTGCTATATAGTAATCCTTATGGATTACTGTCATTACTGGTATAGTAATCATTAGATAAGTGTAATTAATAATAGTAAGTTCTATAATTTATCGTCTCAGATGCTGTTTCTTGGCAATGGAGCAATTCTTTTGCTTGGTTTCGTGCTCCTGCTGTAGACTCAACATTTGTGAAGTGGCACAACTCTGACCCTTTCAGAGCTCAAACACAGAGCTAAGTTCAGTAGTTTTATACATAGACCTGGATCTTTTGAAGCAGCTGAGATAAAAATGATAAAAGATGAAGTACTCAGCAAATAAAATGTATCAGGTGTTCTCCCTGAAGCTCTCATGGGCATCTTCCTAGTGAAGTAATGAAGGAAATTCCTAAGGACCTTAACCACAAGCAAAAGGTAGGAAAAACTAGAAGATATTTGAACAACCTGAAAAATTCCATCTTGGAAAGAAATTTCTGCCTGTGGAGGTAATTAGAGAAGTTGCTGAGAAGACCTTGAATAGAGAACTTGCCCTATGACTTGCCCTATGACACTGAGGTGTGGGAGCACTAGTTGTGAGTTTCCATGTAATAAATATCCTGTGCTGAAAAATTTGAAGTGCTGATTTACTCTGAAAATAACTACAAATTATACTTCCTTATCCATCAGATCCTCCTGATGGGCATATTCAGTTACAACTTCTTACTCAAGGCGAAGAAAAAGGATTAAAGGAACATTGTTACAAACAGTAGCCCCACTGAAACACTAGTCCCCTCAGCTGAAACTGAGGGGCTGGGTGGATTTTCCGTGGCCTCAGCAGCATTCCTTATGAAGTTCTAGGTGGTGACACAAAAGCAGAGACCCTTCCATCAGCACAGAGAGGATGGAATCACTGCAGCCTGCAAACCTCTCCCAGTGTTGGGGGTGTCAGGATTAGACGGAGCTCAGTTAAACTAATAGTCTACAAGGCTAGAAATTAAAGGGAGAAAAGTGTATGTGACATGATCGTAGTCACAGTTTCAGCACTTTAAAGGCACTGTTTGAAACAGAAAATGTATTGAGTACAAACCTGATGCTTTTTCAGAACCTTGATAAAATGTGTTATACAGACTGCATAGTTTTTACTCCTGCCTTCTAATTGACTCTCTACAAAATTTTCCTTCTGTGATTATAAGTCAGACTTAACCCAGGTGTCCTGAAGGACGTGTGTTGGTCCTCATGTTAACAAGTATAGATGGCCATCTAACCATAGTGTTAAGTAAGCATCTGCAGTCATATAGATAATCCACCATACAACTTGACATATTCACTATTTAAGCAAAATGGAATCTACTTACATAAAGATCTGATTATCAGCTAAAAGCTTTCTGCAGCATCAAGTTGTTCAAGCTTCATTGTAAGTAAGATTTAAAGGCCTACAATTCAAGAAAGTGTTCTGACAGCATGAGGGATTTGTCTTTAAACCTGTGGTTCACGTATTAGATCATGATGAAACATCACCTGTATGTGACCTTCTGAAGGTTATGATGAAGAAAAGACTTTGAGGCTGTTTTGGTAACAAGAGTATCACCAACAGTGGCAAAACAGGGCAGACTGAACTCATAAACATTACATCAGACCTGTGCTGCAGATAACATGTTTACTAAACTTCTCCAAATGAGCTGATACCACGAGTCATCTCACTGTGATCAGCACTGGGATTATTTCCTGCTAAGACTGGCCTGCACACTGGTATATTATTGCTTGCCCAAAATATTGAACTTAGAAAGTGAAGCTGTCTTTATTTTGTGTAAATAAGCACAAGTGTTCCCTCCTGGAAGGACAAAAAGGTTGCCAGCAAATGCAAATAATGGAAAATACCGGCATGGTGATGATAAAGACATTTGGAGTTCATCTGTTTTTAAGGAAATCTGATTATTACATTGATAAGTGCAAAATTTATACCTTTCAGTCTTTTTAAGCAACATAATAGTTATATGTTGAATCCAGCAAAACTGGTATTTGATATTTAAAGAGGTTCTCTTATTAGATGTATCTTAAATTTTGGAAGTTCAAAAGGCTCTTGACTTAGTACTCCATGAAATAGGATAGAACTTTGTTCAGGTTTTGTTGTGTGATGCTCATTATCTCCTCAGAGAACACTTCATATTCTGGCAGCTTCTAAAAGCAGAGGAGAACCATGTGGATTCCACTTAATTGGGAGGGTGGGATAAAAAAGAAAGTGGATAAATAAATGCGTAAAACTGGGTCAGAGCAGTTGTCTGCCTTTCCAGAAGGAAGTAGCTTGAACTCGTTAATGGTATTTTCATAAAACTTTGTAAGTATTAAAAATGTTCTGTAGATATTTAGGCTAATTTTCAGTGGACTGAGAAGCCAGACTGTGCTGTTATGACCCTGTATGGACCAATGATGGGTCCCTGGGAACTTGCACAACTTGGAAAATAAGCCAGCAATATGTTGGAAAAGTTGCTCCGGTTGCTGAACAAAAAAGTGTGAGTGTTTTGTATGGAGAAAAGTGCCCTACCCCTTCTTTTGGCAGAGACAGCACATGGGTTAAACACTTGCTTCACCTTCATTTCTGTGGCTCAGTTGTGTCCACTGAGCCTCAGACACCTCTGCATTAACACAAGGGACACTTCCAATGTGCCCTTCCCCTTGCTAAGCCTTCTCAGCAAAACCGAGTGTCAGGATTTGTCTAAAGAGCTAAAAACATGTTTCGCATGTCAGAGGTACAAAGGTGCCACTGAACTGAACGACAAGCCAGACATTTAAATTCTGCTTCTGCTGAAATCTCTGTCACACCTCTTTCTAGTGCCGAGCACAGCAGCTCTGTGTGACAGCAGAACTGTTCTGTTACACAGCAAAGTAAATTAATACTTTGTGGGAAGGCTCAGGTCAAAGTAATTGGTGGCTTGTTGTGTGCAGATGCTCCACCGGTACCTGATTAGGTAATACTGTAAAATATAAGTGGAAACCTGAACACATACTCAGATTTATTGCCAATTCAACTGGGTCATTCTTGAAACCATTTGTTTTTAGGATCAGCATTATTAACATTTCTTGTGTGACAAGAGAACCCCATCAACACAGAGAGCAGATGACCTTTTCTAGTAGTGTATGCTAAATATCTTAAATATTATGATTAATTTCAAATAAAGAAACATTAAAATATATGCAAATAATATAAAAGAGGCAACATAAAAATTCTAATGACCTTGAAAGAAAATTAAGGTTATGTCTAATTTTGTATTACCTAATCCTTAACATTTTTCAGTATTTTGTTTGTCTGTCTTAGGGGCTGCAAATTTAACCAAAGTTTCAGATAAATGTCCATGGAAGACAGTTGAGCTAAAAGCAAGATAAATATTTTTATATCACAGAAAGGAACTCTTCAGTATTTTTGGAAATGTCTCTGATAATCAAGAAATTTTCGAATCAATTTTAACATGTTGTGAGCAAAATCTTGCCTTCCCTTCATGACCCAGTTCGGATTTCTGGATCTATTTCTGCTTGAGAAGAACCATTAAAGAAAATACATTGGCCAGAATTACTTAGAAGAAAGATGAGCTAAATTCAAAGGTTTGAATTTGCACTTAAATAGAAATATGTGGCTCTCCTTGAGTTTAACTTAGAGGAGAGCAGAGTTCAGCCATGACCTGTTGTTATCTCTTCTGGATATGCAGAGCAATTATATTTTTGTTTCCAACTGTCATATGACTGTGACAAATGGAAGTATGTGCTCTATGTATGAAACCACAGCAACTAAATCCTGCAGTTACCTCCCTTCATCATCAACAGAACAGAAGGATTAATACAAAAAAACCCCATTTTGCCTCACGTTCCTTTACTTCCTAATTGCTGCAAGTTTAAGAAAAGGGACTAGTTTGAATCAGCCTTATAAAATGCCTTATAAAGCATTATATTGCCAAAATCTTCCTTGGCAAAAGTTGTCAAGGGAGTTGTTTGACATAATGAAAATATGCTGCTTTTTTTTTTCTTCCCTTAGGGGCATATTTTCCATATTTGTGGGATTTATGTACTTGAAACGAAAAGACACCCCAATGGTCTTCATGTTTCTAAACATCAATTATCGGAATTCCCTTGTTTATGTACAAAGTAGTATTTTTCACCAAAAAAGCCCTTTCCCTACTAAAAGAATAGGAAAATAGCAGCCTTTTTTTTTTTTTCCTTGCAACTAAGAATAATTACTGAGCAGAAATACAGGAATATTGTCCTGGATTTACAGCCCAACTCCTTGTGAGTTACTCTGAGCCACATGTTGGCACAAGGGACTGCACAGCCACAGAGCCTTAAAGTTGTTCCATATTGATATTGCATGTATATGACAATTAAGGTTGTCCTTATTTGGCTGCTGCTAAGATTTGAAATAATTTCTCCTTCTGTTTTAAAGTTCAAAGAAACAGTGCAACAGTCTTGCAGTAAATCCACTCGGCAGAAAGGCTTCACGATTTCAATCACAGGGAAGTTAAATACTTGTAATATTAAAACCAACACTGCAAAAAGGACATATGTCTTCTGCTAAGGTTCTCCCAGCTGACTGTTTGTCCAAAATTGAGTTAAAATATTTATAAAAGCAGTTGTATGTAGCTTCCAAAGGCACCAGTGGTCGATCTCCACACGGTTCTCACGCTGCACACATTTAATTAGTCTTAGAGACACAATGGTGGCTTGGATTTGTCAGTCCTTACAATATCCATTTCTTTCATTTAATTGAACTTAATCATTAATTCAATATATTTACATTGAAAATCCTGTCATAGTACTGAATCGATTTTTCTGCTGCCAGATTTGCAGTTAATTCAGGGTTTGAATTATGCTCGACCTCACTGTTGCAAGTAAGAGAGTTTATTAAGAATGGATCTGCACGGAATGGAAATGGGAGAATCAGAAAGCTGAATTGCAGAACCCACAGCAGAGGAAGATCAGACTGGCAATTTTGGGTGACTCTGTTTTGGAAGTTTCAATGTGCTTCCAAGGCCTCCTCTTCAAAAAGCACCACTGACATTTCCCACAGTGCCGAGATCGGTCATAATTTCTTATTAATCAGAGTAAATCAACACGGTCTGTACATTTACAGATCAAAATCCTTCAGTAATTGAAAATAAAATTAAAATCTTCCATTCTCAGAACTGTTGTGGCTTCCTTTTCATATTTCCTACACTGAGATGAGACAAACCATGTTCACTCAGGAAACACCTCTCCCATTATTACAACTCTAATACACCTTCTGCCACTTGGTGTGTGAGAGATTTTTGCTATTTCATATTACAAATAGGCCTCATAAAGTAGGAAGAGGAAGAAAAAATCTTTAGAAGTCATCTAGAAATTGATTCTTTCACTCAGGGAAAAACGAGACTGAAAAATGAATTGAATGAGCTTTTAAGGTGTTTTTAAACAAGAGGACGGATTTTAAGAACAAATTAAATAATGAGCAGAGGGGGAACAGTATTTCTGTAAATAAAAATTAACTTCTTATTTCTAGGTACGTGACTTAAGGTTGAAGAGCATTTTCCAGCTACCTGTCTTGTGCATTGCTAAAATATAAAAGTAAGTAAAAACAACTTAATTACATACATAACTTCATGCATTAGGTAATATTTATTAGATAGAACACGAAATCTGCATAACTCTTCCTTAAAAACAATGTTTACTAGTAATTTCCTAATCCATCCCCCAAATGCCAGAGTGGCTTTGCTAAATCCCAGAATTACAAGTATTAGTAAAATTATTTTCTTGCCCCCCTTCCCATCTTTCCCATGATTATCTAGATTTAATGCACTAATTAGATGAAAATGATTTAAGATTATGTTGCATTAGGAATATTTACCCATGAAAATTATTTGTACGAAATAATTCTATTTATAAAACCCCTTAAAATTAACCTTCCTGACTGGTACTCCCAACTCAGATCCACAATTCTGGTTGAAATAACTTCCCCACCGATTGAGCCAGGAAAACGATATTGAAATGCCATATGATCACCTGTGTCAGTGCATGATGCTATCCCAAGAAACAGGGCTTTCTCAAAGTGAGCTTGGTGGATCTCTGCTCTGGGATTTATAAAATGCAATAAAAAATGACAGAAAAACACAAACGCAAATCTATTTTACAATATAATATTAGCATTGTCAACACGAAAGACTTTATTTAAAATATTCAGAATAGTGTAGTTTGTTTCGGGGAATGCAGGAAAAAGTTTCAACAACTAACACGCAGTGTTTCTTTGCAAAATAGCCCCGTGCCTGATGCTGGAGCTGAAATGGTTTTTGCCCACTGGTATCTACATTCTTGTAAAAGAAGGTCATTAGCTGCTCCTTTTGGATTACCTGTCTTCGTCTTCACACAAGTCAAACAATAAATAAAGGCAGACTGTTAATATAGATTAGAGGTTAAACTGTTATTTATTGTCGCCTTTTATGGAGAGATCCTATAAAGGCTGTTATTGACCTTCTCTGCCTACAAAATAAGAGGCAGGTATTTATCCCAGGCAATCCATTTGCAGTGAAAAAGAAATTACAGTCCTTCTGAAGAGTCATACAGCAACTGAGCTGCAGTGATAAATCCTGATGAGTAAGAGTTCCTGAATTAAGGTGCGTCAAAAATTCACGTCAGGTTATGTCTCTGAGTGCGTGAGATAAGAGCTGAGAAACATCAGATTTCTCCCTGCTATTTTTGAGGTTTTCTTCTAAAAGTCTGGGATTTGGATAGGGCTGGGCATGAGAAAAGTGTACAGCACATTCTCATTCCTTTGAGTTTATGTAGTACAGAGAGCTACAAAAGTAAACAACAAAAAAAAAATTGGCATTCTCTTTCATGTGCTTCTGTAAACAGGAACAGCTGAAGAAAAATCAGTGTAACAGCCACCCACTTACTGTGCCTTAACCTCATTAAAAGCATCTCCTTAAATTGGTTTGTGATGGTACTTCTGCCATGGAGATGAGAACACACCTCAGAAATAGCTCTGCGAGGGTTGCTATAACCTTGAAACCATGAAAGTACTTCCTGAGTGCAGAGCGTGGAGGTTTCCTGTTACAGTGGATGGAAACTCCTCATCTGAGCATCCTAAATTGTGAGGATGCCAGAAATCCAGACTAAGCCTCCCATAATGCTAAAAATGGAGAGGAGAAAAAGAAAGAGAAGATCTCATAAGATTTTTTCTCTTTTATAGAGCAGCCACAGTCTTCTATTCCTCACCCAATCAGTCTTTCAGGCCAAGGCCTGACCAAATTGTGACTATTGAAAAACCTTTAAGAACCACTTCCTTCTGCAGCCCTTCCACTCTGCCCGGTTGTCACCTCAGCTGTGACCACACCACAGAGTTACAGGCAGAAGGAAATGAACCATAATGACCTTTGGAGAAGAAATTATACCTACCCGAGGCATGGCCTTTTTTCCTGCCCCAAGTTAATTATGTGGAAATATGCTCAGACATGACAGCTGGGTGACTCCTGGTGGTAGAGTTGCACATGATAGCAAAAGCAGAGCAGGGAAGGGAGTGCTCTACACCAGGTGGGAGGTATGTTAGAAGTTACTGTCAAACGTTGCTTCTGCATTAGGCCTTTGCAAAGGATCCCACAGCTGCCTGGTCCCCTCATTGTCAAGACCCAAACAATCTGCAGGACACTGGTTGGCTGCTCAGACTAACAGAGGTAAGAGGACAGTCATTTGACTTCTTACATCTTCCTTGTTTCAAAAGCAAAATGGTTAGAAAGATTAAAATATTTCAAATGCTTGAAGAAATAAGGTCGTAGTTTCTTTCCCAGCTGATGAGTGGGCAAGTGCCCCTGAATTCTGCTGTGTTTAACTACTGGAGTTTAATTACTACAGTTTAACCAGTAGTTTAACTACTACAGCTGAACTGTGTTGAACTACTGTTTTTAAATCTGGTTAGCTTAAAATATTCATTTATTCTTCAGAGTAAACCTCAGATTCTCCAATTCATCAAATAAGACACACAGAGAAGTAGGTCCTTATACAGGGTTTTCTTACAAATACCTTCACAAAAATATAGGAAAACCAGCCAAGAAACGTCATAAGGAAAGGAAAAAATTGTAGTGTAAAAATAAGAGAACCGTGTTTTCCAGAAACTTCTGAAATTTTAGCAGGAAATTCTTCCCTGTGAGGGTGGGGAGGCCCTGGCACAGGTTGCCCAGAGAAGCTGTGGCTGCCCCATCCCTGGAAGTGTCCAAGGCCAGGTTGGACGGGGCTTGGAGCAACCTGGGCTAGTGGAAGGTGTCCCTGCGCATGGCAGGGGGATGCAACAAGATGAACTTTAATGTCCTTTCCAACCCAAACCATTCCATGATTCATTCTAAGTTTTCATGACAATTTGTGTCTGGAACAAAGAACTGCTGTGAAGGAGAGTAGCTGGGATCTGATTGCACTACACACAACCCTGGAGACAATATTAAAGTATGAAATGGGAGATAAGAGTTCAGCTCCACACCAGCACTGTACTGGTGTGTTCCTGCTGACAGCCCTGCTCTACCTGAAGGTTTGTTAAGGCTGATGGTGTTGCTCTCCTTGAAGCACGGCCTCTGATTTGGAAAAACTATCTACACATTGGCCAAGTTTCAGCAGTCACCAAGCATTTTGTTTGTCCACAGATTGTTATTAAAAATTACTTCCTTTTCATTTTTCTGCCTTCTTGGAAAATCTCTCGTTTGGATGACCAGAGTTTTTCTCTTTTCACTTCTTAGTCTGGGAAAAGACCAACACCTCCACAGGAATTCTTTTCATGATAGCACACTGCTTCAGGTTTGTCCTTACTCTTGTTTTCAGACTCCCTAGAGCAGGATCTGCTGAATTTTGTTACTGTTTAGCATGCAAGGGATTTGTTACTGCCCTGCATATCACACCTAAACTTTAAATTGAATCCTGTCTCCAAACACCTTCCAGTGTCCCCCCCTGCCAGTTTCTGGACAGTAAATCCTTTATGTATTTCATCCTTTGTATATACACCTCTATTTCCCTCTGAAATATCCAAGCACTTGGGAATAAGTAAATTCCATCTCATTGTTCAAAAGCTTATCTTAATTTAGTCAATTTGTGAGTCCTAGACCTGACAAGATGTTGACTGAGGAGTAGAATAAGCAGAAATACATTAACGAAAGTGATTACCTTCATCTAAAAGTGGCAGAAGATGTGTACGTGTTCCAAGTTTCATGTTAAATGGATGACTTGCACAATAACTTTTTTTTTTAGTGTAGAATAAGGTGGTGAGGGACATTTAGTGACACAGTGCCCCTTGCTGGGAGTCGTGGGTTACTGATCCCGATTGTAGCAGTTTGGGAAGCTCGGGAGATCAGTTTCTGGGAATGAAAGGAAATGATGTTTTAAGTGAGGTTTTGATACATAAGGTTGAAGTGGAAATGTGTAAAAACGGGTCTCAAATGGCAATCTGGGTTTCTGTCCTGACTGTGCCACAGGAACCCAGGCTGCTTGTCCCAGCAGCTCCCCAACCCCACCACTGGATCCTTATCAGCTTGAAATTCAAGAACTACTCTGAGTTCTTCTGAGTTTGCAGATCATATAAAGACACTACAGCAAAAATCTTGCTTGGAGGAATTCACCCCATCAGTGATGCAAAAAGCACAGAATCCATGCTCACATGTTTGCATGCTGATTGTGCAGGGAACAAAAAAATAGGGAAAATCTATATTAATGTACAAAGAGCTAACACGATTCTAAATTTAAGGGGCAGTTTCTTGGGTGTCAAAATATGCTCTTGATACAGTTCATTTCAGGTGGTGACCTTGCTTTAAAGGAGGCTTCATTTTGCCTAAAAGTAGCTTGGATTCATTGATATAAAGAAGTTTTAAAAGTGCAATTAACTTCTGCTGCCACCACAAAAAACAATACCTACCTCTCATTCTTCTTTGCTTTCTTTCTTTCTCATTCTTCTTTACTTGCTTTGTTGAGGACACAGAGGGAATAATCACTATTGTGAGCCTGCCAAAAAAAAAAAAAAAAGGCAGAACACTGGAATAAATGGATTGCTTTCCTTACATAGGAACACAATCCCTGAAAAATTTTAAATTTTGCCCTGAAATCCCTGGGAAGGTTTAAATACATAAATCACATCATCTCATTTTCTTTTCTGTGTTAAGTCACAGTGAGCCAAACTGCCAGACTCATGTTTCTGGCCCAAATTCTCATTGCTTGAACAGTTACCCACATCACAGTGCTGGAGTGAATAGTGTCAGATACAGTCCAATCAAAAGCTAAGCAACTCGCTCCAAAGTGCTTCCATTCACTGCTCACACCATTAAGGCTTGGAAAATGAATAGGAACAACAGAATTGCGAATTGTTAATAATCATATTACTCAGATTGATCCCTTCCAAAAACAATTCAATGTGTTGTTAATAGGCCCGTTAGTCAGGTTACCCTTCACAGCAGGAACTGTTTGCACTGCCACAAAATTTTAAGCACCTGACAGGTGCACAGAGCCTTAATTGAAGTGACTGAATGTCCCTTTTCCAGCTGCTGGATCCTGTATCCCTGGATTACCAGTGGCAGACTCACTACTCCGGCAGCTCTGCAGAGGGACGAGGTGTGAATGCACCAGCGACTCACACTCTCACTCACAGTCAAACTTCACCTCACGCTGGAGTACATTGGGAGGTGCAAATTTAAATTTCTCCTGCATCAGCTGTAATATTTTACCTGCTCATTTACAGGTTGCCTACTTGCAGCCAAGTAAAAATCAAATTTAGGGAGCTTTTAAACCAAAATTTGAACTTACGTATTCCAAGAGCTCTAGAGCTGTGCTACGTGAAATATAAAAGATGCTTCGCTGCTGCCAGTTCTGCTGCCCAGCAGCAAGGAAAGAGGGATTTAATCAACTGAGAGTGCCCGGGCAAAGTGGTAAATCATGCAACAGTGGGCAGTGCCAGTCTGATTAGGCACAGCAGACTCTACAGCCAAAGCCTTTAAAGTGTATTTTATTGCACCAACAGTTGCCAACAAATCCTTGCTAATGTGATCAAAGTGCTAATGAATAATGACACTAAAGTTGCTTCTGGCAGCTTTTCCCAAAAGTGACCCAGGCCACGCTACCCAGCAATGTTCACCTGCTGGGAGACCTTTGTGTCAGAGAAACCGTTAAGAAAGAAGTAATAAGACAACTTTGAATTAGTCATTTTGGTGAAGTAAATTGACTTTTTATTTTGGAATAACTACAGAATTGTATTGGGGAAAATTTTTGTGGGACTTGTAGGCTTTTTTTTCCAGTGGTACAGTTATCAAAAACAAACTTAAAATGGTTAGAAGATGGACTTCTTGAGGGAAAACCCAATCAGTAGGTCATTAAACACTGAGTATTAGAGAGCTGATGAATTTCTGCTTCACCAAATGTTGATTTACAGGAGGCGCTAGGATTTTTTATATGTACTCAACACACATTCCTCTGATGAGATATGATGGCTAAAACAGGTCAGAGTAGGCTTTTACATTTCTAAATTCCTCTCTTTACTGTTTTTTTTTTTACTTTTCTCAACATTTACATTGAAAGTTCTTGGTAGAGGAGAAAGCTATAAAAAGCAGCCACTAGAGCAATATAACCCGGGTGTTCTAAAAAGCTTGGGCAGTAAAATATCATCATTTCTCCAGAAAATAAATGTTCTCATGACTTTCAGTGGAGGTCCACTGCTTCCTGTAAGTAATAAGGTGGAGTCAGGAGAGCATGTGGCTGCTGAAAGGAGATGAAGTGATGAGCACAGAGCAGAGACTGAAATGATCCTGAAGTTCAGTCATCAGTTGTTGGTATCAGCCAAGCGATCAGCAAAGATCATAACTTATGGTCATATGATAAGGCATAAAAATTGTTTTTGTGTATTACAAAGGGATATGTACGAGACAAAAGTAATTATCTAAGCAGAGCCCTTTTATTCTGTGATACTTGTTCTCCCTCCTTTCTTTCTTCCTTGATTTTAGGGTCACACACAGATTTTAAGCGTCCAGTTGCTGGAATGGCAAAGTACTTTGGCCCTTAAAGGCCTAAATCTTTGCTGATTCAAATCTTCACTAACACAAAGCTAAAAAGGGAAAAACTTGTACTTCTGATTGAACACCATTTTTGTGCTCTCGTGGATTTATTCAGGGACAGCTCCTTAGGATCCCTCTAGGTCTGTTTTTGTAGGCAAAGCCCGGGCTGAAGTCTGGGACCCACTCTGAGTCCAGGCCTCCACTCAGAGATAGGAACTAGTTTCCCTAATTCCTCAAATCTTGGACCATTTTTTAATTCAACCACTGGCTTTTTTGGCATCTCTCTCACCTGTGTAAGAACAATACAGGACAAAAACCTGGTAAAATATAAAGAAAGGTGTGATGGCATAGCCAGGGACATGGAAGATCTAATCTGAGGCACACTAACCTCTGCGGTTCCATAACAAAAACCTGCTAATTCATTACAACCACAAACAAGGAGCCTGACGGCAGTGCACAGTTTAATTTTTCTTAGAATTTCCATTGCAAGAGTGTAGATTCAAAAGTAAATATCTCTGTGCAACAGTAATTCTGAGGAAAATTACAGGAGGGACTTTGAGAATGAAATATTGAGATAATTTTGTGCAGAAAAGGTAAATATTTACACGGGTAAAGAATTTTTCAGTTTCATAGGTTCCTTATTTAGAGTTAGGACTTACAATTCAGCAGCAAAAAACTCGCAATATTATGCATAAATTGGCAACTAATGTCAGAACATTCTTACTATTTCCATTTTGCTTAATTTCAGTATATCTCATTTAACTTCAGAAGGAAATTTATAATGATTTACTTGTCCCAGACGTGTCAAAAGAGATATTAAGCAGTATTAGGCGTTAAGAAATAATCTCCTTTATTTTCATTCCTTCTGAGGACTGTGCAGGGGAATAATGTGGATGGATTAGGAAATTAGTGTAATACCTGTCAGGTAATGTTATCTGTGAATGTCTATGAATTCTCCAAAGTCAAACTAACTGTGTTACATCAAATTCCTCAAGTTCTTAAGGAAGAAAGGGACAAAAATAACCTTCTGTTAAATTAGCTTGCAAAGATCCACTTTCAACGGGCTATTTTTATTTCCTTGGTGTGTCCAGAGCGTAATCCACTGCTTTGTAAACATGTTGTTTCTGGCTGAGCCCACACTTCCTTTCAGGAAAGATGTTTTTGTGTCTTGAGATATTCGTGCTGTGCTCACTGCAAGGCTGAGTGACCCTGTCCAAGCATTGCTGCTGCTGCTGGTTGTAAGGTCAGGCAATCTTGGGAAGCAAGACCTGCCTGGCTGTAATATAGAGCAAACAGAGCACCCCTGTATTTCAGGATTTTATCACACTTCCAGAAGTTACACCTGTGATGTCAAAGGAGGAAGCCTCACCAAGTAAGTTTATGAAGGTCCAGGAAATGGTCTTGTCTTCTGCTGAGGGGTCACTAAAGCATCTGCTCGGCTGGAATAGGATATTCTGCTTGCCACCATTTATATAATATGCAATTCTGCCCAGAATCCAGCCAGTCTGGATTTTAGACTATCTGTGATGAGGGTAGTAGGTGCAATGCGTAAGTATTAATTACTTCTGGATTTGATAAAACCCAAGAAAAAGCTTTATGTAACCTTTTGTGGATGTCACTCTGTAGTGACTCCAGTAGAATCCAACAGAAAACATTCTTTGTGAGTTTACCTGAGTCACCACACAGCTGACACAGCCCCAGAGAGAAAAAGGGCAGCTGGCATTACCTGCTGATGGCTGGAATCTGCTTCTTATCCTGCTGGAATGATATGGAGGTACATCATGTGCAGAGAAACGAGGAGGTGAGGGCACTGAAGGGGTGCCGGGATTCACAGGGCAAGTGCATTGCCAGTGTTAGTAACTCTGGACAGCTTTATTTCACATTCTACTTGGTAACATTTATATATGGTGTTATTTCCTCTTCGTACCATTTGAAACTGTTAGGACAGACTTCCTTTATTACCCTTTAAAGCCACCTCCTGCCTTATTTGGGAAAAGGAAGCACCTCCCATTGCTTTGTGCTGTGATGCAATTTGAGTGTGTCTGTACAACGCACCGGTCTGATAATCCAATTACGTGAACCCTTTTTATGATTTGTCTGACTTCCAAACTTGCTGAAAAGTGAGCACAATGAAAAAAGATTGTGCAACATTTCTCTGGTTATGTCAGTGCTAATATCCCAGAATGCCCAGAAATGGGGATTGTGTGTAACTGTAGACATTTTGCTGCATTTAAATGCGCCTGATTTGTCATAAAACAGTTTCTCTGTGATTCCAAAGACATCTAGTAATGTCATAAGAGATTTTACCCATTTAGAGTTTACAAGAGGAATTATCAACTGTCCTGGAGCAGTCTTCCAAATTTCCATTTTTGTCTTTTTGAGGAGTTTCGGGCTATTTTTCCTTTTTCTTGTACAGTTTCATTGTACATTTTAAATAATATTTATTAGAAAAAAAAATGAAAGCAATTGTATATATGTAAAGTCAATTTGAGCAGGAGAGATCCTGAAAAGAATATGATTTTAATATGATTTTTAATTTCTTAGCTATACACCAAGTTTGGTGAAGGAAGGGGGAGAAAGACCTCACTTCCCATTTTTGACAAAATAAAATCATAGAATTGTTTAGGAAGGAAAAGACCTCAAAGATCATCGAGTGCAACCATTATCCCAGCACTACCAAGGCCACCACTAAACCGTGTCCCCAAGTGCCACCTCTACATGACTGTTAAACCCCTCTAAGGACAGTGACAGGTGTTAGTCTTCGATGCCAAGTAGCCGCACAAAGTGATCACAGCTAATAACTCTAACTCAGGTCTCAGTTATTCCAGGGCAGTCTTGTGTTGAAATAACTGGTTCCACACATTCTTTCTTCTGCTAAAAGAATCTGATCACATGTCAGTTGACTTCTTTGTTTCAGACCTGAATGTGACTTCATGAACAAGGCAGCTCGTCCAGGTACACCCCCGATGGGGTCTGTGCAGGCACAGGCACAGCCAGGGCACGGCAACAGCAGACTTCCCACAAGATAAATGCAAAAAGCTGGAGCCAAAGACAACTTCAGTGAGGGGAGATCCAGTTGTCTCAGCTGTCACTGTGGGGAACAGAAAGGAAAAGGCTTCCTTTGGGGTTGTGTGGCCGCCTGAATTCCCTGCCGTGGATGGCCCTGTGAGGGGTAAGCGCTGACAGCACAGGGTGGGAGCAGCTCCTGCGGGCGTGTGTCTTCCTCCCTCTGCTGCAGCCACCCCCAGGATTACAGGATAAGCTGATACAAGATGCTATTAAGGTAGTGGCATTAATTATCTGACATCTATTACATACTCGTCATGTTCACATTTGGACCAAACCAGCAGCTGCTTTCCTCTTAGCTTTGCCTAGCGCATCTTGGCTGTGGGAAGGAGGGCATCTAGTGGCTTCTCTCTTGCTCTCTGCTTCTGCCACTCCAGCTTTCAGATTTTAATACTGACATGGAATTTTTGACACAGTTGTATTTATATAGTATGAACAGTGTTACAAAAATTAAGATTTTTTTTTTTTTTTTTTTTTTTTTTTTTTTTTTTTTTAATTCCAGAAAGCCAGTTTAGTTACAGGGAAATGCCCAGTTGAACAGCTGAGACAGGAATTGGTTGTGCCTCCTCCTGGCCATTTCATGAGTTAATCAAAAAGCAGCCTTCTGATAAAGCAACAAAAGTAATCAAGCCTGTAATTTCACAATGATAATAACATTTCCCAGAGCAGAATGTTACTCTTTTGTTCAATTCTCATTTCTGTTCCCTAATGCTGATAGGGTGTTTTGTGTACTAATGTATGCAAGCTGGCAAATGAAAAATAATGTAGATAATTACAATAGAAGCAGCTAATAGAAGCTGTGATATCTACATCTTGTCTCTAACCATTACAGTTTATAGTATTAAATGAATGTAAATTAGGAATGGATAATTTGCAGTGTAGCAAATGATAAACTTGGCTTACTGATAGAAACACTCTCCCTTATATCTCTCTGTAGCATTTCAGGCACTAGGCTGTTACTGCTGTGTAAAGTCAGGAAGATAAAAGAGCAGTGGGGGAATATCTGTAAAACCAGAGCTATTAAGTAATGCCATCTCAATCAAAAGGGCTCAGCATTTTCCAAGAGGCAATCTGGAATCACTGGTGGGATCTGGAGACAATTTCACAATTCCTTGCTTTCTGAACTCGCTTTTCCCGGGTGGATGAGCAAAATCATCCTGAAAGGCATTTGATGTGTGACAGAATGTAGGGAAGAAGATGTGAGTGTAGTTAAGAGTTAGAAATAGATATAGTTCTGTGGCTCTGGGTAGCTGTTAATGGAGTAAATGTTCATGGGTGCTTCAAGTCCTGTGTCATTTCAGTGGTTTTACTATCAGTGCAAAAATATTTGATGGCATCAGAAATTGCTTTTATTGTGAAATCCAAAAAGCATGAGGAATTTCTAAATGCTTGTTGAAAATCTTCCACTCAGCTCGTGAATGGATCTGAATTTCACTTTAAACACCTCTGCAAGACCCATTGTGTTTCCAGTTCCATTGGCTCAGACTTTGCCTGCCAAGCTTTCACCAGTAGCCATCCCTTTCCGTGATACAGGGACCATGGAGAAAGCAAAAATATTAGTGAATCTCTCAAAGTTCCACTAAGCATAACAATTACGATTAATTTCCCAAATTATTCCACCAGAACTTAATTGATATTTACTGTTCATCTTTAAAAAAATTCACCACCCAGTTACCTGTGTTCACTAAAAAACCTGAACAGTACAAATGTTATAAATGAAACAACTGCTGGAAATATGCCTTTATTTTTGCATAAAAGTTATTCATACCAACTAACCAGTTTCAGCACACAATTCCATCTGAATTAGCATTATACAGGCACTTCAGTTATCGAATACTCACATCTCCAACATGTCATATAATTAACTTAAATAATACATTTAATAAAAGCAATAGTTTAAAACCTATTACTACGTAGAAGAACTTTCCAGATCAGCAAGTGGAGTCCTTCCAGAGTATCTACAAGGCATAAGTTTATGCTGTTTATTGCTTAAAAATAATTTTCAGAAACACATTTTAGAGCAACAGGAAGCACCTTGTAGCTTCAGTGTTGGAATTTAAGCCGTTCATGCAAACGATTGGAAGACAAGAACATCCGAGATGTTAAAACCTGCCGTTCTGGGAGCTCGAAAAACAGAGCCTGAGCAGGAAAATATTTGCTGGGCAAGTGAGAAAAGGAAAACAGGGCTCTGTTTATCTTCCACTCAGAGAATTTGCCCAGTTCTTTGAGGCTGCAGGGAGCAACAGTGTTGCTGTTCAGGGTCTGCTGCAATGAAACTCAGTATCTGAAAGGGAAAGCGATGATATGTGTCCGAGCCTGACACCCTCTGCCCAGAGCAATCAGCAAACCGAAGTGTGCGGTCAAGCCCTGAGGAAATTAAGCGTGGGATTTTGCACGGGCTCAACAGTATTTAGGGGGGTTTTTTTGTATCAGTTTCTTAATTACCTTTAGGCGTGAAAGGCTGCGATGGCTTTCATTCTGTAGGTGCGAGATGACTGGGTAAATATTGACCTAATCAAGTGTTATTTAAAGATGCTCAGAAAAGTGTTACATGCTGTAACAGTGTAACGCGAGGTATTGCAATGTAGCATTGTGTGTTGAGTAATTTCCTGACGTTTTCTGGCTGAAAACTCCCCAAGCAAACGGGTTTCACTCACTAAACTGTGCCACAAACATGTATTTTAACCCGCGGTTTACTCTTCCTATTTCATGAGCGTGTATTAAGGCAAGTCCATTTCTTAGCAACCTTCTCTACCTGTCAGTCTTTGTCTCAATTTGGATTGTAACTTTTAAAGACAAAGTCTGGCTTTTGCTTTACTCTCATGTAGCACGATCTGGTCAGGCTATTTTTTGGCCATCAGCATTTACCAGTTTTCATGGCTCAAAATCCAACCTATGCTCCAAGGCTTATTAAATACAATATTCTATCAGAAATAACTGTCATATGTCAAGGATGAGTGATTTCTGTGAGTATTGGTTTGTTTTCTGCTTGACTTTCCTTGCAATCTGGATTAACAATTTTTGTACTCAGACAGTGGTAAAAAATCAGTTTCTCTTTGGTCAGAGCTTTTCATGTGAAAGTTTAATAACATGCCTTGAAACTTCAAACTCTCCTATTAGACCCACAAGGACATTTTTTATGAAAGATACAGCTTTCAAAGTAACAGCAAATGGTAATATTTTCAGTAAAAGTTTATATGGCACCTGGGGACACGGTTTAGGGGTGATTATGGTGGTGCTGGGTTGATGGTTGAATTAGATGATCTTGAAGATCTCTTTCAACCTTGATGATTCTGTGAGCTCCTTATATCTCATCTCCTGTTACTGCAGTGTTGTAAATACGACTTCCTTAAAAGATAGACTCTATTAATGTTTATTAATAGATTAATTAACTTTATTAATGTTTATTAATAGATATTAAAATATTGATTGACTTTGAAGTCAGTAGGGGGTTTTTTTCTACTTTCCTTCAGAACATTTTCTTTAAAACAGCTTTGTAACCATAAGATACAATATGAGATCATGGTCTCTTTCTTTCTACTTCACCTGCGATTATACAGGAAAATAATCTTGCATATCTTTTGTTTTGAAACCCTCCTGTTCAGTAGTTGTGTGTTTAACTGTTTTATTTTGCCTGAAATCGTAGTCAGAGTAATTTTGCTGCAGAGCTGAGGAAGGCACTTCTCTAAAGTGATCTGCCGTGTTTTAGTTGCCTGCAGTGCTTGCTGGCTCACATCACAAGCCTAACTTCACATCCTCAGATATGTTTCTAGTCTTCCCAATCTTTTCTCCTCCTTAGAGAGCTGGGTTGGTAGTAATTCTGTCTTTATCTGACATTCATAAAGGTGCCTGGCCAGCTTCCTTTCCCATAACCAAGCGTGTTCTCCAAAAGCCTCCGGGCACAGAGCTGTTTGTGTGTTGGAGAAGCCTGTGATTAAAGGGAGGTACAATCAGCTTCACCTCTGTGTGTCTTTGCACATAAACCAGGGGCTTTATTTCAGGCAAAGCCGACACTGCAGCTCATAACTGACAGTCTGATATGAAGTCGTTGGCAACGCTGACGAGAACACTCCTCATAGAGGTGTAACTTAATAATTCAAAGTATTAATTTCAACTTTCAATTTGAAATATTGCCTTATAAAGAAACCCAGAAGGTATTGCAGTTCCAAGTAAATTTGAATGTAGAAATTAAATCTCTCTCACTCTCTTTTTTTTCTTCTCAAAAGAAAATGCCACGTTCATTCAACCTCCTGCACTTTTAGTCTTCTTGCTTGTTAATATCTCACGTTATTGAAGATTATTTTTAGAAAGGCCTTGCTTTTGAGACTCTATTTGCTTTGTCCAATTAGGTCTGGCAACTCAGTTTGCTGTACGTATTTTAAATGTCATTTTTCTGGTCATTTCAATTTTCTGTTTTCCTTCTGCATTTAGTTTACCGATGAATTTAAGTATGATGAGAAAAGTTATTTATAGAATGTATGAAAAAACCAATGTAGAAAGTAAACTTACATAAACAGGGGTTTATCACTTGAAGCATACTGCTTTACAGGTTAGTGAAGAAAATAACACCAATATTTTCAGGAACTTGCTGGTTACCATTTTACTTTTTTGTACCTATATTTATATATACTTTTTTTTTTTGGTTCTTCTATATAGAGAAGATATATTGTATGTTCTTTCGTACCCAGCTGTACTTTAGTTTTCTACCAACAAAATCACCAGGTTCTGCTGGACTTTTTATTTAGAGGCACACAGGAAGGGCACATTCAGCTTGTTTGCACTGGGGTCCTGCAAGAGGTTGTAGATCGAGAGTACAGGAATTAGTGCAGGTGTGAAGTGTTTCCTCCTCTGCATTTCTCATCTCCAGAAAGCCCCACCATGTGAGCAGCACATCGTGTTTTCTATTTGAATCACAATTCAATTGTGCCTAAGCAGAAAATGCTGTTCTGAGTTGCAATTCAGCTTCCCCCGCAGTCATAAACCAACACACGTAGAATGCTCTCTTTTAAAGAAGAATTTTTTGTGAAGGCACACCCTGAAAAGATGGAGAATGGCAGAGTCAGTAAATGGCAGGCGGCTGACTCCTGTGCCCATCTGTTCTCTACTGCACATCCAAGTCATTCCACTCTCCTCTGAGCTACTGGGAACTCCTTCTCCACTGGCGCCAAACAGCAAGTTCAGAATACAGATGAATTCTGAGCAGCAGGAAAAGTGGTTTCAGCAAATTTAAAAAAAGTGCTGACAGCCATTCCCTTGCTTGGTGTCCCTGGCTTTAAATACTGCAGGGCACATGCTGGGGAAGAAATGAGCAGTTCCCACGTCCAGCTCATTAGGCAGCAGGTTTTGTTGGTTTGAACTCAAGTCAGGTATGTGCATCTGAGGGCAGCGTTTGACTGTGTGTTTAGGCACAGTGTAAATGGATAAATCAGTCTAGCAAAGTGCCTCTCCTGTCTTCCTTGAATTTAGGTTTATGATCTGAGCTTTGCTCATCATAGCTTGCTCCATGTGAATTTAAGTTGATGACCAAAAGTAACTGGCTGTTTATAAATTAGTTGCTGCAACATGCAGTGAGCTCTCAAAGGACAAGAGGAAATTCATTCACCATTCCCCACTCCCCCTTGACACCTCAGCCCTCTCTTCTCCGTTTCTTCTTCAGCCCTTGCAGCATTTGTGGTTACTTTTCACCTGCCACTCCTAAAATCCTAACTCCTCCAGGGCTCCTGCAACCTGCTGACCTCTCAGGTGCTGGAAGAGGGACACACCACAGGGCTTTGAACATCAGTCCGTAAAGCCTTTGGGCAGCCCATGTGTGGGGTCTGCACATCCCCCTGCCCAGGTGGGCTCCTGTTTGCCCCAGGCCAAGGAGGCTGTTCCAAACTGGAGGGAACAGCTTGTCCCAGTGCCTGCCAGGAAGGAGCCACGGCACAGCCAGGCTGTGGTGACAGCAGTGTCCTCACTGCTGGTGGGAAGGGTTGTGTGGCTGATACCTGCAGACCCCAGCAGCACCTGGAAGTGTTCAAGGCCAGGCTTGATGGGGCTTGGAGCAACCTGGTCTAGTGGAAGGTGTCCCTGCCCATGACCAGGGGCTTGAAACCAGATAACCTCCATGGCTCCTTCCAACATAAACCATTTTACATGTTGGAGAAGTTTTGGAGGACTGTCTCCTGTGGTAGGGACCACACACAGGAGCAGGCGAAGAATGTGTGGGAGAAGGAGCAGCAGAGACATGTGATGAGGTGCTGGGGGTGGTTTCCTCAGGGGCAGCCCAGACAGCTCCGTGGCAGCAGGAGAGAAGCACCAAAATACCCCTCAAGTCTCTAGTGTCCTGGGATTTTTCCTGCCAGCAAATGGGGTGCTCAGAGGGTCTGGCTGTGCCTCAGGAGCAGTCAGGACATCCCTGTAGCTGACACCTGGAAGGCCCAGGGCAGCAGCCCCTGGAGCTGAGGGCTCTGTGCCCGTGTGCCATGCGGGCACTGCTGCCCATGGCTCTGGCTCTCTGCACAGGGAGCTGCCCATGGAGCGCCCCTGGGACAGGGGGGAGCTGTCAGCACAGCCTGAGCAGTCTGTGGGGTACCTGCAACTGCTCTCTCCGGTCTTGGGATTCCAGCAAGACACCCCTTCTGCTCTGCCCTTGGAAGGGCAGCCTGGGAACAGGGAAACCCTCACGATTTGTGGGGTTCCCTCAGCTCAGGGAGACATTACAGCTGGTGCCCCGGGCAGGGGCTTCATCCTCAAAGGCTCCCAAAGGAGCTGTGCCTTCACTGTGGGACATTTGGGGGACACTCCCAGAGGGGCTCAGTGTCTGGCCTGGAGCTGAGCACAGTCTTTCACGGCTGAAACACAGGGTGAAATAACGACCCCATTTTCTCCACTTTTTTTAGTGTTGAAACAGCTTTCCAGTGAGGTCACACACTTCAGCTTGCCTGAGGGTGTCCTGATCCGTGAGGAGAGAGGAGCAGGAAGAATGGGGGAAGAAAGAGCCCAGGGATCTGGTATTTAATCTCAGCTCTGTCACTGACCAGCAGACAGTGTTTTAAGGTCACTTAAAGAATCTCAGATCACAGTGTGGCCTGGGGGAGATGCACCATCACAGTCAACACTTGACTATTTTCGTGTGTGTTTTAGCTTTTCCTCCCATAAATTGATCTTAGAAAACAATTTCAGTGTCTTTTTAGATCTCTCAGAAAGCTTTCAATAAAAAAAAAAAAAATAGGAATATGTTTGAGGAATTCTTCATATATATGCTTATTCACTATTAGTGACTTCATGTTTAACTTCTAAAAAACTCTGAAATGCTGTCTCAAAAAGAAAGTAAAATAAATAAAATTCAAGATTTTTATTCTTCCTCAAGAAGAATTAAACTGTTTGACCTCTTTGCTTCCAAAAAACTCTAATGAAAATGAGGTCTAATCATTATAGTTTTGAAATGTTATTATCTATTTTTATGTGAGATATATAGATACATATATTATATGTACTAATCCTTAATAATTTGAGGGTTGTCTTTTTAGGAACTTTGGCCCTGGCTGATGAACTCAACATGAAGCCTCTGTGTGAAGGGAAGAAGGACTCAGACAGAGAATCAGTGTTAAATGTATGGTAATTCTTTTGGTCATATCTCAATGTGCGGAGGTGTTCCACATAGTAAATATTATTTATGGATCACCTAGAGTTTTCCCAGATTTTATTTTTAGGATTTCTGAATGATAAATAAAGAGCTTATAACTAGGCCAGAAAATGTGATATGTGCACTTCTCTTTAATATTTTTCCTAAGGGAAAAAAAAAAAATCCTAAGAAGGAGTCTAGTATAAATTTGAAAATTCAAATTATACTTAATTCAAATGGTTTCTAGTCTTAATTGTCTCTAGATTTTGATTGGGTTTTAAGTAAATGTTAAAGGGAGGGACCATGACTTCCAAAGGAAGCAAAAAAGATGTCGATTATAAACTAATTACCTGCACAGACGCAAATGTTTCTGGGCAGGTTGCGGCAGGTTCATTAATACTGGTGATCATTTCATTATGCACATTAATGTCACAGTAGCTCCATCTTGTGGCTGATGATATTACTGGACACCTTTCAATTTTGATTCCACTTGAAAAAGGTCAAAACCAAAAATTAAACAAATGCTGGTGAGGAGAGGAAATTATAGACAAGATTCATTTCATTGCAGCTGTTTGTAAAAAAAAAAAGTGTCAGAAAAAACCCCTACCCTGAGTGTTTAGTACCTGCCTGCCATAGTTGCAATTTGCCATATCTAAGCAGATAATTATAAAACAGGGGAAGTTTTAGTTCAAATACTACTTTAGAAAATCAAAGAAAACAATTTCACGGCTATTTCAATGCGTTTATGAATCACATATACCCTGCCAGTTATGTTTTGTTCCTATTTCATACAGGGCACCAGAAATGCTGCTGCTGGGCAGTTTAACCTCGAGGCTGCAATTAAAAACGTTGACAAAATGTCCAGTGAGTTGAAGAAGCTAAATGGTAACTCTGCATTCATCATCCAGTTACCCCAGAAGCTGTTCGAAGGGTTGCGAAGGGCTCGGTTTTCTTTGTGGTGCAACTGTGTTTTCATGCAATGAAACAATAGATTTGCTGGTGTTTCGATAGCTTAATTAAGCAGTTGTTACATATAGCAATAGAATCTAGAAATTAATTAATGCTTAGTTACATGGAGCAATAAAATCAGGTGAGTTAACCATGGCGAACACCTGTGGGGTAGTCAGAGGTCATTCCTTTGCAGGAACACTGGTACACTTCTAATACAAATATTACTAAACTTAATTTAAGTGTCTGGAAGTAAACAAAATAAGGCAACCCTTCAAATCTGTGAAGGAGTTGATAGATGAACACTTCAAACAGTGCGGAGTGTCCGTGCCCCTCGCCGGGCACCTGCCGTTCAGCAAACACCCGCTGATCAACTGCCTTTGTCTTGCAGTGGAAAGCCAGCTACTGCTTTGTGACCTTATTCTGAATTTCAACCATCCTATAAAGGCCAAAGATTTAAGAGAAGCTGAAGAAAAGACGTGGAGTTTGACAGATTAAACATCCATTTTCTTGTGTTGTCTTCTATTAATACTGCTGAAGTTTCTTTTTATTTTTTCTTTGTTTTCCTTTTCCTTTTCCCTTTTCCCTTTTCCTTTTTCTTTTCCCTTTTCCTTTTTCTTTTCCTTTCATCGTCTTCTTTCTTTTCCTTCTTTTCCATTTTCTTTTTCTGTTTCTTTTTCTGTTTCTCTTTCTTTTTTTTTCTTTTTCTTTTCCTTTTTTCTTCTTCTTCTTTTTCTTCCTCTTCTTTTTCTTCTTCTTTTTCTTCTTCTTCTTTTCCATTTTCTTTTTCTGTTTCTTTTTCTGTTTCTCTTTCTTTTTTTTTCTTTTTCTTTTCCTTTTTTCCTCTTCTTTTTTCCATTGTCTTTTCCATTTTTTTTTTTCTTTTCCTTTTCCTTTTCCTTTTCCTTTTCCTTTTTCTTTTCTTTTTCCTTTTT
>VZRE01003900.1:0-31767 GCA_013396775.1 Cephalopterus ornatus | reverse complement strand
TTTTCCTTTTCCTTTTCCTTTTCCTTTTCCTTTTCCTTTTCCTTTTTTTCTTTTCTTTTTCTTTTTCTTTTTCTTTTTCTTTTTCTTTTTCTTTTTCTTTTTCTTTTTCTTTTTCTTTTTCTTTTTCTTTTTCTTCCTTCTTCTTCTTTTCTTCCTCTTCCCTCAAAAGACTGAAGTCTGAACTGTATATTGATAATATGGTTTCCTACAGTCAGGCTATTTTTATTTTCAACAGAAAATGTGGAGTGGAAAAAGCCACGAGTAGGTTACTGATTTTGAGAGGGTGCTTTAGCCCACATTGCCCAAATCAAGCCCACCAGGGCTGGAAAGACTGATGTAATTAATTAGAAAGGTCAGGAAACTGGGCATGAAGTTTGTCACATGTGGCTGTCTCCTTTTAAACAAAGACGTGTTGGACCAGTACCAAAGATTTGAAATTACTCAAGTGAACTCATCCCTGCTTTATCTCAGTTGGGCTCTGGAAAATGGGATAAGAAACAGTTGCTGAAAGAGGAACTGCACCTTGTCATTTGAGCTGCCTTCCTCGTTCTAAAAATGGTGCCAGAGAGCAGATTACTGGAAAACCAAAAGCACTTTTGGTTTCAGTTTCTGGAGTGACTCCCTAATGCACCTGGCTACGAAAAAAAGGGCCTAAACACTCCACCCTGAAATCTTCTTGGCCCAAAATTTGAGCAGCTGCTCTTCCCACATAGTTCATTCCAATTAATATTCAATCATACTTTACTCGTTTACATCTTTGAGTCTTTGAACGTTTGGTGTATTTTTTTTTCTTTTACCAAATGTATTTATCTGAATAATAAAACTGCGATTTATTCTACTGGAAGAAACGTGCACTGTTAGAATTTGTTGTGCTGGTATACATTTCATTTCTCTTTCATTTGTGAGATGATTTAAAATGAATAAAACACAATTCCATGGGAGGTATTTCTAAGTTTCTTGAGTCACATTTTTCCAGGCAGCGCAGTGGAATAGAATTACAGCCTCCAGCTCAAGGTCAGTGGTAATATGGGGAATGTTGTTCTCAATTTTAGCCTTTTGTAAAAAACCTAGATTAGAACTAATTTTCCTTTCACCAGATTAAAAAATACTGAGCTAGAAACAGCTTTTCTCAGCTGAAAAATTTTTAAAATTTTATTTTTCCACTTCATTTTTGGACCCACAGCCGCATGGAATTGAAATTCGCTAACTTCAAATTCTAAATATTTTAGAAAGGAAGATAACATTTACAAAACATATCTATTTAAAAAGTTCATGAAATTTGATTATTGTGTCTGAGAAGCTCGACGGCTTGTATGGGAGGTATTTGCCTACCTTGAATTTTGGTTCTGGTGTTTCAGGTGATACAGGAACAACAGCTTTAAAGGAAAAAACGTGCCAAATCTACCATATCAAAAGAAGGTTTGTCAGAACACAAAAGTTACTAGAAAACTGAGGCAAGGAGCTGGATAAATCCCACTTAACAAAGGTGAGGAGAAGACTCTTGATGCTTCAATGGTCATCAGCTGCAACTTATATTTTAGAACTGAGAATGTTATTTTCTTTAAAAATACAGTAAACCAGAGGGCAGTGGTGTAAGAGGAACTAAGTTGAGGCTGCTGCCTGTGCTTTCCAAGAGCTTTGGGTGTGTTCTGCCAGTCAGGAATCACACGATGATGTGGTAAACTCGTGGATGTGCTTCCTGCAGAATGCAGTTGCTTGATTTAACCAGGAAGACACAGCCAAAGGAAGGTCCGTGTTAAAGGGGAAAAGCTTGTTCTCAGTCAGGTTAGAGGATCCCAGGAGATACATAATTCCAGTGTGTGGGACGAGGCATGGGATCCTCAGTGGTGCGGCAGGAAGTGGTGTCTGTAGGCACGGGAGTTCTCTGGAACACTGAAAAATCCAGTTTCATAGCTGAGGAACCCAGACACAAACCCTGAGAGGCCCCTGCACATCCAGGATGGGAGGGATTTTGGTGTCCCTGAAACCTGGGTGCCCTTCAGGTCCAGGCCGGAGCCACAGCCTTTTCACAGAAGTGAACATCGATTTATTGGGGAATAAATAGGCTTCTATTGTCTTTTGTCCACTCCTCAGCTTTGACAAGGTTTGGGTCTGCCCTGTATCACTTGAAGGAACATAATTGCTGCTGCAGTTCTCATCCAAAAAAAGAGCTTACTTTTTTATTCCCTCATGAAAGCAGAGACTTGTATGGATCTTTATTCCTGAGTCCTCTCATTTGGTGTGGAAATAATTTCAAAAGGATACACACATCTTGGAAGATAAAAAATTCTCATGTACTGTATGATTAGTGGACAGTAACAAACACATAGCAGGAAAATCACATTTAAAGCATTTAAGGTACAATTAAAAAATAACATAATCCTTTTTCCTTGAAACAAAATGATTTTTAATGACTTCATGATTTTGGTTTGCTAAAAAAGGAAGTATCTTGAAGTTTACAAACTTCACTAGGCTTCAATACGATGTGTGATCTTCGTTAAGGTCTCATTTAAATATGTCCTGCAGCATATTTTAACATGCACTGGTTTCTGGAACCTCTGTCTTTTCCATCAATCAGAAGAAGGGGTGTCCTTTGGAAGTGGTCAATGATATCTGCCACAGAAGTAAAATCCTGTGGGATGGAAAAAATGAGAAGGCTATGGCAGAAATGTCAGAATTATTATTAGTCAGTACAACCAAAAGGGTTTTTTTTAAACTCTAAATATTTAGAAGTCTTACAAAAAATATATAAGGTCCAGCAAATACTATCAGATCAACTGTTCTCATTCCTGCCATCATCTGTAGCTCAATAACTGTGTGTACAGGCTATAATTTATTTGTGCAGTCTGTTTAATACGTGATGTTGTCATTCTGCGTGATGTGATGACTGTTCTTGGAAGTTCAGAGAGCTGATTGGTAAATTCAGAGGGGTTTGGCTCGATCAGAGCTGTGGTGTGAGGCTCACTGGGCTCATTGGTGCCAGTAACTCCACACAGAGCTGCTGGTGTAGCTGAGCCACCAGTCTGGGAGCAAAGTATAGTTGGCAGGTATGGATTTGCTCTCAGCTCTGTATTTATTTCCCTTATCTGGTATATTAGTGGTAAATAAACGTTCCCTAACTAGGTATGTGGATTTCTAATGGCTGTATTCTGAGTTATCCCTTCATTCTCTGAGTGCAAACAGAAGAATCTGATTTTACTTCCAGCAATAACAATATTCTAACAGGAATAACTCTAAGACCAAAAGCAGAATTCCACCCCAGGAAAAGCTGACTTAGGAATGACAAAGGAGATCCCACACTGAAAAGAATTAGTGTGAAAACACATGGTACCTCTTTTCCTCTCAAGCCAGTTCCTAACAGATACAAGTGCTCTTCCTCCTGGTAACGGATCTGGATGTTGTACACTTTGTCCCTGTACAGCACCATCAGGACATACGGATGAGTAACAGTTTTCCTTGAGCTGTCTCTCACCAGGAATGTTCCATCCTGAAAGATGAAAAAGTGACAGGTGACAAACAGAAGTCACTCCCAGGTTTGATCAGTATAATGACCTTAACTAGAGCACTCCTTCTAAGTGTTTTTTCTTTCTGAAATATTTTTCCTTCTGCTAAGATAAACTGCAGTGTGAGAGAGTTTAAGTCGTTCCTCAGATGTGTTGTCTTGCAAATTTGCTGCTTGAAAGTTCCTGTGTGTTACAAAAGCAGATTTTTAGGGAAGGAGGGAGTGATGTTGTATGAGGAACAGAATCCATTAAAGGGGGAAGTAAAATATAAAAGTCCAAACCTGACACCACATTAACCAGGAAAGAAGTTCATTTCTGCCAGGTGCCAATAGAGGTTCCTATGTGATGTATTTACAGACAGCCTAAAATAACGATAGTGGCTGTGTAATTTAGGTAAAGGCAGTGATGCTGTACCACTCTCTCTCTGCTTTTCTTCGTTTCAGATCTGGCTTGACAAGTCTTCCATCGAAATCCCTTTCTTAAGGGCGCTGAATGTGATCCCATAAGCTGGGCCTTACTCCAAGTGATTGGAACGTTGTACATGTCGCCCTCAGCCCATTGCAAGTGCTGTGGAGTAACCACATCTCCCCCAGCAATGGCATATTATTTCATTTATGTTTATGATTTCATTTTATCTCCACATGCACAGATAAGCCTGGGTTTCATCTGTCTGAGTCTGTGCTTCATTTTGCTGGTCAGTGTGTGTCCTAGAAAAGGGTGGGGTCTTATAATTCAAGCTGCCTAAAAATTGGAATTTGTGACAAACTCCTCACTGATGACAGAAAACTATTCCCAGAAAATGAGTCACTCCTCCTAAGACAGGCAAGGTCAAACTGCTTTCTGGAGACACAGAATTTGTTCTCTTGGATTTCGGCAAACAACAGCATTTGTGGGCGGTTTGGACCGGGTGTGACACTTTTCTGTGGCGAAAGATTCACGATGAATCCTTCCCTCTGAGCACCTACACTGGTGCTGCAACCTCCCTGTTTTATTGACCTGCTCTCTTCCCACGGGAGCACAAGGACTCCCAGGGAGGGGGTGGGAGGATCCCCTGCCATTTCCAGAGCACCTTGTTGATTTTCCGAAGAGCTGCCTCAGCCTCAGGCCGGCTCACAAAGGCCACGTACCACTCGTTCTTCAGGGAGCCCTAAAGGGTGGTTTGGGGAGAGGAGAAGAGAGAAAGGCACCTGTCAGTGAATGAGTCTGCAATTTTAGCAACACACAAGGAAGCAGAGAGAAATCTCAGTGTGAGGGATATTTGGGTTCATGTGCAGAATCCCTGAAGGTTCGAGTTTCAGGGTATTTATTACAGTCTGGTGAGGTGGCACTGAAGGATTTTAAATTATTTGCTCACTTTGATAAATTTGAAAATACTGCAGACCTAGCTGTAATACACCTGCAATTAAGCCATTTTCTGTAAAATATTTTAAATGGCATTTTCTCTTTTGTCCACCTGGACACTGGCATCCTTTGCTTTCATTTGTTTGTTTTTAAATTTTTTTTTTTTTTTAATTTTTTAACTGTCATCTGAAACCATACTGCAGACTTCCTGTGAATATACCATGTATGGTTGCCCAGTGTTATCATCAGAAGTTTGTTCTAAACTTGTTCTATTTAAAGGAATGCAAACCAAAAATGCACTTACAAAGCTGAGTTCTTTACTCATCAAACTTCTGTGGAAGGAGAACTGAAGATGTAATATTAGTTAAAGGCAATTGTGCAAAACAAGTAATCCAGCAAACAAGAATTTTTCTTATTTTGTTCTGTCGGGGTTTTGCTATTGTTGTTTTTCTTGGTGAAGACAAAATAAGGCACTGAAATTTGACCCAGAAAAGGAAACTGAAAGCACTTACTGGCAACCTGAGAGCGACGACTGCCTAGAAAAACAACTCTGAAAGATGTTCCCTCTCGAAACCAGAGAATTTGCTGTGTTTAGCAGTATTTGTAATGTTTTGTACCTCATCTTCCTCCGGGTTTGTTTGGTGAGCAGTCTGTCTGCTGGGAATCGGCAGCGGAGGTCTCACATCAGCTGGGCCTCTTGAGGGGGATCTGCTGTGGTTGCCTTCAAAGACATAAAGATAGAAAAGAACATTAAAGCCAGGACAATAATTTCGTCTGTGCATAGGGGGTGCAGGATCTTGGTTTTACGAGGCATGAAGTGTTTACATCACCCTGGCGCTGAGACGTTTGGGATTGATTTGAAACCAGATTCAGGCTCCTCTCTCAGCACCCCGTTCTCTGCCTAATTTCCCCCCTGGTGCACAGGGACTTTTACGAACTCTCACATTTCCATAAGATCAGATGGACTTGAAATAGAGGTGACACCTTTTTAGTTTCTGTACCACAATTACTCAGTTGAGAGCATCTTGGTTTCTTTAGAGACAGAAGTAACGTTGTCTCTTTGCAATCCTTGCCTTCTTACAAATTAGAAAGTAAAAAATGTCGCTGCAGGACGTTAGCAGCTGTTACCATACATGAAAAATCACCTGCAAAACAATCGATTTTTAAGTTTTCTTTATTTCTTACTTGCTATTACAAGATAAATAAGCAGTGTTTTCACATGGAAAGTGTTTTCTCCCTTTCCTGAGGGTATTAGCACACCTCAGCTCTCAGTACTGTTTGCTGGACTGAAAAAGGCGGTTATATGAAATTGTGACACTGGTTTAACCCAAACTTCATGGAAAAAAACAAACCAAAAGACCAAGTGAGTTACATAAGATGCATTTCAGGAACTTAATAGTTTTCTGTTCACAGCCCAACCAGAAACATCCATAGGAAAAAAAATATTATATATTAACTGCACTGAAACCACTGAAACCACCTTTCAACTTTCAGTCATGTTTTTACCCAAAAAAAAAAAAAAAAGTAGGAATGCAGGATACAGACCTAGATGTAAGCGAGGTGGGAGTGAGCCAGTCGAAGACAGGTTTCTAGCACTGTTTAAAAAACAAAAGTAGTCAGTATAAATACATTTCTGTGCAGCATTTCTGTGCTCTGAACAGCTGATTGGGCCTTTGTGCCTGTTTTATAGAATGACCCATGCGGGATGAGGAAAGTTTTCTCCTTCTTTTTGTTTTTTTTAGTCTTCTCTGGGTAAGTGGATCCACCTTTAAGTTTACCTGGAGCTCAGATCTGGGAATAAGGTAGAGGGAATCGGTAATGGCCACCAAGACTTTTGGATCAGGATCAATGCAGGAAAGGACTCCAGCTTGTTGAGTTTTCTCAGGGAATGACTCCTTTATCCCCCTAAAGCAGGAAGCACAGGGAACACCTTGCTAGACGTTTGTTTTTGTGGGGTTCCACTCGCAGAGTCTGGTTTTTTTGTGGCTTCTGTAAAACTATTCATCAGCATCGCTGATGAAAATGCCATTTGTCATTAATGGTGCAGGCTGGGAAGGGCCAGCAACAAAAAGGACTGGAGCATCCCACAAATGAGGAAAGCAGCCCAGAAACGAGAAGGCTTGGGAGGGATCCCCTTATTAAAGCTCATAAATTTTTGATTTACGAGCCAGGCTCTGTTCAACAGCCACTCTGTTCAGTGGTGCCCAGTGATGAGACAGAGGCCATGGGCACAAACTGAGACTCCAGAGTTTCCCTCTGAACAGGAAACACTTCATTGTGAGGGCAACCAAACAGTGGAGGAGGTTGCCCAGAAAGCTGAGTCTCTGGTCTTGGAGACACCCAAACGCCATCTGGATGTGGCAGCCTGTTCAAGGTGACCTTGCTTGGGTGGGGGCTTGGACCAGATGACACCCAGAGGTCCCTGCCGACCTCAACTCACACCCAAAAACTTCTCAAAACAGAGCCCCAGTCTTCAATTCTTATTATTTTAGTTTCTTCACCCAACTGGGGACAAATGGCCTGCACTCTTTGTCCTTTCCAGTTCATGTTTCCCTTCTGCTTCGATGGGCTGCTGAAAAGGCTCTGAGATGAAAATGGTAATTACGTTTGCAGAACAAAAACGCCCCGTCGTGGCTTGATTCATGGGAGGGAATTTGTCACATGGGGGCCTCTACTGCAGCGATATCTGGCATGTTGTTTGAACACAAGCACAAGTGTTCATCACGGGAACAGTTCCATTTGCATACGACCTTGCTACTGCTACTGCAATATTTGTTGTGCTGGGGTGGCAGCAGTTCCAGGGGATGATGGTAAATTGGAGGAATTCGTCAAAGAGCCATTAAAAAAAATACAGAGACTAGAAAATGTGTGTCAGAAGTGGACTCGAGGAGCCCAGTCTAACTCAGCAACATCTAAGATCACCAGAATTCAGATTATCAGGAATCAAAATTTAATTAAGGGCTCCTCCATCTAGCGAATGAAGACATAGCGATCAAATATTCGTAAGCTGAGAACAGGACAAAATTTGAAGCCAGGTTCACAATTTTAAGTAGGAATTATCAACCACTGGAGTAAGACTTAGTAAAAGGGTGGTGAAATTCTTTCTGATTCAACTCCAGACTGATACAGAGCTTTAACTACGTGAGGGATTCTCCTGGAGAGGTGGAACACCACAAAGGAACAGTGACCACATCTGTGGGGCTGAATAGTGGATGAATGTGTTTTGGTGGTGTTTTGGGGCGTTTTGTGTGGATATTTTGGGGACGATTTTGTGTGGATGTGGGGTGAATTCAGATGAGTTTTGGTGGTATATGTGTGGACTTTGGTTGATTTTCATGGGATTTTGATGGATGTGAGGAATTTAGGAATATTCTGAGGTGTTCTAGGATATTTTTGGGGCTCATTCTGTGTGGATTTGGGGGTACTTTAATGCGATTTGGGGCTATTTTACTGGGATTTTGACTGAATTTGGGGAATTTGGAGATATTCTGGGGGTGATTTTGGGTGGCTTTTAGGTGACTTTCAATGGACGTTGGTGGTATATGTGTGGATTTTCGTTGATTTTGATGGATTTGAGGAACTTAGGAACATTTTGGGATATTCTGGGATATTTTGAAGGTGATTCTGTGTGTATTTGGGTCTATTTGGGGTACTTCAGTGCAATTTGGGGCTCTTTTATGGGATATTGATGGAATTTAGGGGAATTTGGAGGTATTTCTGGGACAATTTTTTTGTTTGGGGTACTTTCAATGGGGTTTGGTGGTATATGTGTGGATTTTGGTTGATTTTGATGGATTTGAGGAACTTGGGAACATTTGGGGATATTCTGGGATATTTTGAGGGTGATTCTGTGTGTATTTGGGTCTATTTTGGGCTACTTTCATGCGATTTCGGTCTGTTTTACTGCATACAGCCTGAGTAAGGAACTACCACACGGTTCCCTTGGGTGCCTGAGATCCCTGTAGCTCCCCATACTCTGTTATTTACTGGATTTCCAAGGGATTGAGATCCAAGAGGAATAACAAAACAATGGCAAGACAAACCTTTCTGGCCCAGGCAGGCTGTTGGATCCCGGCTTAGGCGGAGGCTTGAGGGGTTTGGAGGGGAGGGAGCTGGAGCTGTAGGGGGGCAGGCACAGCTGTGGCACGGGCCTCGGGGGGGCAGCTGCGGAGAGGGAGAGAAGGAAGCTGAACTCTTACGGGAGACACTCTTAAACGAAGAAATTCTGTCACACAACTGCTGTTTAACGGGATGAACATCACAGAGTGAGCAGTCTGTGAACAGTCCGTGATAAGTTAGTTACAGGCTGTAAACTCAGATGGTCAGCTGAGCTTAAAATCGAGTCTTAAAATGAAAAATAAACTGGCACAGGCTTGAGCAACACTTACATTCCCTAACTTCTGTGTTGGCTAAGCCACAATTCAGGTGCTTTCCCTGCAGCAGAGCTGAAGGTGGTGAATAACCAAGTGCTCTCTGTTACGTTGCTTCTAAAGAGCAGATTTGAGTTACCTTTTGAACACCAACTTTGTGAGATTTCTCCCAGCATGAAAGAAAACATTTTCTCTCTGCAGTGGCCTCAGACCTGAACTTCCAGAAGAGGGGAACAGGTAACTGTGCTCTGCACAGCTGAGATTTCTTACGGAGGCTCAGAGGCTGGGATAATTCACAGAGACTCGGTCAAATCTTCTGCTGTTCTTATGGAGTCACTTTGCCACCTTAATTCTAGAATTTAGCATTATAAATACTGTTGTTATGTGAAAGAAGTTCTGCTTCTACTCATTAAAGTGAATAACATTACACAGAGATCGGCACCAGATACCACCTGACTTTTGAAATGGCTCTAAAGAAACAACTCTGAGATAACTGATACTTTTATTTCTAGAACTAAGGCAAAGAAAGACCTTAAGCTTGAAAAATCACTGTAAAAATACTTACTGTCTTCTTCTTCCTGGGGAACCAAAAGAAAATAAACATTAGCAACATATTATAGCACAGTTCTCAGGAATATTTTACAAAACAAAAACCTGGATATTGGTGGATTTTGGTTATACAAAGACTGTAATACTTGCAACACCAAATAATTGTTAAAGATCTTGCATTAATTAATTCATTGTTTACAAATAAGCAATGTGGAGGATGTCCCATCATGGCTCTTGACCCAAAGCACTCAGAAACTCTCAGCAGATACAAACTTCCCTCATTGCTCCAAGTGCAGGCTCTCAGGGGTATCTGAGAGTGAAACTTTCAGGTCAGCTTAAGCTGAAAAAAAATCTCCCAAACCCCCAAATTTAGTGTAAGCAAAATCACTTCCCCCTTGTAAAAAAAAAAAAAAAAAAAAAAAATCTGGTATTATTCTTCCCTTATCTAAGATAAAGTACTCAGGGAATATGAGTGTGACACAGAAGAATTGTTCAAAAACACCCTGTGTGCTATGAGAGATCCAGCAGTGTTCTTTACAGCTGATAAAAGAAACAAGTTTACCTTGTCCAGAATTATTAGCTAATACAGGTACTTGATTTTACTGTAGTCCATATACCTTTAAATATATGCTTTGAGACTATACTTACTTCATTTTTTTTGTGTGGTGGCCAACTCTGCCTGAAATGAAAACAAAACACTCACCACAGGTGGAACACTACCCATTCATTCATTCTTTCATGTGCATCAGGACATATTTCCAACCAGAATATAAATTTATAGTAAGTTTGAAAGGCCCGGTGAATGCCAAACCTTTTTTTCTTTCATAAAAATATCTAAAATTCTATTTTCAGCCCTAATCTAAGCTCTTATGCTTGACCTTAGCCCAGTTTCAGTCTATCAACGGGGAAAATTGATGCATTGATTATGAGATTAGAGCTTAAAACAAGTCTTTGCAATTTCGAAACATTAGTCTTCAAGTCTTGAACTCACTAATAGCACCTGGCAACATTGCTGGAGCTCCTCATAAGACTTCCAGGCTTTGTTTCTCTGATGAATGATCTCTTTTTTATCTTTGTTTCTCTGATAAATTATCCTGGCTGATTAACAGATCTCAATTACTTTCTTAGCTTGTTTTAAGCTCAGTCACAGTGTTCAGCCCCCAGTTTATCCCAAAAATGCTGCAGAATGGTCTGGTTCTGCTGGAGAACGTGACTGGTTATTAAGAAGGAGGTTTGCAGGCTGCTAAAATCAATGGGAAGGAAGTAAAGCTTTCTGTTTCTAACACCCTTAAAAAACCCAGCAACAGGACTTGTGAAACAACGTTCCCTAGAGCAAGAACCTGAGCTGGCGGGAAAAAACCCGGATCACAGATTTCTTTGCACAGCCTGGAAATGAGTCACCCCCCTGTAATGGGGCTGCTTCAGACAGGGCTGGAGAGAGAGGTTTTGCTGCATTCACACTTTCCTGTAGCTTAACACATTCATAAACCAACATCTTTGATATCCACAGCCCCTGCTGTCAGGCAGAGACCTGCAAGTTGCAGCACCCTGTGTTTCTTGTCCATATTTCTGTTAAATTTAATTTATCCTTCATTACATTGCAGTGAAATGAGCACTTACTTTCCAGGGTTTTGCTTCCTTAAGGGAGGGGGGTTTCCTCTTTCGTATCTGTCACTTGGTGGGACAGGAGGTTTGGGCATCATTGCCAGCTGTTCCCCCAGGGACCTAAAGCAGGAGCAAGATGATGAAATAAAGGTAAGAAGCTGCTTTTTATGAAATAACTGGGGAATACTGGTGCTGAGAGGACCATTTCCAGAGGAAAAACTCTTACCTTAGCTGTGAGACCAGAGGCTGGAAAACAACAAGGAGAAGGTGAATGTGTAAGTGTATGAAAATAGCCAAAAAACATCAATTAGCACACAAGAAAAAAATCTTACCTTTTCAGGAATACTTGGTTTCCTCCCTGAAAATAGTAAAAGCTTACATTTAGAAAAAAAGAAAATTAATTAATTAAGCTTTCTGTGAAACCAGTGGGTTTTGAACATAATTGGAAGTCAATTTTGCAGATGGAAGTTCTCAGCCTCCTGACATGTAAAGCAGAAAAATATTCTGGCTTTGTGAGCAATGGCAAAATTGCAATATCTCTTTTTAAAGGCAAATTTAACCATTTTCAAGGTGGCATGTTTTACAATCATATTTTCTATGGTTCAGCTTTGAATTACTGGATACTTTTCCGCCAGTATATAACAGATGAAAGAGTTCAGATAATAAATAAAAATCATAGAGTCATGTCTTTAGATTCTTTATATAATGCGGTTTTCAGGTCTGAAACAAATGTAATTTTTCTTCTACGTCTTACTAGTTCTCAGCATTCTTTTAAGTCTGTTGCCACATTACACGCAGTAGTGTGTGCAGAGTTAGCTTTGTATGCAAAAGCTATTTCCTCCTTTAACCTATTAAACATCTCCTTGTTCATTCACTTCAGCGTCACCCCAAACCTTTATTGCACAGGGATCTCATGAAGTCCTTCTGTTCACCTGTCTGACCTTGGGTTGCCGTTCTTTGAATACAATTTCTCCCTCACTTTACAAGTCCTGCTCACACTATTTACTCATAAACCCTTGTCTGGGACTGGATTAGAGTACATCTGGTTGAGCTTTGTTCTTTCGCATCAGTTATATTCAAAGCGATAATTTTCAATAATTAAAACAATCACACTGATATTAGCACAGCAAATACTGACCTGCTCCTGGGCTCTCTCTTTCAAACGGGGGAGCAAAGCGGTCCAGGGAGGGCTTGGTGCTTCTGTCTATAGAAGGAGCTGGGGCTAAACACAACAGCTGTGTGAGATAATGTGCTGGGATAGGTGAACATATCTTTATTTCGCACAGCCATGAACTGGTGTGACTTAGAATAACAAGTGAGGCTTCTGTGTGAGAGCAGAAGAGAGTGGAAGCGGGGGGATGGAGGCAGGAGTGAAGTGCCCCACAGCCCATGGGAAAAGCTTTACAAAGACAGCACCGGCTCTGCTTACTTTTCAAAGGCTTCATGTTCCTGTCTCTGCCCAGGTCGTTGTTGCTTGGTGGAGGAGGGAAAGCTGGCAGCTGAAACAAGTATTTCACATGTGGTTAAAATGCGCCCTCGCCTTTCTGTTTTAGTTGCATGTATTAACCCCAGCACACACATCTGCCAGTCCTGGTGCCTGTGCACAACAGATCCCAGCTCCCTGCGGGAAGGGCGGGAGCTCTCCTGAGGGATGCCCCACGTGCTTGGCTTCTTGTTGGATGCAGAATTGCTTCCCTCTGTTTTTCCTCACGAGGAATACTCCAGTGGGATGTATTTTGGGGGGAGGATTGTGTGTATTGCCAAAGGAAAGAAACAGGAGCTTCAACATCTCTGTTGTGGGTTTGCCCCTTCAGTGCAGCAGCTGTTGGTTTTGTAAATGTATCGAAATGAGTGGATGTACATTTGAAGAGGAGAAATATGTGATAAGTCACTGACTGGTGACTGAGGCAGGGGGAGAAAGGGCTGTTCTCTGCTACTGGGAGAGCTGGGGTCAAACAGCATTTTGTTGTCAGCGGCTGAACCTGGATTTCTCCAGACACCTGCCTTCCAAAGCTCATCCTTAGCCTCAGTTTAGGACAGCACTTTTGAGAGCTCATGGCACCCAATAGCCCTCTGTGTTTTACATATGAACTATGTCACTGGGTCAGACCAAAAATCCTTCTGTCACATCCTAGAATTGCCTTGTGTACACGGTAGGTCTAATGTGTATCTGTCCTGGCAAACATTGAACCTATCACAGTGCCAGTTGTCAACAGCACAAGAGCTTTCAGTTTTGAAGGATTCACAGCAGCAAAAAAAAATAAAAGGAAAAAAATCTGAGTCATCCAGGTTCTCTTTATACAGTCTCTCACACTTTTATATGGTCTTAATTCAATTGGACAACTGCTGCATGAATAGCTTGGAAGGAATTAACCTTTTTTTTGTTTTACAAATGTCACTAAAGAAACATTTAGTAATTTTTGTAAGAGAGGCATCTCTTACAAATATATAATTTATATGTCAGAGGCATTCACAAGTAGGTATAAATTTCCAGTGTAGGAAACACCCAAGTAGTATAATATGCTACCCAAGTAATTGAATATATTTGTCCCATGAAATTTAATTCCTTGAAAAAATGGTCACCCTGGAACAGAGTTCAAATCTGTTTTGATGGCTGAAATTCTCTCTCTACATACAGTAGCCGATTAAAAATGACATTACACTTGGACTTTTAAGAAGTTACTGGCATGGGAAATAGGTAAAACATTAAGAAAGGAACATACAGAAGCACCTCTTGGCCCAAAAGGGGCTGGTCCTGGGGATAGGCCAGGTCTCTGGGGTGGCACTGGAGGGTGATGTGATGATCTGGTTGTTGAAGGTCTGTCTAAAGAAAACAAAAATCCCAAACTAAACAACTGCACAGAGTTTGGTAATTTAATACTCATTAGATCTTTAGGGCAAAGAGCCCTTGCAAGAACGTGGACACTTAATATATCATAAAGACATTGCTGTAGGATGTCATTGGCAGCTGGTTTACGATCAGTGCAGCGCTGGGAGTTCAGGCCCATCTGTCCCTGTGCTGGTGACTCCTCTGTTGGCCACAGTATTTATTGTCATGCCCTGCAGTTCAGTGACTGTCAAACACCAGCCAGTCTGAATGGTAGCTTTGCACCTTCCACCAAACCTTCTACATCCCATCACCAGCCACCCAAAATGTGGCTGGCCAATGCGTGAAAACAGAATTTACAAATCACTAACAGCACTTAATTTTCAGTAATTACCTATATAATCTGTGTTGCTTGGAAGGGACTTGGCAGGAAATATGACATTGTGATGGGCTTCATCATTGTTGGATGGAGGTGGCTCGTAGCCGTCACTGTCATGTTCTGCTTCCCCAGGTTCTTCTGTTGGGGATTCATAGTCAGCCTCATCTTCCTTCTCCTGGTCTTCATCAGGGCTTTCATAGTCACCATCATCATCGTCATCCTCCTGGCAAAGGAGCACAAAAAGTGGGTGCTGTAACAGGGCACTGAACACTTCAGGGCAGGTTCCTTGTGGCCTTTCCCTGTGGTATTTTTCCCTCTGGAGGATCTCAAGGTTTTACAACCAGTTTGAGTGAAAAAATTCCATTGAAATAAAATGGGGAAAGGAGGCAACACTGATACTAATGGAGGGAGCACTGAACAGCGCCAGAAAGGAAACAAGTGTCATTTTATACCAGTGCAGTGGAGGGTCAGGATAAGGTGAGAGCTCACTGAAATGCACAGTGCCTCTGTTTGGGGACAGACAAGGCACCAGCAAACGATCCAGCACTCCCAAAACCACACTGGAGCAGCACCTGATGCCTGCTGATATCCATTCTTGCTTACTAACACGTACTCTACAGCCTGTAACCCAACTTTGAAAAATGCATCGGGAAAAATGAGGTCTTTGATTTGGGTCTTGGTGTCCCCCACTGACCAGACCCAAACCAGCTCGGTGGGACTTGCAGGACCTCGTGAGATCACTGTGCCAGTGCGGTCAGTGCACATATCGGTGCCCACGAGACAAAAACACTCCACTGGTGTCTTGGCTGAAATTTCCAGAGCCCTCTGTATTGGCACAAAGCCCAAGTGCTCTGTAGGTGGTTACTTTTATCTTCTGTGCTCCTAAAACAGCAGCAAATCTCCTGTGAACTTAGTAACAACTGTTTTGTTGGGTTTTTTAAATGCTTCCCCATTTTTAAAAAAAATTTAGCACTGGTTAGCTTTAGAGATCTTCATGAACCCAGCCTGTGCATCAGCAGCTGAGGTACCATGATGTTTGCTAAAATGCCAAAAGGCAAAAGGAACTTTTACAGTCTGCTTGGATTAAAACAAATTCTTCATCAGCAAATCAACTCTAAAATTTGCCACTGAAAAACACAGCAACATTTCATTTACTGGCCACCTCTTTGAAGAGCTTGAAACAGGTAAATAAAATTCAGGTGGGGTTCTGTGGGAGCTGAGCAGTGCATTGAACCAGGGGGGTTTGGTAGTGCCAATACTCACAAACGAAGACCAGCCGCCGTCATCCTGAGCGTACCCTGCGGAGAGAAGCAGAACCACAGACTTCTGAGTGTGCACAGCCTTGTGAAAGACGGAATAACCCAAGAAAAAAACAGGACACAACGAACCCCAGGTGAGTTCTGAACCTCAGTGCGATGCCACGGGAACGAGCTGGTGTTTCAAAGGCAGCCCAGCAGCCACGGAGGGGGCCGGGAATAACCCTCTGATTGAAAACCAAGAGCAAAGCTCCCCCTTGGAGGAGATGATTCGTGTGCTGGCGCTTCAAGTTTGTCCTGCACTTCCAGTTTTAAATACAGTTTGAAGCAGAACGCCTTCAGAATGAGCCCAGGCTTCTTATGTCTTTGTTTAAGACTGTTTTAGTTCTCATAGCAGAAGGCTTTTTAATTTCAGTTTCCCTCACTGTGTCCTGCTGGGAGTAAGGCACAGGTCTTGGAACAGAGATATACAAACACTAATACTGAGCATTGGGTTAAAGAAAGACAGTTTGGGCATTCTGCAGGTGTCTCTGCTCTTGCCTTCCTTCACCACCTTTTCTTTTAAAAAGCACTTTTTTTGCTTGTTCTCCTGTATCTGCTCCTGACTCTTTTCTGAAACTCCTTTGTGCTCTCATACTTCCATTTGTTGGTTTGGATTTTTGGCTCCCACCCCTACTCCCCTCAATTGACTCTGCCCTAAAAGTATTAACTTAATATTTTAAACACTTTTTGCTTACTATATTTTAGCACTTTTAACACAGAGAACATGCATTTTTAAGTGTGTACTCTGCCAGTACACACTTACCTGGGTTTTCAGGACTTCTTTGTGTTTGGGCCCTACAACAAAGACACAAAAAAAAATAAATTCCTTCTATTTGCCATTCTCAAATATTTGATGCTTTTATTGTTATAATACTTAGCTATAACAGTAGAACGAAGCTTATCTAGATGAGTTTAACTCTGTTCAAAATGCCAAAAGCACATTATTTTATTTCACATACAGGAACCTGATGTAACTAAACTGTCTGGAAAAGAATTCAAGTCAGAGGTCAAGTGCTTTGAAGCAAAGAGACTCAGTAAATACATTTATTGGGGGCCTGGTCCTCAAAATAGAAGCTTTCTTTACTAATTCAGATCAAGGTGTTGAAAGCCAAGTTCACAAATATTTGTAACACTGAGAAGTATTTTCATGGTTTTCAATTCTAGTTTTGGACTCCAGTTAATCAGATGATGCAAAACTATGCTATGTAGACTGGACTTGGGTTTTCATCGTGTAGGAACATAAATTGTTCTTTTCTCATGCAATGTTCTTGCAATTTTTGCTCCTTTTCTATTGCAGGAATATTCTAATCAATGATAAGCCGTTAAGAATTAAAAATTGTAATGATGTGTAGTCTGTGAAGCGCATTAATGATGATTTATTAGTGCAATAATATGTGTCTGGACTTGTGGGCTTCCTAAAAATTAATGTGCTCAGGTGGAAGATTGTAGGAAATGTGCACGTTACTGGTTCTGGACAGGGCAGAAGTATCTGGGGTGTTCATGGGCTCAGGTTTTGCTTTTCTTCACAGCTGGTATTAACGAAACAGAGCTTTATTTTATATAATAAAAGATCTATCTGAAAGCTAATTGAAGAAAACCAAATTGTTTGACTTACCATTTTGGAAGGAAAGAGAGCCTCCCGTCGTTTTTGTTTATTTCTTGACTTAATTTACTTACGATTCTATTTAAAAGAAACACAAAAACAGTTACAAAAAACCTCCTCGAATCCTGTCACTTGTCAAAGCAGCCAAGTCATTTTCTCAGCTGCTTTCCCTCAGTATTTACTAAATTAAAACTAAATTGTTTACTACATGGTAAGAACACTGACTTTACCACCTTATTGCACAGTTGTACTACAGAACATCCAATTGACAACTAGACTTTTATTACTGAGATAAAACCCCATGTTGCTGTATTATATATTAAATTAACCTTAAACCCAGCAAGCCTTAGAATCTTTGGGTGTTATAAACACTAGAACACTACCTGAACTAATGACCACGGCATCTGTTGGATTTTGGGTGGAAAAATCAAGTAATACTTCTGGAAACAGAGCTTATGGTTACAAAAGCAGGGATTAAATATACCCTGTGTCTCCTCTCTACTCTTCTTGTGTTCCTTCCTCTGCAACCAAGTTATACTTAATCCAGGATCCCTCCAGGGGCACCCACAGCCAGCCCAGATATCTAGGATTGGGAATTCTGATATTAAATGAGTCCCTGAGAGCAACTCTGAGGGTGCAGCTCAGTCATTACTGAGATTCACGGGATTGTCTCCACTGACAGGACAATAAGGAAGTTTTCCTCTATGATTATTCTGCTTCTAAGAAAGCTTATGATGAGCCACGCCCTGATTCTCAATTCTCCTTATTTCTTTGTTGAGGAATGTCTGACCAAGAAAGTCCTTTGACAACCAAAGCAGATTGTTACATACAACTGGTTAAAAATGTTGTTTAGGTCTCTCAGAGACAGTCATCATGGAAATAAGAGCAGTATGAAAAAAAACCCTAGGAACTTAACCTGTTTGTCTCAGGTTCTGAATTCTGTAAAATCCTAACTTTATTGTTAATGTAGAATTCTTTCCCAACATCTCAGGTCGGGTCAATCAAACTTGATATCAATATTGTAAAATATTTGTTTATGGCCAGGCAGTTTCCACACTATTTTGTTTTTCTTCTCCTTTTCTGACTTCTTCTGCCACACAGCAATAACAATCTCCTAGTTTTTCTTTCCAAATGACCTAATTTGTGCATCTTTCATGTGTAACTGCTCTTCTGGGCTGGGGCAGGAGGAAGACAAGCTTTCAAGCATTGCAAGGTTGAAAACAAGCCAATAAAACCACGTCATTTCAGGCCTGAAAAGGAGGAAGATGAGGATGAGAAGTTGAGGACATGTACTGAAGGATCCAAATATGAAAATACAGAGGAATAATGTAGTTTGGGGCTGGTTTTTTTTAAGGCAGTACTTCGTAGTTTTCTGATTTGAAGCCAATATTGTCCTCCTTGCCCTTTTTGAAATACAAACAACTACAAGTGTTAATAATTTCAGAAGGATTACAACTGTCTAAATATGACACTGTTGCCCAAGCAAATTGTATAAAACAAAAAAAAGTCAGGTTATAGACACTGAGCTCCTCTTGCTCTTCTTTGCCATGGAACCAACTCTGCTCTGCACAAGGAATTTCCTTCTGCTGCAGGGGATGAGGTAGTTGCTGTGTGAATAATAAATTCCGTGTGAGACATCAGGAAATGTTCTGGGGTGAGCAGTGCTCTGTGTGCACCAGTGCTCTGGTCAAGAAGGGGATTATGGAACTTGTGAGTGGCTTATCCTGTGTTGTAGAAGAGGTAGAGAAAGGATCTTTCATAACATTTAGGGTTTTTTAGCTAAAGAAATAAAATGAAGACCAATGCTTTTAGAGCTAATCATTCTTTTAGCTCAGACTTCCCTGGGTGTGAATAAGAGCTGAGTGTTTGGCAGCTTTCTGGACTAAACCTGGGCTGGCTGCTGTGGGGGTTTACACCAACTGGTTTTTGAGGGAAAAACAACAGGAAAAACTTGCTCATTTTGAAAAATTAATCATTTGCTGCTTAAGATCCAAGTTCATTTGAAATGCTCCAAAGCAATGGCTCAGAGGGGTTATTTGGAGGAAGAGAATTTTAGGAGGGTGGCACTTCACCAGTAACATTACTGAAGGAGGTTGGGGCACTGAGTGTGTCGCCATGGGGGGAAGGAAGTACCAAAACCACAGTGCTCTCCGAGCTGTGGGAGTGGATGATGGGAGAGGATAAGGCAACAGCACTTGCAGAAAATGTTACTCAGACTTCTCTTTCTCTTTCTACCTCCTCCACCAGTTGCTAAAGTTAAAACTGGCAGGAAGTCGAAGTTTAAAGAAACCCACACAGCCAGCCCCCAAAGCTGCCCTCCAAAAATGGCTTTGGTGCACTTAACTGCAGATCCTGGTGTCAGGAGTAGAGTCCACTCTATGTGTGTGGGGATAAAGGATTTAGGATGGGTCAGAGAGGTGGAATACAAAGTCCTCAAGGGCCAGGAAGTTGCATAGTTACATACTGAGCCCTGTCAGGAGCTTAGTTGGTGATAAAGTCTTCGTTTTGGCTTTTGAGAAGAGTCTGTTGGGCAGATGCAATGTGTTGTATTGGCTTTAAAACTCATTATCAGTTATGTTCTAAACCTTGCAACAGCTTTCAGCATCCCACCTCAGGGAATGTGTGCACATGTGTTCCCCTCTGCCCCTTTAAAAAGAGAAGGGCCACACAGATTCCTCAATTTCTTTGGTTTGCACTTTGACTCTTCTGAAAGCAGAACAGCTTTCGGACTGTGCGGCGTCCGTAGGCTCTGGGTGTGTCCCACTCAGAGCTCAGCTCACCCAACGATGCTCTTCTTGTTACCGGAGATTTTCTGGAGCGCTGTGGGATATCACCTTGAGAGCTGTGGGATATCGTTTTGAGTGCTATGGGATACAGTTTGGGTGTTATGGCCTATGGCTTTCTGACCAAGGCTGAAAATTCCAAATCTGAGGTTTGCCAGCAGCTTGACACAGAACAGTCGAAGGGATCAACGGCCTGCCTGGACCTCCCGAAAACTTGGAGATCTTTTCCCTAAGATAATAAACAGTGGGAGTGGCAAAGAACCAACTTCAGTGTTTATATCATGGTTCATGTATCAACCAACCAGGAGCATTATTTTTAATTTTTCATAAGACCTTTGCTTTTTCTTCTTCATTAATTCTGACCACATTAAGTAAGGCACATTCTGCTGAATTCTGAATGAGCTTTTAAAATATTTCTCAAGACTCACATTTGTTATCCACGAGTCGAAACCTTTATGACCCTCTGTGACTGCCGATAGTGTTAATGAGCAATAGGAAAGCTCCATGTGTCTCTTAGGCTGTATATTGGTTTCTTGTTTCGTTAGATTTATTACCAAAATGCTAGTAACACCCTCATGATTAGGTCTGAGTTTCATTTAAAGCTTAGGGCAGATATTCAATGCCTGCTCTGTGTAAAATTTGCCATATCCTTTCCCAATTTAACCAGTGTGCCTCTCACTCCTTCAGGACACAGTGTGTTGTTTGTGAGGCTTCAGGTGTGTATTTTAACCTAGTGGTATTAAAACACTGATTTTCTTAGCAAAGTTTTCTACAAAGAGTTCAGCCCTTTTAATGGGGAATTTAAGAAGTATTTTAATTTTCAACATAGTGCTTAAATTTTTTTTTCTTTTTGCTTCATTTTGTTTTTAAAAATACGCCAAAACTTTCATGAGGATGTGTGCCCACAACAGGGCTGGTGGAGATTAACTTGCAAATTAATAATTCTGTTAGTAATAACAGAAGACTGTGGAGTTTTTTAATTAGCTTCAGGAAATGACCTATCATACTTTGCAATGACAACTCTTAGCTACTTTGTCTCCTTCAAAGTCACAGAATTGTCCCCAAATAGTGACACAGTGTTTATTCCAGACCTGAGCAGCGGCTTCGCTCAGACATTTCTGCCTGTGAAAACCACACACCCAGCTCAGGAGCTCTGTGCAGATGGAGGCTGTGGTTTGCAAACCTTGCATGGTTGCAGTGCTGGGCTCTGTTCTCATCCCTGCAGCTCACTCAAACCCTGCTAAACTTACAGCAACAACCTCTCCTACAAGGACCTTTTATTCATTTCCTCACTGGCCAGTACTGGGAGCGTAACATTTGCTGTTTAAATTCAGCTTTTTTTTTACAGAATATGCTCAGATTTCAGCACTGCTGTTAAACATGAGGCATTGTAACTACAGTATGCTAATGGTCTTTCAGCTTGTAGAAAAACTCTACCTACTAGTTGAGGTTTGTATTATGACAGAAAAGAAAACTGTGAAGCTGTTCTAGTAGAAATCAACAGCGAGGACTTTGTGTTTGGGAGAGAATGGGGAGGTTCTGAAGTAATGAAATTAATGGTAAAAAAAATGGCAGGTGCTTCTACCCATGAATTTTATCCTGGAGTTTCGTTTTGGGTTTTGGTGGCTTGGGGTTTTTTTTCCCTTTTGGATTGTTTTGTTTTGTTTTGTTTTTCTTGGTGGTATCGTTGTTGTTGTTACTGTTTGGTGGTTGTTGTTTTGGTTTGGGTTTTTTTTATGGGAACCAGTTCTCTTCCCTATTAGAGCTCTAAATTCTTGCTTTAAACAGGGGCTTTATATGGAGGACCCCACATGACACCAACCAATTTTGCATGTATATCCACAATACTCCGGTGACTTTTTTTCCTTGTTTGTAAATGTGGAAAAATCCGAGAACAGGGACCTTAGTTCCAGAGCTTTCATTCAGATTTAATTATTTAATTATTTATCCAGTTCCTCAAATTATGCACCAAACTTCATTCTTCTTTTAAAGCTCTTGTTCTTTCAAGTTCTCATTGAGAAACCCAAAAAACCAGACCAGAAAAGGCTGTTCGTTTTCTTTTGCAAGGTGAATGGACTGTGAAAATCAAATTTTCAAAGCATTGTTGGGATAGATGAGGAGATAGGAGAAACTCCACACTGGTGGATATCATTTCATCTCTTCACCTATGGCATTAATATCTCTTGGGTGCAGGGGTTTATTAGAACACCCACTGACCACTTTTGAATTTGAAAGGAAATCACCAAAAGCTCTCAAAATTATAAGCTCAAACAGTAAGAACACAAGGCAATTTTGCCAAAGGACTGCTAAGGAGGGACAAAATCTCAGAGAATTACAAGCCATGTGCTTTACGGGAGGGTAAGACGAGTTTGTCACAGACAATCTGGTCTCTCACTATCAGTGACATTGTTAAATGTTGCTTTTAATTGACACTTCAAAAATTCTAAGACATCAGGGCATATTTTTTTCATAACATCTGGACCCCCTCCCGTTTATCTCTGTTCAGAATATCATGCACCAACAACCCCTGTTATTAGGATATTTATCGTGTGAAAATATAGATCTGATTTTAAGAAACTTGTGATCTTTGAGGCTGTTAAGTTCAAGCCCTTGCCTATCTGATCAAAAACGAGCAACAAAGAAGCAGCTACGTTGGAAAAGCTTGAATTCACCTTTTTTTAACCCCCTTTTTTCTTCAGAAGACCATGAAGAGCTCCAGGTGTCTCATGGTCAGGAACCTTCTAACCTCCAGATTAAATATACAGCAGAGAACTCACAGCAAAATAACCCCCTTCATTTTTTCACCATGAAATATCAGAAGCAGCTGATTTCTGTGCTTCTGAGTATTGGCTTAATGAGATTACTGTTCTTCATTTAGTAACTTCCATGAAATTCTGAAAGCTGCTCATATGAATCGGGAACTTCCTCAAGGCCTAATGGAGCTAAGGAAAGCTGTTTGACTCGGAATCACACGTCCCAGACTGATTTATCTTGAACACCTACCTAAAGCAAAACCACGTGATGAAAACCCTTTGAACTCCTCAACTCAGTGTGGACGTGCCTGACTTCTTTTTTCTTCCCTTTGAGTTAAAGTCAACAGTTGAGCAGCGAACAGTTAAATCACACTTAGAAGGCAGTGCTTGCAAAAAAATTTCAACCTTTGTGTAGTTGCTCTCAGTCAAAGAATTTATGCACAGGTTCTTTTGAACATCCCCCAGACAACCTCTTCGTGTGGTATCATCGTGCTTGAGCGGTCACGACAACACTCCTTGTATTTTGGAATATTCTCCTTGTTCTCTCAGCACACTCCAGCAAACAGGTCTCTGACCAACCACTTGCAAATCATTCGCCCCATATTTCCTATGAGTTTTCACTGCAAACCAGCTAAAATAAATTCTAACATTGAGGTGGTTTGGCTTTACTTACGGCACTCTGAGTTTGGGAAATTTCTGAATGTCGTTTTCGGACATGTTCTGAAAAGGAAACACACGGTATATATCAAATAATTGCCCATGGAACACCCTGAGGCTTACAGAAGTTTGCATATAAAACCTCATTAATTACCACTCATATGGTATTTAAGTGACTTCAGAAGCAGATATATTGAATCCCTTCATGTCTGCGTAGTGAAATCAGACAAGCTTGTGCACAGTTGCAAAATTTCAGGATAAAACTGTAAATTTTAAGATGGAGAACCATTGGCTGGAGTTTTGTTCTAAGATCTGTAACATCAAAAATCACATGTCCTAGTGGACACGTAGCTGGAAAACTCCTTGGACTTCAGAGGAGCCTTGGCAGCCTAAGGAAAATCTTTTTAGAAACTGGGAGGGGGAGAGTGTTTCTTCCCCCCTTGAACTGCCACACAGCAGTGGGATTGGGATCACTCCCGACTGCATGTGCTGTCCAGGAGCTTTACTGATGCTCCTGCAGAGTCACCCCTTCTCTTCACCTTCAGGGCAGATTCGGGCCTTGTGAAAACTTTGGATTTAGTTGATTCAGTGTTTTGTTTAGTTAATTAAAAGCTCCACAAATTCTCTTTGGAACCTGGGGGATAGTCTGGTTCTCTCTGTCTTTTTTACTGGCAACGATAAGTTTCTAATCACACGTTGATTCACAATGGAACAATGTTGATTTAAACCCCCTGGGACTTTGCTTACTGGTTTTGATGCTTTTAAATGTCACTGATTTTGTGTATTGCTACAGAAGAAATCTAATTTTATCTCCAGAGGAATGAAAGAGTGATTACAATGCAAGGCCAAGTCATTCTGAGCAGGGCTTTGTCTTCTTTAGTACGAGAGGACAATTAAAAAAAGTGGGCTTTCTGCAGTTATTATTTGAAAACAAGAACTTCCTATAAAGGAAGAGATGAATTCAAGAACAAGGTTATGGTTTTAAAACTTGTCAGTTTGAAAAATACTAAAATAATATGCATATTGAACAACACGCTCGGGTTCCCAGCTTTCCGTATTTCAAGCAAGATGTCTGGTTGATTTAAGCAAAAGCATTTACTTCCCAAATTTCCACCTCAGTAACCCACCTGGGAGATGAGTGCCCTGCATCTGCCAAAGCAAAATAAGGAGGAGACAAAACAGCCACTTAATTGGAATTTTACAGGAAGGAATTTTACAGCTCCACTTACCAGAAACCTTTGTCCATTTATGCTGTGCTTTCTCACGACTTTCTCACAGTCTTTATACTTTAACTGTCAACGAAAAGAAGGTGATTATTGCACCCTTAATTGTAAGTATCAATTAGGACACTTAAATATATGGCTGGCTTTGAGTAGATGCTTCAAGCTACCCTTTTGTATGTTATGACCTATCGAAATGGCTCGTTTGGTTCCTCAAACATGGGTTTTTATGGCACAGATTCTTCAGTGGGCTTGAGGATTTTCTTCCATTTAGGAACATGTAATTCCTCACATTGACCAACCACCTCACAGTTGCCTGGCCCAGAGAAACATTTAGAAAATGGATATTTTGGAACTGACTGGGATGAGCAGTTGCAGAAAACAGGAAGTACAGCAAAAACCTGGAATACTAAAGGCCTGATCCTGGTCACAGAACTCACTGTTGTGATTGAAAAGCTTTCAATTCTGGATGCAAATCCCACTTGCTAATCCTGGAAATTATTTATAATATTTGGGAAGATTTTCCACGCTATTTCTTTACACTAACACTGAGGACAACATTTTAGAAGCTGGTCATGTACAGGTTGATCATGTAGCTTTAAACATTTCCAGTGGATGTCTTAAGTTTTTTATATATTCTGGTTTTTAATTTGAACAGTAATAGCACAATATAATAACACAACTAATATTTTTAAGCTGCCTAGAATGCATTTTTCCCTTTCAGGGTCCAAAGCAGAAGGAACCCAAAGAGCAGGCAGATAAACTGATTTTTGGAGGCTTCAAGGAGGAAGAATGGCCCTTGTCCTGCCTGAAACTGTAGCTAGTGAAAGTTACGGAGACAAATGATCCTGTGCTGCTGGGATAATTCCCCTAAAGCAGAGAACATCTTACAGGGAGCGCTGTCCTTTCATAGTTCTATCCCAATTTTTCTCTTTAAGGAGTAATCCTGGTGTGAGAATGGATCCTGAAAACATCTAAACAGCAGACAGAATATTTTTAAGAGCCACCTCTAGTTATTCATATGCAGAAACAGGCCTAACTCTGCTAAATGTTTTAGGATACAGACTAAGACTTTTGCACAGGTTGAGGATTTAAACCTGTGAGTAATTTCTGTCAAACAATAAGCACCACCACGACATTGCCAGCACAAGTCTGTGCAGGCGCAGCAACTGCAACACTTGGTAGAACCCACCAGTGTGACTGAGACCTAACCTCATTCTCAAAGTAATCGATGGAAAATACTGTTGAGCTATTAAAAATAACCTTGGGGATATTCCAAGTATGAACATTTTTGCTTTTTCTAAAAATAAATAAATAAACAAATACTTGGGAAATTATTTGAAAGTTTCGGGGATTGTGGGTTCTTCCCTCTTTTGAATGCATGGTTTGATTGAACACAACAGTCTTTAAGTTAACGCACCTAGAATCATGAATTAGATGTTATTATTGATAAGAATTAAGAATTTGTATTTGACAGAAAGTGAGGACTTTTTTCATGCACTAATACATCAGAGTATTGTCACAGAAATTCCTGATGGAATTTTGCTCATGTGAAGGTGTAAGCTAACAATGAAAATCGTACCCTGTGTCACGAGTAAATCACTTCAGGTGATAGAAAATTGGAATGTGATTTTCCTTCGAATATTATTCCGCAATTAGCTTATTTTAGAAGGAGAAAAAATTGCTTTTCCTTCTTGGAGTTGAATCCTGGACTTTGAGCAATTTTAGTGATATGTGTGAAGGAAATTCTGTGAGTTTATGAGGGGAGATCTGGTCACTTATGACAGATGAATTAGGCTGAACTAGGCTGGCATCGTTGTCTTACACAGATTTCTTAGGTGATTTAAAGCAGCTTTTGCCCCGGTTCCCTTCTCCAAATGTGGAATGCCAAGATTATCTCTATCCTGGGGGGTATCTCAATCAGGAGAAGGCAGATACTAAACAATAAATGTAACCAAGTACATTCACTTACGGTAGATCTCACAGTTAATCCATTTATCTCTGTTCAGAATATCATTATCAGCTCTTTCCGGAAGCCACTTCCCTTCTTAATTTCTTGGAAATGGGGATATAACCCCCCTCCACACACTGCACTAGAGTTGTAATGTTTTTCATATTTATCTGAAGTTACCTGTTGATAATGATCTCATCTGTTCCATCTCCAGTTTTTGGTTTCACTTTCCTGTGCCACCAACCCCTGCCCGCTAAAATTAGGGGTTTGTAAGTAGTTGGCAGTTTTACTTCTCTGTGTTTGATCTGCTTTGGGTTTGCATTCTAGTATCAAACTTGCCTCAATCAAACTCCCCAAATAAAACTCTATAAAAAAAGTTATAGGAGCTGCTGAAAAAATAAACTTCACACGATCTCAAAACGAAGCCCAAAGTGTCCCAGGTTTTACAAGTCCAGTCATGGATGTGATTAGCAAAGACATTCAGGCTCATTTGTGACACGGAGCAATTTGGTAAAAAGAAAAGCTCTCTTCTGAAAATCATTGATGATGACACAAAAAACTTGTAATCTTCACACCTTAATGCCTTCCACAGCTGTTAATGTTACACCAACAAGTAATAAAGTAGCTGTAAAGTGTAAAGCCATCCGTTTCTCTTATACCCGATTTAAAAATCACTTTCAAGTTTCATTTATAGATTTCGCTGCCCAGTTTGGCTCAGCCTCTTATTTGACAGCGGTTTTGCTTTTAGTGTCGCTGCAAGCTGTGCCCATTGTAAAATACCTAAACCTGGTACAAACAATGTCACAGCAGCTTCCTCCTCCATCACACGAAGACAAAACACAGTTCAACTCACCGTCCTAAAATATTCTGCCAAGTCATCCGCGTTCCAGGTAACCACGTCCGAGCGGTGGGGAATGTTCCGCAGATCCATGGTGAGTTTTTCTCCTCCAGGTGGTCACAGAGCGTTCATAGCAGTGCTATCAATGAAACAGCCATGGATTCCCCCCGTGTGACCCCTTCCAGCCCGTCCAGGGGTTCCGTGCCCAGCTGGTTCTGCCAAAGACCTGCTCTTTCGGCTTCAGAGCTCCATTGTTCGGACGTCCCAGAGAGAGATGCTGCTTCCTCTGACACAAAATGGTCTCTTCTCAGAAAAGTTGCAGCCAGTCAGCCTCACCACTTCCTTTCTCTGAATATAAATAAGTAAACAAGGAAGCAGAGCAAAGTGGTGAAAATGTTCTGCCTGCTACATATAAGTCAGGCTCCCATGGACCCTGTTTGCTTGTAATTGCATATATAAATGTTTATGTATTTACAGACTCTGTACAGCATAAAAATATTGTTGTATTATCTGCATAGACCTGGGTTACTCCCTGTGCAAGTTTACCCCCTCCAAAGAAGAAAATGTTCACTTCAGAGAAACTTCTTCTATTTGCCTCACTACCTGAAGTGTGCAGTATCTTTCTTTGATTTGTACTGCAATAAAAGGTTAATGTTGGAGTTGTACAGGAGGAATTCATGAATCGTGGAGTTACGGTCAGAATTCCTTCAATTAAGGAATCACTCAGGGAAACTAAAAAAAAAAAAGGACAAGTTTAGAAGAAAAACTATTACATTGCCATCGTTCCAATGCTTCATTTTTCAGCTACCTCTTATGAGGATTTCTGTGTCTGAAAAAGAATCTACAAAACCATATTATCAGAGGGACACGAGGGATTTTCATCTGTCATGTCCAGCCAATTCAGGCACCTTTCTGTCAGGAGGTCCCTTTGGTGGGATTACTTTGAGTAATTCCAACGGGCCTGGTTTTTAAAAAACAGAATATCCATTCTCCCTTTTCTTCTTGTGATGGTGAGACACTACTCACAAGTGCTCCCTTAGGCTGAACGAAACGTGGCAATCTGTGGCCTGTATTAGTTAGAACAGGTGCGTAGTCCTGAAGCACCGGAAAGGAAAGTTTCTCTTCTTTCTAATGAGCTAGCAAATGCTCATTACATGCTCCCTTGTTTCCAGTCACTGAGGACCTTTTAACCCTGGATCTGTAATTTGCCAGTGTGTTGCATACGAAAGCGTGTATTTGAGATCAGATCTACAAGTCTTCATGGTATTGAATATAAGAGCTTTCCTTTTGAAATCACAGGCTGATTTAAAGTAGCTTACTTCTTTTTCCAGAGAAAAATTTTGGTCACAGCTGTTCCAAGCAGTGTAGCATTTATCAAACACATGATACAGCCGTGTTTTCTGCGTTCTTATTTGAAGTGATGTGAATCATCTGAGGTGTGTCCTGACAGTATCACAGAAACATCATCGCCTCCGGGTTTGGGCATGGAACAGGACTAAATGAACTTGTGTCAAAGAATCCTGAAAGGAGAAGTTGCTCTCCTGGTGCATTGTCAGCAGTGGCGAAGGGGAGGTTACACGGCTCCATCTCGGACATCCCAACACATCCTCTGCATTTCAAGTTTCTCACGGCACAGGGACAGGAAGAAGCCTTTGCTATAACTTCTAATTGTTCATTCTAGTACAGTGTTTCATTGCCTTTAATCTGATTTCTCTCCCAAATTGTCTTAGTTTAACAAGATTACAACTTAGAAATTAAGAGACTTCAGGTGGAAGTGCGGAAAACGAAATGAAACAGATTTTTATTAACAAAATCTGAATAAACAACGAATGGTGCAATCAAACACTTTCAGAAGAAATGAAACAAAGTCCCAAATCCCCAGGTGGGGGGGGGAGAAACCCGCGGCAACCTGGGGAGGGGATGGAGGAAAGGCACGACTGTCCCGGCAGTTCATCAGCTGCTCGCAGTCAGCAGTGAAAAGGTCCTTTTTCCCACAGGCAGTCCTGAAAGCAGAATACCTCGCTCTGAGAGGGGTCGTTCTCTCTCTCTCAGTCGTTCTCCACGAGGTGTCCCGTGGGGAAAAAAATAACCTTCCTCTCAGGAAAAGAAAAGGAAACGGACGAAAAGCCGGGCTCCCGCTCTGTCCGGTTCCCGGAGCAACGCCAAAAAAGCCCCCGACCAAAGGACTCCCAGCCCTCCCCTCGGCCACCGCCCTTCCCCGAGGGCTCTCCCCGTCTCCCCGACTCCCCCCATCCCAGAAGAAACAGCCGGGGGGAAGGGGGGAGGGGAACAGGGACGGGAACCTCGGGAAGAAAAAGGAAATTCGAACATCTCTTTTCAAACCTATGACACAAATCCAGTGCAGCAGATCCAATTTCAGTTGTGTTATACCTGATTTGTACTAATGTAAAGCTAATTAGCCCGGCCAAAATTTATTCTGGTGATGTTATAGAAGAATTGCAGCATCACTTATTCTGACGCTGAGCAAGGAGAAAGGCAGTCATCTTTAAAGTCAATCTAGTCTAGAGAGCAGTTAACACAGAAATTGTAACGCATGCATCTCCTCTTATTGTTGGCTTGGATCCTGTCTGTGCCCTGTGAGGACATTACAGCCACACGCACACTTCATGCAGCTTGCAAAGCCCAGCTGCACACGCAACCTGAGCTTTGTCTTTGTCTACAACTTCTTTTGTGATGTTACAAGCACATCGGATGTGGTGGTCAACGGAGCCTTGCTGAGGAAACACCCCTTGAAACACCACCACGTTTGACTTCGCAGAGATATTCCCAGATCAGCGTAACCATTTTAAACTGCATTTCCAACCTATGTGTGTGTTTGAACATGCCAATGGAAAATGTTGTTCAGCTCACCACGCATAAGTCACGACCCCCAATCCCAACCAGACTGCTCTTTTCCCTTTTAATCTCTCCTCTGTTCACTCTTCCCACTTTTTTATTATTCCTCATACTCTCTTCAGAGTCACTGCTGTGAATTATCACTTTCTCCCAAATGCTCCTGTTTCCCCCTCGGCTTGGAGAGGCAATTCCAACACCGCTGGTCCCTGAGAATGGACATCAAGAGAGAAATAGTTGAATGCCCACATTTGTGCCAGAATCCTTAGTCAGACGTGGGTAGGAGCGTATGGGAGGATGTCTGGGAAGCCACATGTGATTTCTTTGGAGGAAGACAGATAGACTTGAGCACTGGGGCAATTAAATGAACCCCAGACGACAGACAGGGCCACTGAGGGTTCTTGGGGCTGAATGTCACGTTTGACAGGGCACCTGCAGAAATTTGGTTGATAATTAGACACATTTCAGAGGGGAAAATCCTAATTGCCTGCTGGGACTGATCACGTGCTTTGAATCTTAGGAGTTCAATTTTTTATTTCAAGAAACGAACACACAGTAAATAGGCAGCACAAGACATATCTCTTCCATAATATAATTTGTTATATAATTCAGTTGGCAGTCTCATCAGGTAGATTTTAAACTCTTAGATTTTCAAATGCTGAGAAACATTGATATTACAGCTATTATCAAGTGCATACATTTCCACTGAGACCTTTCTTTCACCCTCTTTTTAAAGAAGTTGGTGTTTTAAAGGTATTTTATACCCTGCAGTGGCACAACCTTCACGTAAAAAATGTGTCTCTTCAACAGCAGCTGGCAATGGTACAGTTCTTTTGATGCAGTGATGGTCTAGTGACTGATGTTTGAAAACGTGAGAGTCAAACCATTTTAGGCAACACAGGGGGGAAATTCACACTGCTCACATTCTGCTGCCTTCAAACAGCAGCAATATTCCTATTTTCTCTCACCTCTTTCTGGCGATGTTCTGTCCCTGTTTCAAGTGGAGTCAAGGGCTTGCTTTGAACAGCTTTCAGAACGGTTTATTTTTCTAGAATAACTCAGGTTATGTGTCCATTCCCCTGACAAAAAAAAAAAAAGTTCAAACCTCATAAGAATTTAGTCTCCATGTTCATCTCAGTCCCAAAGCAAAGCAAATCTTTACGACGTGGTTTTCTTTTGTCCTGCCCAATTCTGTTTTTAAAAGACCTGGGTCATCATCATCATCATCATCATCATG
>VZRE01003895.1:174714-193981 GCA_013396775.1 Cephalopterus ornatus | reverse complement strand
CAGAAAAGTCGGATCCAAACCGTTACACTGGTCTATATTATCATTAAACATAAGGAGCATAAAATTACTTACATTACAAAAAAAAAAAAAAAAGCTTACATTCTGAAAAACACCACTGTGAACCCCATAAATATGCCAGGCATGCTGGTATATGTTGTGATATTACTTGTGTGGGTAAACCTTATATATTTCTGGAACTGATATCTTGCTGCTGCCATCCCTTGAGAGTCATAGGTTTAATACAACACAATAAAAATAGTTTTATTTGTTTGCTATGAAATGGGACCTGAAGCGTGTTCAGACAAAGTGCTTCTACTTGACCATTACTGTATCCATAAAAAGTCAATTACTTATGGACAGGTTTGTATAGGGAACACACATACACACTATTAAACCCAGTACTTCAGATACTGTAAATATAATACCATTTTTTGCATGTGGACAATCTGTGAGCTGTTTTAATTCAGTTTTCCCTTGGATGTCTTCAGTCTCCCTTCTCTCTTTCCCCTTCTGTATTTTGAGCCGAGCTCAGTGAGCACTCAGGTAACATTATGATGTCATAATGATTTAAACCATTGCTACCCTTGTTCTCGTCCATCCTTGTTGGGACATACTTAGATTTTTTGATAGCCATGTCTTGACCTACAAAACTAAGTTTCCTGGGAACACTTGAAACAGCCTATGGCAACACTCCTATCATTGCACTGCTGTGCAGAAGATGGCATTTAAGGGCAGGAAAGACAATATTAATAACTTGTTACTGCTGTGATGCTGGACCTTGGCAGAAGTGGAAGTCCTAACCAAAATGGCATTTCCCATGAACTGGTAATTCTCTTAGTACCAAAAGTAAAACACCTTGGTAATGTACGGTTTATACACCAAGGAGGCCAATATCCTGTATCTTCTGTAAATATCTTTTTATAGAGGCCCTTAGTCCCTATGGACCATAAATATTCAAGGACTATTGCTTTACTGCAGTCCTGTTACTGCCTTGAAATGCAGTGGCAGGAAGTTTGGTTCCAAAGCATGATATTGTTTACTTGCAGAAATTACGTGCTGATGATGTTTTATCAAATATATTTCAAATAAACAACTTTTAAATAATTGACTTCCACAAAAAATAACAAATTCTGAATTGGTTGGAGTTGAGGGAGGAAGAAAAAAGGACAGGTTTTTCAGTGGATTCCAGTTTCACATTACCTTCATTATCTAACTAACTTTTCTACATTAGTCTACATAGTCTTACAGTGGGAAATTCATCCAATCCCCAAGTACTGGAGCCAGATGAGCACTTCCCTGCACCACAGTGAGAAAAGGGAAGAAAAATAGTGGAGAATAGGATGGAACAAATACTTTGCTGCTCCAATGCATCTTAAAAACAGCAGCAGCTGCCTTAGGAGGGTGGCATAAGGGATCCAGCCATAGAAAATGAAATAAATAAAAAAATAAAAATCCAAACACACTAAGTGTGAATTGTCAACTATAAAAGTTTGGTGAGTAATTCGGAGTAAAAAAGCTTACTACATTGTTTCCTAGAAACAGTCACTGGTTTTGTACACAGAGCTTATGTGTGACCTTGGAGCACAGCAGCCTTTAGGACTGCAAGGAACATGCCCAAGACCAGCCTATGCAAATGTTATCCAGAAACTTCAGTACAGAAAGAGCTGTAAGATAATCAGATGTATCGCAGAATTCCAGTCTTCTAAAAAGCTGCCCAGAAATGCATCTGCAGGCTATTCAGATGAACTTACTCCAAAGTACCTTTTCAACATCCTCTGAAGACAGACAAGTTCAAATGATACATGACCCAAGCAGAAATGCACTGCATTTAAATATGAAAAATCAACAATTATTTCCTTCCTTCCTGAAGTGTGTCAGATTGAACAATTTTCTCTGTTTCCCTTGGAAAGGAGCCTGCAAAATTCTCCAAAAAGAATGTTCTTTATAATAATCCATATTTAATGAAACTGTATGGTAGTTGTATAACCAATGCTGATTTCATAAAGAAGCTAATTTAGACTTCATAGACTTCATAGTGCTTCTGTTGGAAAAGCTTGAACATGTTTTACTAGGTCTGAACCAACAGACTTATTGGCAAGAGATAAATGCTTCAGACAATTTGGTGCTAATCTTTCAAGTCTCTGTAGGGAAAAAAGAAGGCAAGTGTACCAAGAGAAATACCGAACAAAATTAATCTTGGATACAATTTCACCCCTCTCAGATTGTTGTGAACAGTAGATTAATTCAATACTTTAATTACTCAATTCTGTACATTAGTTTCAGTAAATTTGTCTATATTGATCCCTAGGAGACTCATCTGGTAAAAAGATGAGCAGTACCAGATAAACAACCAAGATAAACATTTTACTGCATACAACTCGTGTTCTACAAAGGTGGGCTAAATCCTCACCAACTAAGGAGATAACTGACTAGGACTTTAGAGAAAAAAAAGAAAGGAAACATCAGTACAAAACTGCAAATATTTTACAATAAATTACATATAAAAGCCATTGCTGTCTATGAGCCAGTGCTCCAGAGAGGATGCGTGAAGGCTGCTTTGTCGGTACATTTTGGAAATTAACTTTGCTTGTTCCAGATGTCTGGCTGGCTTGCAGAGCTGGTTTTAGAGGTTTGCTTCTCACATGAGTATCGGAGACAGAGCCAGAATTTATCATTTGTGGGGCTAGCTGTAAATAATGTAAGTAGAGGTCACACTGTTTATAGTCAGATGTGCGGCCAGATGAGATATAGCTAGGTCTAGGGAAGATCTATATGAACATATGACCAGGTGATGAGATCAGGCTGGCATAATTTATGCAAGTTTAGTAAGTCTTCCACCTAAAAGTGTCTGTTTTGGACTTCCAGCACATAAACACTCTGAGGTTGAAGTGCCTTGATTTAGTGGGCCACTAAGAGGTACAAACCTAAATCAGATCTCATAGCATACCAAAAGCAACAAAGATTCTAGTATGTGTCCCCCTCACCTGGCAAAAATATAGCTATGATTTAGCATGGAGGAAACTAAACAGGGCTTGACATGGATTTGGACATACATGCTGATTTTATCTGAGTTGAGGATAACACACAGAAAACAATCTGACCACATTCACAATCAAAACCATGTTGTAATGGCATTAGGGAAGTGCCATAGCAGGAAGTGCTGCAGCATGTCACATGCAGGCTGCGGAGAGGGTACTTACTTATTTCTTCCATACTTTTATCAGCATGGAAGTTATATAGATTGCATGAACACAATGGAAGTCACACTTACAGCAAGTTAAAGATAAGCAGAGCAAGAACAGAGGCACTGCTGTCAGATGGGGAAGCATAAGCAGACCCAGTGAAGTCCCTTTTCATTGCAGATATGCAGCCACAACCACTAAGTCAGCCTGCAAGTCAGATTTCCTAGAGGGTTTTTTGCAGAAGCAAAGCTCTCCCTAAGCTACATTATACAAAATTCCTGTTACCATCTCCACACCAGGGGAGTTGGGAAATTCTGTTGCAGCTGAGGGGCCACCTCCATTGCCAATATAACGGCAATGCAATATTATTTGGAGACCTTTTGTAAACCCCAGCTTATCATCCTGAAACACAGAATAAAAGAAGGCACAATAAAAAGCTCAGCATTGTTTAGATAGTGAAAAAGACTGAGAAATTACTTGGCCATTTTGTGTAATGCTTTTAGTGGAAGGAAATACTAAGGAGTAGTGAAGAAGCGAGTAAAGCAACCTGTGCATCTCCTAAATGCATAAGGATGAGAACAAAAAATTTTACTTTACAGGTTTTCTTGTGGAATGCCAAGATAATGTCAGCATCTTCAGGAAATGGGATCCTGTCTGTGCTGTAAGGCTTTGTGCTATGCTTTCAGTTTTTATCCATACATGGATTTTTGACATGAGTCACTGGCTTGAAGAGATATCCGTATGCTGTCACGATCATGTTATTTTTCATTTTATTTAATAACTGTATTTTTATTATTAAATAAAAAAGACTGTGAAAAATAATTTGATCTTACCAAGAATAAACATCTGAATATAAAATGCTAATTTCCACACAGCTGTTAATCCTGTAGACATACATATCATTTTGACTAACTATACAGATTTATCATAGTCAAAAGTAATGTATCTCCCCAAAATAAAACAGCTTCCAGGTAACACCTGAAAAATCACTGTGCATATGAACTGCATATGCAGTTATGTCTTCTACTGTCAGATCCTCTCTGTGAAGCAAATATTTTTCCAGACTGCTATTTTACTTCTGGGTTACTCATATGTACTAGGGTATAGGGACAGAAAGACTTTGCATATGTTTAATAGGAAAACATTGTTGATTCAGACTAGTGCCTTGTCAGTCACAGAGTAACAAGTTGCTCCAGGGATGTGCTGGGGTTTTGTTGCATTTTTAATGATCAACAAAATAATTTACAAATGTCCTGAGCAGACTTAGGATGAAAATTATATTGAATTGGAAAAGCCACAAAAAAGAAGCCTCAGAAGAACTGGAGAAAATGCCTTGCAGTAAGAGAATCAAAGGGATCAAATTATTTAGTTTATCAGAAAGTAGTTACACAAGAACTAAGAAAGCCTTTAATTTAGCAGCAGAAGCATAAGAATCAGTGTCTCAAACCTGAGACCAGGCAAATGCATAAATAAGGCCTATTTTGCTGTCTAAAATGGGATGTAAACAAAATCTAATTGTGTAAGGCCAAAAAAAATGAAGCTTATGCATCTTCTTTGCCATTTCCACACTAGGTTTCCTGCTCAGCCTGAAAGTTTTCCAGATGCCAGTGGTGGCCCATCTGCGGATGCTGAATACACCAGAAAAGTGGGACTTAGCTGTGGGGCTAATCCAATGATCCACTGTTGCTGAAAGGGAGGGTCTTCACTCTCTTCCCAGATTAAGGTGGTTCTTTCCGCCTTTTCCATTTCTCAAACCTGTCTGCTAGACAATTTAATTAATTTATACAGCAGGAAGTTATTTGGGTGTCTCATCTCATCTCATCTCATCTCATCTCATCATCTCATCTCATCTCATCTCGTCTCGTCTCATCTCATCTCATCCCATCTCATTCATGGATTGGGGAGTTTATGCATCTACAGGCGGCCCAATAACTGGTAGATTTGGCATAAAGTCAGCAGTGGAAGCAGGTGATCTTCTGCCTCTCGGCAGTATTCATCTGTTAGATGAGGTAACCTGCCTCCTGAAATAATTTTCACCTTAATTGTCTAACATAGCTAATTGCATCCCCTGGCCAAGCAGAATTCACATTCATATCTTTTATCTCCTATACAATCCTCATAATCACAAAGCTACAGAAGAGGCAAGTAGAACAATCCTTCCAGTGCATCTGGGCTGCTGTTCCAGGACCTCAGGAACTGTGGGATGTGAGGGGAGCAGGCCCAAGGGTGTCTCATTGCCCGATGCCAGAAGCTTGAGTCCCTCATTTGAGATGGGCTATGACTTATTTTGGATGCTCAAAGTATAAAACCACAGATAATCTTGAGGGTAGAGAAAAGAACCTCAAACACCTTCCTGAGGTAAGCACTGTAGCTACTGGGCTGCCAAGTCATGCTCCTTCACACCTGTTGTCTTTCTGGCCGCAGGTGTCAGGTACACACAGAGGCTGTACTATCAGGATTTTTTATCAGAACAAAGTTTCAGGCCTGTAAAACTAAAGGACTGCATGCCTCAGTTTAACGCTAGTAGCAGTGCAGTTGGACCGCTCAGACTTGTCTAGGCCAGCTTAAAATGAGCTCACACAGGTACTGGCATTGGCCCTCCTGCCAGCACTGCGCTCAGGGCATGCTCATTCATCTTGCTGAGACACACTCTCTGCTGTGCTCCTGAGACATGCTTCTTGCTCACAGTAGTTGTTTCTTGCATTCCTCCAAGACCCTTCTGTGCCAACCTTGCATCTTTCCAGGTATCCTTTCCTGTTGGGAGAATAGGCAGAGACACAGTGGGCAGGAGGTGGGCTTGTTACACTAGTGTATAGTACTTCTTACTTCTCACTTCTCAGATTTTTGTATACCCACAAATATGGATGGGGTTGTGACTCTGCTGAAAAAAAAAACCCTGAACTTGTGCTTCCTGTTTTTAGAGGTCTGTCTTTTTTCAAATTTTTTTGAAAATCAGTATCATTGTGCACTTCACTGCTTTGCACTTACCCTCAAAGCTAGCATAATCAAGCACTGCATGCAGGAGTTACAGTTACACACAAGGCAGGTAGATGAAAAATGCCACTCCACAGGGCTCTGAAGCTTTGCTTGGCTAGAGAGTTTCTCTCTGCTACACTGAGCAGGAAGAGTAGAGGCTTTGTTTGTCAGGCTGGATCTGGAAAGACTGTTTGGGCTCTGGGAAGAATCTCACCACAGTCATTGCTCCTGCTCTGCTCCAGTGCTATAATGCTAACAGGATGAGAGGGCTCCTGGGCTCAAATCTGCTATCTTGCAATCTGAATTCTTGCTGCATTATCCTGTTCTTTCTTTCCTGTCACCAGAGATTATTGTCCTGCTCTCACTTCTATAGAGCTGATCTCAGCTGCAATACATGCTTCTTATTGTCCCTCCCTCTTTTTAGAATAGAATCTCAAAAGCAGCAATCTTTTATATTTAATAGAATATTTTTTTTATGTTGAAAAATACTTTTTAAAACGGATGGCTGCAACACATTGGGAGATATACTTTTACTGTGAGGGAAACAAAAACTTGAACCTGAGAATATTGGCAGGATTGATTCAACCTTTTTATTTTCATACTTTCTATTAATCTCGTTCTTCTCTTTAATCTTTTGTTAAATCTGTTAACATGCACTGAAGGCTGTTGGTACAGAAGCCTTCTCCTTGAAAATCATGCCTATCTTAGGGTTTTTACTGGAGGCAAAGATAATAAAAACAACACACAAAAATGCTGAGGGAGAATATTTTCAAAGTGGGAGGGAAGCATATTTCCTTGGTATTTTCCAAAGTGTTCCAACATACAAGACTATTTATGACAAAGTAAACAAAAAAGCCAATCTTGCTCAAGAAGAATGCAGAATCATCCTTAATTAATTAAACTCCTACTGTGAGCTCATAAATGTCAGGATGTTGAATCACTGTATGTTAATGGAGACTGATTGTTTTTATTATTTATTCCAGGGGAGTAAAGTAAGTTTACTGAAATTCACAGCAGCAGCAAGTTACAAACTTGGTGGAAAGAAATCATATTCAATATGAAGCAAGATGCTAGCCGCTACCTCTGAACTTGGTGGATATGATAAATCTGAATAAGCCATGCTTTGCCAGAGAACACAGCTGTGAAGGAGCGAGAGGGACACTGTGGTCTCAGAGCTGGATGCTCATGCTTCCTCATGTGGCTGTGATGAGAAGGGATATGTCCCTTCCCACACCACAAAGCCATGGTTTTCCATAGTAAGTTGCCCTGCAAGACCTGTCTGGGACACGGGTCCAGCCCATGTCCAAGCAGGAGGAACACTTCAACCGTAGCCAGCACAAGCTTTCTTCAAAATAGTGAGAGAGCATGCAGGTTTACAGGGCAAACACATGCACATGCAAACAAAACTCTGACTCAGGAATTCAGTTTATGCAGATGCATGTGCTAGGATACCATAAGGCTTAGCCTTAGTGGTCTTGCAGCCTTGGAAAGTTCTCAGGTTTCTAAGGAGCAGAAAGCCAATACTGAGACACAAGGATTTCTTTCACCTTTTCAACCATAGAGAAGACATTTGCAATTTCAGCTGGCACCTCTTCTAGCATGGCACACAGCTGGAAGCAAGAGAAGCTCAGTTCTCAGGAAATAAGTAGAAGGAATTTTAATTATACTTATTGCCTATTCCCTGAATCACAGGTCTAGCTGTACATAGGAAGAAACCAGTGTTGGCAAAACCCCGGGAGGAATACATTAGGCCATCTTAATAAATGTGTTTGAGGGAGTGTGTAGGAAACAAGTCCTGTCACTGCCCTGGCAGAACCAGCCCAGGTGGCACGTTGCCATCAGTGTGCCCCTGGGGTGGAAGGCAGTGGGCTCACCACACCTCACAGGATCACTGCAAGACTTGAAGTGATTAAGCTGTAATGAAGGAAAGCCAAAGCCGGGCTCCTTCTTCCTCCTGTGCAGCTTAACAACACTTGAGTAAAAGTGAGGCAAGTTCCCCTTGTTGAACCAGTGTCGCAAGCATCGTTCATTGAGCACACTTCTAGCATCATGTGAGTATCAGCATTGTGAGCACCGTGTTTCCAGGGGCATTTGCTCAGAAGATGGATCCCCTGGTCCCCTTCCCTTTCACTATGACCCTGGTGCACAAAGCTGTAGCAGGGGCCAGTGGCTGTGCTTTTGCATTACTTCTGTAATAACAAGATTCAATTATCAGTGCTACAGGAACTCCTCTAGAAGTGACCATATCTACTGAGTTTAATAGAGGGTCAAATAAGATTATTCAACTTAATTTACTCAATTCACCAAAGCTGCTCCCAAACAGCTTTTTGGACAGGTTAATTTTACCTGGAGCATTTCACTGGTCCACTTCAATGTAAGGCCAGAGAAACCCGTGCTAGTTCAGTGTTTAGGCAACCCTGAAGCAGAAATGAGCAGCCAGGAAGGCAGGAAGGGATCACTTCTTTCATCAGAGAGCAACAGGTCTTGGTAGCTTAAAGTGCTTTTGGAACAACTGCACAAAGCCCTAAGAGTATAATAGAAATTGCATATTTAAATTCCTTCATGGTACCAGTGATGTGAGAACAATGTGGCACATGAACGCTGCACATCTGAGTACTACCTCATGCAATACAACAATAAATTTAACTAAAGCCTAGCTGACACCAGGCAAATCTTCACAACATCATTTTTGATGCTTATTCCTAATGAAATATTATGTTGACTCATGTTATAAACAAAACTGATTGACACTGTGCAGTTTCCAAACACATTCTTAGGGTATTTTCTGTAATACTGTATCATTATAACTGCCAAGCAGAACCAGCAGACAGCCTGCAAAATTCTCCCAAAAGTAAAACCAAAACTCCTAAAAATATCAGAAAGTTATGTAACTGCTAAACTCCTGAAAAACCCCAATCAAACCTCCCAAAAAGTAATATAAAACTTACATAACTAGAACTCAATTACCTCCTTAAAAATTCACTGTCAATCTCAAAAGCGAGAACTTAAATAAAGAATTGTATACTTAGAAATGCTGTAGATGAGCAGTATCATTTCTCCTTCAAGGGAAGATGATTAAGGCTGCATGAAAGATGAAGTATGAAAAAAGCATTGGAATGCCTGTTAAAAGAGGCTGTCAAAAAGTGTGGTGTGTCTTGGATTATGTTCACTCACGGACTGTCAAGGGCAAGAACTTTAATGGCATAAAAGCATTGAGAAAAAGAGCAGAAGTTGTGCCTTGAGAGCAAAATACTCCATCAGGGTGTCTATTAGCAACAGGCAGGCACAAAGGTTTTGTCTGGTCCCTCCAAAATATGACTGCATAAAGAAGTACCATAGCTTAATCACTGAATATTCTTCCGCAATAAATTTTGAAACACCATTTACACTACTGACAGTTTTCTCTTGTTGATTACTATCCATATATGCAAATTAAAAAAATTCAAATTATTAAAATGCACATGAATAACAATTGAACTATAGCTGCTTGCTGGATGAAGCCTTCATCGTAACCGAGTGAAAAGCGCAGCTCAAAACAATACTTGTAGAGCTCAGATATTCTGGCATTTTTTGAGTGGAAGTGAGATACTCTCTGCAGTGTTTTCTCTGCCCTGCTGTTATAACATGCAAAAAGACACTCTCACCTGTAGCATAATCATATTGTAGTGCCCCAGCTGGAACTATGAAAAAGTTGCTTACAAGTATAATAACAGATAAGAAAAGTATCATCACCTGCAAGTCCTTGAATAGCCTTTCATCCATTTCTAAATTAAAAAAAAAGCAACTCTGATTTTATGAGTAATTAAAACTGATTACCTAAATTTAAACTATTTTCCTTTCATGTAGTTTGCTTCCCAAAAACTTGTTTTCTTTTCTTTTTTAAAATTTTCAACATCTATGTTTTTTCCATGGAGATTTACTTAGAAAAAGAAGATTAACTATATCCTAAGATTATAAATTGGTTCACTTCTTGCTGGAAGTTGCTGTCTAACATTTGTGGAATATTAACTTTGAAGAGGCAGCAACTCAAAATGTGGAGTTTGTTTCCCTACAATATACAACCAATACATGTTAATGGCCATTATTTTATTTTTCCACTTAAGCAAGCTATAGTAACAATACTCAAGACAAGTCTGTCATCTTGGGAACATGTTTTCAGTTATCTGCAGAAAGAGCACATGGACATTCACCTCTTGATCTTGCAGCTGTGCTAGCCTTTTTCCATTAAAACTTTCCAGAGTTCCTGCCAAAAGCAATTGTGCTGTTGAAGGTGAAAGAGTTTATCACTTTTACTTGGGCAATAGAAATTTTAGCCATTTTTCACAGCCTGGGAAACAAAACATATGACTTTATCTACCTTTTTATGTACTGCTAAGGTACCAGTTTCCCAGTATATCCTCACCAACACTAGCAATGGTGAAAAGCTGAAGTGGACCATGCATCTCTTTAGCAATTGTCTTTGTGAATACTGTGTTTTCTGACCTGCCTTATACCACATCAGTAATTAAACTGCCAGTGGAACACTTGTAATATCTGGAATATTTAATAAGGAAACAGTCTTAGGTGGACTTTGCACGGGAACATAATGAGTAATTTTGCATGTGGTGGGATTTCAAACATCCTGTTTTAAGCGCTGGGTCCTTTTCTAGGTACTTTCAGCCCACAAAGAGACAGTTATAAAACTTCTTTATTAAAGTTACTAATACTTAAAGACAGGGTTCTTGAATAGATAATATACTTACACCTGTGACTTCACTCAATATCCTTTCACCAGTGCATCCACTCAACAAGAAAAGTCAACCAGAACATCCAGAAGAAATAACTGTGGACATGACATGTTAGTGGAATTAAGAACTCAGGACTTGGAGACAGACAACAGGAAAATTATAATATTTCCTCAGTTTAAAAGTTTTGTTGTCTGGGTGTGGATCCAAGTCTTCTCCTAACCTGTGTGCTGTCCCGTGGCCAGCTGATTTATGACAGCCTTCTGGAGTCTATTCTCCGCATTGTTGCTAGCAGGTTGCTTGTGTAAAGACCGCCTGAGCTGTCTCCATCACAATGATCTAAATTATATAAAGTGTTTAATCCTGCTTATTTTACTGGAAATGAACTAGGGAGTGATGACACAAGCAACAAGAAGCAGGTGGAAGTGAAAATCTCTTCAGGCAGCAGAGATGTTGTAGGAAGAGCACTTGAGTACAACCTAAAGTACTAATCCAAAGTAGTACTTGTCAATGTTTTTATCTTTAACGGCAGCATGGTCTTTATGCAGAGATTTTTATTGCCCCTATCACCACAGTATCAAGTCACTCCTAGCTACTTACACCAAAACACAAGCCTCTCTTGTGCCAGCTTTTATCCAGGGATCCTGCCCATCCTCTGTGCTTGCCCCTTGTGTTGTGTTGCTGTAAGCAAGGCTCTCAAGGCCCACAGTAAATACTTCTGCAGGAATGCTCTGCAGAGCAAGGAGGGTGGGACTTCCAAGTTGCGATTGCATTAAAGCGACCATAGCAGAAAACGTAATTTGTTTGTTCACTGACTTACACTGTGTCAACCAGGAACTGGTAACACAGGTTATCTTGTAATATTGACACTCCAATCTATTTGCTATAGTAATTCAAAGATTCAGTGGGTTCAGATGGGATTTGTATGAGTCTATTAGCAATTAAGTGAGGGGGAAAAGTGCCTTGATGAGGAATCCAGTCCTATCACTAATGAGGGTTTCTTCTGAAAACTTGCGAGCCTTCTCAGGCAGGGCTGCCTTTGGGAGAGTGATTAACATCCTTTGATGGACTAAGATCTTGAAACCACAGGTTCTAGAAGATCACATTCTACTCATGTTCTGACAGAATTTCAACGACTTTTTTAATTATTATTTTTGTTTGGTTTTGTTTTCAGATAAAGTGAGTTTTGCGCTATACAGACACCAACAAATAGTCTTATGGCTTCAAATATACACAAAAAATACCCAGAATTTCTTGCAAATTGTGCTTCACAGCTTTTTGGATTCTTTTAGCTGAAGGTTTTGTAAGAATAAGATCAATAAATAATTTTTGGATGAAAAGTGGGTGTCATTCAAATTTGGTAATCTAGAATTGTGTTTTCCTGGGGCAGGTGTTAACATATTCTGTTCTTGAAAATGTTCTTCTCATTTCATTGTGTTGTTTTCAGTGTATAATAAAATAACTTTTGCACTCTGGATTTAATATAGGGGAAACTAACACTGTTCTTCAGTCTGAAATTTATGTGTTTGGTTGCTTAAGACTATCTGTACTATGGAAGGAAACTTCCATGTATGATGTGTATTGGTAATTCATGTTTTGTGAATGGGGTATGTGCTAACAGTCCAGATATTAAAGAGCTTGTCTTCTGTAAAAAAATGAAGTTCTGAGCTTTCAAACAATGTGTTGTTTCAGGCAACATGTTAGAGTTCCTCTGTTGTATTTTATGTGACAATTCCACTGAAAGAGCAGCAATGACAGTGTTTTTGCAACCACTGACTGATTATCAGGGGAGAGAATGAAAGAAAAAAAACCCCTGACGTATGAAATATGTCAGTCATGTCAAAGACACCACTAAGAGATGTGCAAATTCTCTCCGTTATGTAGGAAGCATTGCAAATTATACAACATAGAACAAAATTATAGTTAAGATATTCTCCTTAGTACCAAATAATTTATTTCAAATCACTGTTATTTTTTATACTGTGATACACTATGCTAAATTACCAGCTCTTTGTCTATAATACCAGTACTTGGAAATATCTTGTCAATTGTAGTATCCATTTCTCTTTTATTTTAATTTCTTTCTTAGCTAATCATGCAGTCATAGTCTCATAACCTTTTCACTAGGAAGACTCCTGTATGCCTGCCTGTTGATATCAAAAGGCAATAACATTGAAATAAAAAGTTTTGCTAGCTCCTTTAGAAATTCTCTGTATTGTTTTAGTTTATTATTACATTTTAGTTTCTATATTTACATGTGTGGCTGGAAATGCACCACAGTAAAGCTGACAGGCTACTATCAATATACTGTGTTAAAAGCAAATATTCTTCATCATTTTATCCAAGTGATCTGATCATACTATGAGAAAAAGAATACAGAAAACAAAATAGCAGTGAACAGTATGAAAGTGCTAAGCAAAAAAAGCAAACAATCTCAGTAAAAACTACCTTAGGCCCTAGCATTGAGTGTGTATGGGTTTGGATTCAAATTCTCTTCAGCAACTTTCTTAGTGTCCCGTCTTGTTTTCCAGCTCATCATATTAATAGTTATGAAAGAATACATGACACTCTCATAGTACTTCTACCTGTACTGGCCTTTTAACAGAGCAATAAGCTCAGTAGGGAAGAGGATTAAAACAAGGCTGATGGCTCACTCTCTCTGCAGAGAAGTAAATAAAAAAGTTCAGACTCTTCAGACTTTCTAAGCTTATGCAGCCAGAGCAGCTATTAGAGATCTTCCAAAGTGCCTGGAACTGACCACACTTCCTCTGGGGATATAGCCTCATTCCAAAGCATGTATCAAACTGGATTTCGAAACTGGCAACAAACATAACTGGCATTGCAGATAAATATATTTTAGACGCTAAGCAACTGAGATACTAAAATATTGAGCCAGGTCTTTCACTGCTCTTAAAAGCCCAATTTTGTTCTATATTAACTCAAAAGAGCAATTCTAGGCTTTACTTCTGCAAGTGTCTTTCTTACAGGTTTATTTTGCATGTACTTTATAGAAAGACCCTAATCTTAATGATATTTTTCCAGTATCTGACATAAGTGCTGTATTTTCCAAACTGGTAAGGATTTAATATGTTACAGGAAGGTAATTAATAAGTCCTGTGACTTTACAAGTATACTTCCTTCTGTAATAAGAACCTTAAATTAATTTTTTAAAATTTTTTTTTATTTATTGAAGAGTATTAATGAATATAATTCTTTATGACATTTCCAGGAAAGGTGGACAGAACAAGAAAGGGTCCATTCTCTGTAAACAGACATTATGTCATAAATGGTTTCAGCAAAGAGAACAGTTTGTCCCTCCTTCTCCAGAGAAATGGGTCAGAATTGTTACTACTAACGTAATCCCCACAGCTCAGCCCAACTGCCTTGCATCACAAAGTCTATCTGAAAGTTTGCACTGTATCAAACGGCCTCATTTCTCTCTATATCTGAGACGAAAATCAACAGGGAAAGCCACACTCAGGGAACTAGCTGAGGCTTCCAGACTTCGTGAAGCCTGTGTGCAGGAAGGAATGAGGACAAAGAGCAGGACAGTTTCAAAGAACTCCAGAAGGCTCAAAAAATATAAAGTAATATTTGAAAAAATGTATCTAAGTAGAGCATAATTTCAACTATTCAAGAGAGACGGAGTTATGAAAACTGTCATCTGGCCTAACTGTGGACAAAGAACTTCATGGATTTTGTGGTCTTTGCAGCTTTCCATTATACAGTAAAGGCCTCTATGTACTCTGAGTACAGCAAACAGTGGCAGAGTTTGGTCTCTTCCCATGAAGGCAAGTGGCATGATTTGACCACATCCACACTATTAAGCTTTCCTAGCTTCCCATAAGGGGCTTCATCCACAGTGCCTGGGTGCAGAGCAAGTTCTAACTGGGCTGGCCTGGCCTGGCCCATGCAGGGGGACATCCTAACAGTCTGTCAGTAAGGATAACTGGGACCCTGCGCAAGAGCCTGTGACTTTTCCCTGCTTTAATACAGACACAGACTGTGTGTAAGTTTACTCTGAGATATTTTTTTCTTTATTTCTGTGTATACTTGCATATGCTTCACTGGAATTATTCAGAAAAATGAACTCATATAGAGGCATAAAAGTCTTAAGAATTATGACCCCTGTGTATCTTACAAATTGATAGTAGATTATTAGCAGTTACCTTCCAGTGCCTCACAGTGTGGGGAAGATATTGTGCACTTTGGTTTTTGTCAGCCCTCTTGCAGCTTGACAGAGTTTTCAAATCTAACATTTTTTATGTGTCATTTAAACTTGGGAATTAACTGACAGGAGGGGGGAGGACGAAAGAATTCTTTGCTGAAGAGAACATAAATGGAAAAGATCACATAAAAAGAAACATAAGGATATCTAAATAGAAATGTAAGAGGAGAGAAAAAACATCTGGGAGGCTGACTAATCAGGAACTTCACATTAAATAGTCAGGCAATCAATCACACTGGATAAAATTCATGAGATTGGTAATCCTTTTCTATATAACCACCCAACAGCATAATTCATTCTAACAATGTTAGTACCCTCCCCAACTATTATCTGATTCACTCCATAGTCTAGCTGAAACATAATATCTAAGTTCAACTTGCATAAACCCTGCAAAAAGCTATTCAGCCATTTTTACTTACACATAAACAGGTTGAAGGTGTGTTTTCTTGTTATGTTCTGTTTCTACAAATCTTGTCGCAAATTAGTTTGCTGTCACCACTACTCTCATATTTGTATTATGGATGCCCTTAGAAATTCCTATCCAGATTTGGCTCAGTGGTGTCAGTAAGCAAACAGAAAAAAACACATTAGAGGCTGTGCTTTATAGGAAACCAAATGTTAAGAATTATGGTCAGGAATTAGGAAAGAGAATAAAATATACCTGAGTGGTAACAATCATGCATGTACTGTGTTCTCCCCACAGTTCAGCTGTGGCCTGACACTGGTCACACAGCATCAGCAAGAGAGGTAGCATTAAAAACCGCTCTAAACCAGAATATACCCCATATTCCCTCAGGCCCTCCATACACAGGCACATTGAATCCTCACCACTGAGCACTGGGTGAAAGCTGGGTCCAGGGACAGCGAAAGAGGGAGCCTGAGCCTTGCACTGCCTCTCCCCGCATCTGAGGATGAAAAGCACAGAGGCCCCAGCACCGCTGTCAGACTCCCTTCTGGATCCCAGGTAATAGCACAGGGGAAGGGAGTGACAAAAGACAGCAAAAAGAACTGCTGCCAGATGGTTTATAGCACAAATCTCCCCCTTCTTTCATCTCCCAGGTCTACAGTGCTGCTGCAAATGGAGGGGGCAGGGAAAAGATGAGAGTGTGGGTGGGATGCTCACTCAGAAGAGTCTGGAAGCCACTGATGCAATGAATTCTTCTGAGTAACAAAGCATAAAAAGAAATATTATCTTCAGAAATCACTAAGCAAATAAATTTTATATTTAGAAAAATATAGTAAATTCACAGACAATTCAACAGTAATGGGAAAATGCCAGATTTTTTTTCTCATCAGTAATTTATCTGGGTTTGTTCAATACAAGTACTTCTGCAAATAGCATTGTCTTCGGTCAGCAAGACCAATCACACCATCTTTGTCTGTTTTTAAGACTGGCTCTGCAAATTCTTCTAATTTGCAAGTAATTTAAGAAATCTTAATTTTCTATTATTAAAGCCCAGCGACTCAGTACCATACTTTATAGACAATGAAGGCTGGTGCTTTCTATCAGAGGAATGATTTAAGTACAAAATTTACTCATCTTGCTGTTGTTTCTACATTTAATTTTACAACAGAAATGAGAAATGCGGGTGTGTCCATTTGCAATGTCTCCACTGAAAAATTCAGGTTACAGAGGAAGCAAAGGTGTCTGCATTAAATTATATTTTCCTTCCTTTTAAAGTAGGACTTTGTAGCCCCTAGTAAAAAATGGGCTACTTTCCTGTCTAGAAAGGGATGATTGTGTAGTTGTGCATAAAGAAACAGTGTCATGTCTCAGTTTTATGCATTTTCCAAAAAGAGGTTCTACAGCAGCACAGGCTCCCTTTAACTGTCCTCTGCATCAGTGTGTTCTGGCCCCAGTAAGAGAGCCACCGCTGCTCCTGCCTCCAGTTGCATTCAGCTTGAAGCCTGAAATCCTGCCTGCAATAACAGAGCACATGGTAACAGAGGGATATTATTAAGGTTTTTCTCCTGAAAAATGCATTTTGCAAAAAAGCTGGAAAGCTTCATACTTGCTTCAGTTAAAGCCCCAAACAGGAAGATTCTGAAATCCCAGACAGTAGTTCTGGTGCAAAGAATCCAGTTTGCTTGGTGGCAGATCAGTCTGATTCAAATCCCTGCTTGTGGATGAGGTCGGAGGAGACATCACGCCCCACTCATCATGCAAGTGAACTCACGGAGCTCCTGAGCTCTGCTTGTCTGTGTCCCAAGAGCTGTGGGAAGCTCTTATGCCCACTCCCTGCCATTGGAGCCATCATTTTTAGCAAAACGGACAAGACACTTTTTGAGGCAGATGTACCAGGCTGTCATACGTTGCATTTCCTCACAGTTTGTCATCCAAGCAGCTGTGGAGTGGTTTGTTTGTGGATTGAAATTAGGAGCCATATGTACAGGCTTTTTAAAATACTATCTCTGTTTCCAGGGAGAAATACCTTCTTCAGTACCTCAGCTTATGAGAACTGGCATGAGTGACACGCAGCAAAAGCCTGAGCTAGCACATGGCAAATACAGAAATATCTTTTCAGGTTTGAAGGGGCCATGCTCCTTTATTGAGTTGCACTTCATCCTTTCAGCACTGCCAATAAACCTTAGTGTGTTTTTACTGTACCTGTCCATAGAAATCATCCCAGTTAAGTCCTCACTTTTCCTAAACATTACTTGATGACTGTTTAATCAGCTTCCCAGGCACAGCTTGGGAGGATGCTGAATGGCTACTTTGTGTATTTCTAAAAATGCAGAAAAATCTTTAACATAGACATTGTGGGCAGCACTCTGAAATAATGAAGGGTGTGGGTAAGATTCCTGCAAACTTCAGACTGTAGCAGGATGTGTGACATTTCAATGAGCACTGAACTTTCTGACAGGCTCTCAGCTGTGAAACACTGCCAATCGGGAGACTGTTCTAGGAAGTATCCATGCTACCTTTCTCTGTTCCTCCTCTCCTCCCTGTGATCTCCTCTGTGCTAGAAGAGTGCTAGTCTAGGTGAATCTTCACCTGTCTGTGGTGAACCTTCAGTGCACACATGTGAGACAGAAGCTAGCAGAGCTCTACTGTGTCCTCTTATAGCCCCTCATCCCAGCTCTCGCCACCACAAGTGCCCATACCAAATTTCTTTCTACCACCTTTCAAGATACTCTGCATGGATGGCAGTCTGAAGTCTGTGTCCTTAGGCAGCCAGTGCTTTCAAAAATGCCAGACCAAATTATTTCCACAGCACATGCAAAAACGTTGCAGCAGAGTCAAGAAATAAACCTCTTTTTTCTTGTCACTGAGAGAACCAGAGCCAGCTGCACATCCCTCCTCCTTTAGGACTATGCTTCAGGCTTCAGTGAATGGTCCCTTCTAAAATCTGTTCATGTATGCCTGCTATACTGAAAATTATCCTCAAGTGGGAGAATTTTCTATTTTATGGACAATCCCCCAGGTTCATCTGGAATCAAAAAATAATTACCTTTCAAAACATGTAACATAGAAGAGAAATGCAGTTCACTACAGCATGCAGCAGCATCAGAAAAGCATTAACTCCAAAGGGCATCTGTCTGCTCAGCACTCAGTGCCACCTGCCACAGCATTCTTGGAGCAAAGAAAGGCCTTACAGACAGGCTCAGTACAAAACTCTGCCCTGCTTCACTGAGACACAGAGGCTGGCAGGAACCCACCTAAAACAGACTACCTTGGATCCTGGTAGCCATAGGACTGTGCTGTTTCAGAGTTCAGTGCTGGCAACAAAGCCCATGCTAAGCAGGGTGGCAGCTTCTTGCTGAGCACTTTTCTGGCACAGCAACCTGGGCAGCAGCAACCAAGGTCACTCTTTTATGTTGCTTTGGGGTCAAAGCCACTTACACAAGTTAGCGTCAGGGCCACTACAATATATATGTGCATTTTGGGGTTGGCACTTCCCAAAGTCAGTGGGTGGTATTCCTCCCTTCCATACACCTCTGTAGGGAACCACTTTTGAGACTGAGGGTTACAGTAACAAGTCATCCCTCTCAAGATGTGATCATCTCTTCAAAAAATCATTTTGGCCTACTGACTCATCCTTTGCTTAGATGATTCTGACTCAAGAGGGGGAAGTAAAATATATACACTAAAATGCTTTTTTTTTTCCTGAGGATAAAGCTGAGAATCCAGTCCCACAGAACAGACTGATTTTTTT
>VZRE01003895.1:147010-174691 GCA_013396775.1 Cephalopterus ornatus | reverse complement strand
TTTTTTTTTTTTTTTTTTTTGTGTGTGTGCGTGAAATATTGATGAATGTTTAAAGGATCTGACTGAACGTCCTGGAAATGGAAGCAATTTAATCAAGTGATAGCTTGCAGCCAAGTATGACTTGATTAGATATGAAATCTGGTCCAGATGAAGCTGGGAGCCCCTCCATTGTTTTATTCATGCTACTCCTACAAGAAGACATTGGGTCACTGATTCTGCATTCTAATGCAAAAATGTACAATAAAGACACAGTTTGTGTCAGTTACAGAGGACAGGTGTAAATCTTCATATTACAGGCAGATTTTCAGTTATGATTTGAAAGTTATAACATAAGCACATGGGATACCTCAGATGAATGAATCTCTAAGCACTGTACAATTTTCCAGAAAAACAATTCCAGAAGGGATCTGACTCATCCATTGTGCTTGGCACTACGGAAAAATATTTTACATTTAGTGATGCAGTACAGCCCAATTGTTAGGAAATGGTCCATTGCTTCACATGAGGATGTACAACTGTCTAGCACTGAAGCTAGGTTAGTTTGCTCTAAAAATCTCAGGGTCAAAGTCTGCCAGCCACCTTGCTTGCACCACCTACTCACAGGGAAAGGTGCAAATCAGGGTGAGTTAATCTGACAAAATCATAACATAAATTAGCTTCTGATGTACTAAAATACTCTAGTGTAAATGAAAGTATTCTGGGGATTTTGACAAGGGCTATATAGAGACTATTTCTAAATGCAGTAAAGATGTGTAGTTTGGCATTCCTGAAACCAGATGCTTGAATGTGTCTCCAAAGCTTGTGCAGCTTGAAGTTCAGGCCTGGTTCAAAGGAAAAGAATTTTTTAATCACCCTATGCGTGGTTGTCTAAGATCCTTTTCCTTGCCTCCTCTGTGATATATTCCTTCATACTATCAGCAGGAATCCTAACTGGAAGGAGACCATAAAACCAAACGAACCGTGAAATTTTGTTGAGTTCACAAACATCTTTCCTGTATTATTCTGCATCTTGTGAGACATTTCTGCAGAACTGGTGCTCTGACACTGCAGGTAAATCTGGAGTAAAAGACAGAAAACACGTCTCCTGTGCCTCTTAAGCACCAAATAGATTAGACATTTCCTTGCAAATCGGAATATGTGAGTCAAATTCTGTCTTTGTATGCAATGCTGAAATCAAAGGAGTCATAGCAAAACAAAGATGTAAGCAAGTTTTCCAATGCAGTTTAAAGTGGGCATTATTTGTTAGAACAATTAAAACAATGATTCAGAAATCAATAGCTATGTTAGTTTCTGCCATTTATGTAAATGAATGAAGGTCTTACACAGTCTTAGTTCTACTGGAATAAATACCTGGTGAAAAAAAAAAGTCTTTTTCAACTGTGAACTGGACAGAAGACCTGGTGATGCTCCAGCCTTCCCAATGGCACTGCCTGGGACAGTGTGTGGACTTCAAGTGTCATGCTATGCTGTCCCTTTTCCTCCTTCCTCATCTGTGCTCCACACTGAAGCTCTCATGGTTTTAAACTGCAATTTATTTCAGGTTATGTAAGAATAGGTGTACTGAGGCAAGAGGAAGATTTATTTAGTTCAATATCCTGGCTCTAGCCAAAAGTGAATGTCTAGCAAAAAGTATAAAAAAACTCAGAAAACACATGGTAGTAATTCATCAGAACACTTTCCAGCCTTCAGGGGCTTCATGATACAAAAGTTATGTCCTCATATGTAGTAGCTCTTCATGGATTTCTATTGAATTTTGGTAAACTTGAAACACCTGGAACATCACCTCCTTTATCCTAAACCTTATCATATGAGCAAGAGACTCCTATCCATCCTCTTCATGGCACTTATTAGTGTATAGATTTCTGTTGTATTTTCCCTTTGTTTGTCTGTTTTTTGCGGACTGAAGAATCTTAATTGCTTCTTGTATAGAAGCCACTGCATAATTTTGATCATCCTTGTGACTTGTCTCTGGATCTTTTCCAACGGCACTGTATATTGTTGAGCTGGAGAGAGCAAATTTCTGCACAGTGTAAGCGTGGCGCTTTTTTTATATGACGGAATCACAATGTTTTATTCTTTACTCCTTTCTTAGCAATTCTTAGCATTTTGTTTTGGGGGTGGTTATTTGGTTAGTTGGTTGGTTTTTTGTTTGGTACTGGTCATCAAGCTGACTCTTTCACAGAACTATATACTACAGTCCCAAGAACTTCTGCAACAGACACTTTTAATGACAGTATGGTAGACATGCTGAAGGGTTTAGGGTTTCTGTGGGTCTCTTTAGTAAAAATTACTGGTTTCCACTCAGCAATGACATATACATGACTATAGTAGATGTGGGATATTACATAAAATGGAAAAGAGTCTGAACAGATGCATATTTGGCTCATTTGCATTTGAAAATAATATCACATATATCTACTGCATATGCAGCTTGTACATACATTCTTCTTTAAGAGCAAAAATACTGTGAGACATTTTGTACCTTTTCCAAGTTCCACAAGCAATCCAGATTTTTGGATTTGTAAGAAAACCTTTTCCTCTCGCCAAATATGTTACTATAAGGCAAATTCAAATACATTATCTGAAACAGATTTTCAAGGCAAGAATATTTTTGGATTATAAATACCACAATTCTGCACATAGACTGCTTTTTCTTTCCTTAGAAGAGGAAAAATACTTTTCAAAGCAGCCAGGGAAACCTTGTTTAAAATGACTGCATGCAGCCATAACATATATAGCAATTGATTTATTCCTAATGGACTGAGTGCACTCAGTGGTAGTCCATTAGCCATCATTACTGAACACCTAAAAATCAAGAAGCAGTCCAGGATTTTAAATGGACCATCAAACTCCTGCAACAAAAGCACCTGAACACACCAGATGATTACTTACCTGATTTTATTACAACGGAAGATATGGGACACAAGCGATTAAACGGTGAAGTGCTTTTAAACACAATGCAGTTAGCATGTCATTCCAATAAATGTTTGGCTGACTACAATATTTCAAAGCAGAGGACACAGTCTTTGGTTTAGTGGATCACAGGCTCTCTTTGATGTCCCACAGCTATTCTTGCAGGGCAGCTCAGAAGTTGTTCCATTTTAATCCATTCTGATTAATGCCACAAAATGAGTTTTTCTGACACTGGTAATTTTGCTCTGCTGGGGAGTGATTGAAGAGGATGGTCTTTCATCCCGGCACAGCAAATCACTGGCAGCCTGCTGCAACTGAGTCAACCATCTTCCTCAGCAAATAAGATAAAACTGTAACTTGTTTTCTTTTAATTAACTCCTCACTAGATTGCTGCAGGCCCTCTTGGCACCCCTCAGCTCTGAGACAATAGCAGTGCTCCCAGTTAGGGTAAGATTTTGGAGCACTCAAGTTTCCTGGGAGCAGCCATGCTCTGCATGAGTCAGGTCACGCTTTTCTCACGCTGTCTGAGAATGCTTTTTGGAGAGACTGATTGTGGGCACAAGGCAAGTAAAAGTATCTGCAACCATGTAGACAGACTCAGCATGCTGGTGAGTCAGAACGACCAGCAAAGATAACATATCAACGACTCACAGACTCTGCTGCTCATAATGAATTCCTTCCTCCAGATTTTACTTTCAACTGATTACTTTCTTGGTTTTCTGAGTTTAGCATTACTGCCTTAGGCTCTGGATTCTATTTAGTTTATGTCTCTGTGTGGCCTTGGTTGCTCTTTTCGACATGGTGTATTCAGGAGTTGGGTCCAGATAGGAGACTGGTCAGGACTTCAGCACAAGCTGCTCCTGGGTAGGTGTTATACACATGGGATCACCGTACACATCCAGACCCTTCTGTACACATTATAGAGGAGGTTAACGCAACTGCTTCCTGGAGACAGACACCAGCCCATATCAAGCAGAAATGCAGGAGGGACTTTCAGGAAGGAAGTGAAGCTAGGTACAGGAGTAAAATATATATGCTTCTAGCAAATTTACAAAAATTACAAAAAGCATGGAAAATATGTTCATATGGATTTAAACTTACAGAAGAACCTGTAAAGAACCTTTACCTTCTGTAAGTAGGTAAAGTGTGCCAGCCTCACATCTGTCTGGATCTACCATTCAATGCAGTGAGGGGACTGCGCAGGCACTCTGTTGGGACATGCACTGCCACAGGTGAGTAAATCAGGTTTTGGACAAAGTTTGTCATTAGTTTATAGTGCTGCAAACTCATATCCTTCCCTTTCTGAAGTGATGCTGTTGAAGATTAAAACAAAAACAAATGCTTAAATGAAAGGACAATGTAGATCTTGTCCAGATAAGAGAATGCACCGTTTGTTATACATAAGGAGGTGTTCAGCTACTGGGATGAATTTTTCCCACAGATACAGATCAGGTGTCTGTGTTTGCTTCTGGAGGTACATTTGTCTTCATGTGGACTAGAAAGACAACCTAGAAGATCACCTTATACTAATTCATTTTATTGTCTGATTCATTTCAGATCTGCACATTTAGGTGTGATCCCTCCCAGTGAGCATAATACAAAGTCCAGTTAAGTCAAAATTAATTTTCCATGGGCTTTAGAATGTCAAATAGAAACCATTGTAACAGCTAAAATCTTATTGTCACCTGTAAAGCATGGACTTCCAGAGAATCAATGTGCAATTATCACTGGTTTCAGAACAACACACTATTGGTAACTGGTGCAAAAAACATAATCTACAGTAACATGTTACCCTTATATCCAGGTGACAGAGTGGTTTGTTCTAGTTAGTACCTCTCTCAAAACACGTGCTAAAGTCACACCTGCAAATTAGGCTAAGTATTCTAAACAGAAAACAGGGTGATGTGAAAAGAGATAAAGACTATAAGCTTGATATCAAGATTATATTATTTTCAAATGTAATAGTTCTTATATTCAAGTTGCTAACATACAATAAGAAAAATGACTGTTGTCATAATGATGCTCTCTTTAAAATGCCAACACAGAAATATCGATTTCCTAGGTTTAACAACAGTTGAGGCAGTGATTGGAAAAGGATCAGACAAGAACATCAGTCCCTTCTAAAGGCAGCGAAAAGCCAGGCAGGTGTTCAAGCACATCCAGTCACCCTCCACACATGTGAACACACTGCCCTGGAACACCAGTGCATTTGCTACACTCCAGATTGAGCCATGGCCTGTCAGTCGAATGGGCCTGTCAGCCAAATCTGTGCCACAAAATGTCTGTTTAATAGAGTGCAAAAGATAAACTACATAGGTATAGCAAAACACATCCATGAACATGCACATAGGAAACATTTTTTCAAATCATCTACTGAAAATCTTCTGAGACGTGCTCAGCTTTAAAACACAAGAGGTAGAGTTGGAGAGGTAAAGTACTGGTCCGGGAAGACATTTTGAAGTTTAAAGATTTAAATCAAGGTTAGGACAAAAATTATTTTTTCAATCATTTAGCATCTGTGTTTCTGTAGCACAGATGGCTTAAAAAATAAGGCAATTTATCAGAGTGAAACAAAACTTAATTTAGATAATCTAGTTCTACATTGGCAATATTAATTTATAAGAACTTGAATACATGAACATGAATACATGATCTGCTTGAATCAGACTGCAGGATTCAAAGGCTGGAAATAGTCCACCACTTTGAAATCTGACAGTCTGAAGGACTAGTTTTATTTTGAATTTTTTCTTGCACATTCAAGTTTGGGGAAGAATTATGAATTATGTATTACCTTTTAACTTCCTGCTCAACAGCTCCATCAGGAACACAAAATGAAGAGATGCTGAGGTAAGATATGTAATGTATGAGCAGAAAATCATAGGAAAAATTGAAGTTGGGATCGATCTAGGGAGGGCTTTTTTCCAACTTTGTACCCAAAGCTGAGCTAATTCAAGTAGTAAATTGATTTCTTCGGGGTCTTGTACAGTCACATTCTGAAAGCTCTAAGGAGGAAAATTCTGAAGTCTCTCTTTGCAAACTGTTATAGTAGTTTAACTCTCTCTCTCTTTAAAAAGCATACACGTTTTTTCTGTATATCTCAGTAAAATTTACCTTGCTACAGCTTTCTGCCATGGCATCTTGCCCTTTCATTGTGTACCTCTAAGAGGAGCCTGTCTCTACCTTCTCCATACCTCCCCTCTAGGTAGCAGGAGGCAGTAAGTTGGGTCCCCTCACCCTTCTCATCTCCATGCTAGGAAAATCCATTTGATTCACGATAAAACATTGTGCATGCCATATGCACCATCTCCCTGACCTTCCGCCAATTCTCTACAGTTCCTTGACATCCTTTTTGTGCTGTAGAGCCCAAATTCAAACACCACACTCCATGAGCATTAAGTGATCCCATCCTTCAGTCTACTGGCCACAGTTCTGTTAATAGAGCTTCAGCAGGTGTTTAACCCTCATTGCTGAAATGGCCCACTGCTGACTCAGCTTTATCAAGATATAAAATATATCCTTTTTATTTTCAATTTTATAGAATTGCATAGCACCAGCACCCTTGCCTCCCATCTTCATAGCTACCACCACAACCATTATGCTTTGTATCACCACTGGGTAGCTTTCTGATCTGTCCTGGAAGGGGATATAGGTGAGACAAGCTTCAGCAGATACCATTGCAGTGTCCAGGGATTAAACTTTCTCTGATTCTCCGGCATTTTGATCTCTTTGATCCCAAGAGCAATTCCTTATCCTTTTTAATAGTATCAGTGTTACTATCACACAGCCATGAGCATATCACTCCCCTTCATCTTTTCAGCTCTAGCTCAGGATCACCTTCTGAAGATGAAGGGTTATCTTCAGCAGAATAGGAAGGTTATCTTCAGCAGACAAACAACACTCTTCTTTCTTTATGATGCTTTTTTATATGGCTCACTGTAAAGCTAAAAGCTATACAACATCTTCATTCTGAAAGTACATAACAACTGCTGAGCATACCAGACTCAAAGGATAACTGTGTGCTGTAGATCTATCCAGACTAAAAAATAGATAGGTTCCAATAAGTGTCTTGTTCAGGAAAAGCATGAAATCATAAAGACTATAAAATTAATCATCAGATACTGCTGTGCAGGCAGCTCTGCAAAGGCCACAAAGAGCTTGCTGTAGCTGAAACCTGTGGCCCCAGGGTTCAGCCATCCATTAACCAGAGTATAGCTTGATGGAGCCAGGCTGTATGACCTCAGCTTAATTTGACTGGTAAAACTGTTTTTAAGGTTTTAAAAAGTATTTGAGCCAAAGCTTAAAAAAAAACCCAACAAACCCAAGATGAAAACACAGGCAGAGATGTAATTTTTGAATAATAATTGGTAATGGTTAACAACTCAAGCCTATGAGAAGAAAAATAGTCAACCAATATATAACCATATGGAAAGAAAGCAGAGCACTGGCAGATGGCAACTCAGCAAGGACCAGACAGTTCCAAAGAGCGACATAAGCTAGCTCTTCCCTATTTGACTGATGACTGCTTGGCCAATAAATAATTAATTAACACTCTTAAGCAGTATAAATCCTGCTTGGAAAATATGTTTGTGCATGGTAGAAATACCTGAAAAAAACCCACAACTGCAGTAAGGAGGAGTTGTGTGGCCATGTTGGATATTTTAAGATTGATATTAAGAAGCTCCAGAAGCAAGTGTTTCCATTCAGACAGAAAAAAAAAAATTAAAAAAAAATTAAATTTAAAAAAAATAAGTCACCACAAAACCAGGTGTTTACTATTGATCTGGGCCATTAGCAAGAAAAGCATCTGCAAATAATGCCAGTGTCCACAGAACCTTTGCAGAACCTTCACAGACAATTTCAAAGGATTTTTTTGGTTTTGTTTAAGTGAGTGGCTGGGAGTGTGGTGTTATTTCTCGCTATCTTCTCTTGCAGTTCATCTGTGTGCCAGGAAATCTTTCTTAAGTCTGGTAGATGACCAAGGAATTGTGGTCGATTCTACCAGACATGAACCCACAAGGCTATGGAAGAGCAATACCCTACGATGACACACGTATGGCTGCTCTGCAGTCAGAAGGTGTGCCTAAGCCAGGCTCCCTGCTCAGCCAGCACTGAGAGATCTCCTACTCATAGGGTTGCCACCAGCTCATTCTGGAACACTAATGCTGCCTCGCTGCCAGGAGTTGAGACAACTTATCTCTGTTTACAGAACAGAGTTCATGCCTAAGCAACAACAAAATATTTTTGTGGCTCAATTCAACATGTAATCTCAAAGATGTCTTGCTGTTTCCGACCTTTCTAACAGAAACAAGATGGCATGGGAAGGTATAAACAGCTAAGCACATCCTCAGGGAGTCTAGTTTTGATGGTGATAGGTGTTTGTTTCTGTTGCAGACATCTTCATCATCAGAGGAATCAAATGTAAAGAAGAGGATTTCCTTTTAGTCATATGAATACTAATTAGCAAATTGCCACCATTTAAGAATCCGTTTTGGCATTTTTTATAATGGTTAATGTGGGATCAGTTTTCCTGCTGCAAAATCTTGTAAACTGATCAGCTGTTGTGGGGTTAAACCCCACAAGCATATATATTTCTGGGAATGGACTTTTCTTACAGTTTAGCTTTATAATGGGCTGTGGGAACTATTTAGATGAAAATTATGAATAAAGGCATGTATTAGAATATTATAGTCCTCATGAAATGCAACATTTTTCGAGCGAAATAGGGAATACTGCAGTAGCAGCAGACATTTTTAGCAATATGTTTAATAACTTCCAAAAAAAGAAAAGCAGGCACATAACCTAGCATTTTCCTAGGTTAAAGCTAATAATCATTGCTGTTATTCCAAGTACTACAAGTTCATTAACGAGCACAAGTTGCCATTCACTTGATTTTCATTCAGTTCTCCTATGATAAAATTATAATCTACAGAAAAACAAGTTTGCTGCTTCATGTATAACTCTTTTGGATGTGAAACAGCAGATTTCCCAGACAAACATGTCAGCTAGATCACACTCAGTGCCTCCAGCACAGTGTTCATTGTTTTATTAATTCCTGTCATCAGCTGCAGCATTTTCCTGATAGACATCCAGTGCATTCCCACTTCCAAAATAAGAGGCAGCAAGATGAGAGCTGATGCATACTGAAGGACAGCCAGTCTCTAGTGATGCAGAAAGCTCCATTTTTGGTGCTCTCTGCTCACACTGCCTTTGGGTGGGCTTCAAGGACAAGTTCATAAGGCAGTTCATGCCTCCAGTGAACATGGAGTGAGAGAGAAGAATAAAATGTGTTAACAGCAAGGCTAAATAAAGCAGCAGAACACTGTGGACCTTTTTGATATCTAAAACAGCAGTGTGTGAAGGCCTAGCTGACTACCCTTGAAAATAAAGTCAGCCCTGAGTAGCTTTTCTTTTGCTGATCAAGAAATTAGTTTAGAGGGTCTGTGTTTCCCTTTCAACATCTGTTGGCAAAATAAGTAGTCTTGTGGCAGTGTCAAAATCTTTCAGTTGTCTGGGGACAAACCAAGTGACTTTTATCAGTCTAGTCAGCAGCCCCAGTTCCAGGTGGGACTGGTACCAGAAGGCAGCACACTCTCCCTGGTCACTCAACAACAGGCCAGTTCCCAGCTGATCCACTACCCTGCCTCATATCTGGTCCTTTTCCCACCTGATTGCTGCACATGTTACTAAGTAAAAGCATGAGGAAAACAAGCAAATCAGTAGAGATGTTATTGGGGATGGATGAGAAAACAGACAGTGCCCAAGGAGATTCAGTTTCCGTTATTGTTTATCGATTAGTAAAACCACTGACCCAGAAAGATGGGTGAAACAGATGTCAAGAACCAACAGTTTCAGTTCTTCTAGGTCTGAGCAAACATTTCATGTTTTGCCTTCACAATGGTATGAGACCTTTGAGTTTCACTTTGAGATCACCACTCAAAACAAGCCAGAAGCTCAGAATGAACCTCAGCTGGAGTCAATTACTCTTTTCTGAGCTTCTGCAACACACTTGGTATTACTCAACACATATCCTAATTGAGCAATCTTTCTCCAGAGAAGGGAGATATATTCTATCCAGTATTATTTGTTTTCAAACAATGTTTCAGACCATGTTCTCATATTGTACCAATAGAATTTTCATTGGAATCTTGAGTAAGTTCGAGTTTTGGTTTTCATCAGGCTGTATTCCAGTCCTTGTAACCAAAATGTCCCTAGGAAACCGAGGGCAAACAAGAATCTAACATGAGAGACCTGAGTTTTTAACTACATTATATGAATAGATTATACACTTTTTAGTATCTTCTTCATCATAGTGTGCTTCCCCCTCAATATTTTATTATTTTGTTTCTCAAAATTAATAATTTACTCTTTGAATGTATATCTCTAGGGAAGAGAGAGGTGTATTTTATTTCAGCTTAATAACAGCAAAATAAAAATTGACCTAATTGAAATATAAAATGTGAGGGTTTTTTAATATTGAAGGTCATCTGGCTGTAGATTTTTTGTAAAGGTCTATATCCACTATACCAAAAACAACAGTATAAAGAGATACTTAATTCAGTAATTAAAAAATCAAAAAACCCTGTGTATACATCCTAGACATATTATGTTCTTGTGCCTAATGTTGACATTGCTTATGGCATTCTCATTTCAATGTTTTATTCAAGATACAAAACAATATTTGGGGATTCTGGGATTTGTAATCAGTTTCATGTAGACAATCAGTGAAGATTATATATTTATATGAAGATTATATATTTATATAGTTTGTCACCTTTGTCCGTATTTTTAATATACTACAGATGCCTTGGAACAACTCAGTGTGGCACTTACGCGCTATAAGAGAAAGAAAGAAATATTCCTTAAAAACCTGCAGGCCTAATTTAGTGTCTCTACCCATGGCAAGGAGGTTAGAAATAGATGATCTTTAAGGTCCCTTCAAACCCAAACCATGTACGATTTTTGATTAGGACTCACAGAAGGAATGTGATTCTGCAGACCATGGAAAAATATCAATACAGTTATAATAAACCCTTTAAAATAAATGTTTTTTTCAAGCAAACAGTTCACACAAATGTGGTCTCTGGTACTGAAATCTTTCAAGCCATTGCTTGAATGACTGAATATTCAAATTAAACCAGACGTTTCCATAATGTCTATCTCCAAGGCATATAGAACAAGGTGAGATACACTTCTAAAAACATTAGCATCCCAAATATTTTCCTTACTTTTTTACTCCTACAACACTGCTTTCTTACTGCTACAACATTACATGCTGTACTCTTATTATTAAAGCTGTTCTGTACATAGGCAACAGAAGCTCAGAAACTACATTCATTCTTTCCCTTCAATATTAAATCTCAGTTACACCAGTTTGGTGAGAGTTGAACCTTCAACAAAGCTGAGTTGAAGAAAAAACCTTTTAAGAGCAGAGTTGAAAAGAAAACCTCCTAAATTTCATATTCATGCACACTGTAAACCATTCCTTTCTTCTTAAATGTATTATCCCATATTCCCCCAAAGGGCTTACTATTTATTCATATCATCATCAATAACACTGTACATCTGGTCAGAAATTATCATGCTTTGGGAATACAAATCTTACATAAGAAATTTTGCTCAGGAAATCTTGCCTGTGTAATTAAAAATTAATTCATAATGTTGACGTATTGCTAATCATTTATGATTAGTGCTCTTTTGTTTGTCTCTTTAGGTTCTACAGTTACATTACACATACTAGTGTGCATTTTCTGAAAGAACTTGTTTGTCTTCAGTACTGGCCATTTGAACAAAATATGCAAATTTAAGTTTGCTAATTGTATTGGATTGACCTTAGACAAGGAAAAACTGACTTAGCTCTGTTCTTTGTTGTACCTTTAGCATAGCTATTGATTTTCAGTAAATAGCATGTGTTTCAATTCCAGATCTTAGCAATCTTCACCTCAAATGCATGGTAATGTAGACTCTCCTTTGTGATTGTTTTGCCCATTGCTTTCCAACACAACCTCTAGTCTTATTGCTGAAAGTCATTTTCAGAACTATTTTCCTAATGAGATAAATTCAATAAAGTCATCTGACAACTCAAAGACAATTTAAAAGAAAAGGTTTTCAGAGCAGGAAAATACCACTGCAAATGTGAAGACCACTGAGTGTCACTTAGGGACTATTTCAAGTTCTCAAGCTCTCTAAATCTAAGCCTTTAAATATATTGGTAGAGCAAAGTGGAGAAGAGTCTCACTCCTCCGCATGAAAAGCCAGAGAAGTTTGCAGTCTGCAGCAACACAGGAACGTAGATAGGACCTAAAAACTGTACTGGGTCAGAAAACAGGCCATCAGAGGAGTCTGATTAAAAACCTTCACTTCAATCCTGAAGAGTTTTTGCATCTTTAAATTGTATTTTTATATGATTCCTGAACTAAAAAAACCACATAACATGTCTCTCCATCCTTGGCAAACTCATTACTCTGCTCTAAAGTGACAATAACAGTGTAACTGTTACAAATAACAGGCAATTGTAATTTATAACTGGTGTTGTTATGAGATGTTTTCCTGTGGGTGTTTTGAGACCCGGTACTCAAAGACCCTGGCAAAGAATCTGATTAGAGAAAACTGGTGTTTAGTTCCACTAAGTTTGCAGCTGTCTCCGTGCCAGCATCAAAGCGCTGCTTTAACAAGGGAAAAAAGGACAACAGGTCTGAGTGGCAGCGTGTACTCTTCCCAGCCCCTGCGAGCAGAAAGCCTGCAATGAAAAGAGCTATTATGGGACACTTTCAAGCCAGCACTTACAATGTAACTTTGCTAAGTGAGTCATGTCCTCCTTTCAAATACAGAAGAACATTTTAAAAGCAACTTTACCCAAAATGCCAAAAAAAATTGTAGTCTGTTTACTGTTCTGGTTATTGGTTTCTAACGAAGCCAGAGGGCACAAACACGTTTCCTAACTACTGAAGCTGGCGTGTCCTCTGAGTCATTTACACAAAGTGCAACTGTTGCTGAGAATGTCAGGGTGAAAGGCCACGGTCCCATCCAGCCATGTGCTGTGCTGGAAAAATGCATCATCTTTTTTGTTTTCAATATTGAGTACTACTGCTGTGTGGTCAGATACAGTGTGTCCTCACTAACCTGTTCTGCGCCTCTTGGGAAAAATTTGGTCACTCAGTCTGAATGGTTCAACACAGCACCACTTTTCTTTACCAACACCTTGGCTGTCAGCTTGGCTACTCTGGCAAAGTCTTTAATTAGTTGTGCCACTCTTTGCTAAGTCTCACCCTGGAGATGCAGGGTCTGGTTTGATAGGTTTTTTTCCAAACAACAGTGGGCAAATATCTCTATCTCTCGCTTTCTTAAAAAACCAGGGACCCAAAAAGAAGCAATGGACCAGTGCTGGCAGTAGCGTGGTAAGGATGGATTCAGTTGGACGAAACACAGAAAGTTTTCTGTGTGCAGTACTGACAGGAAACTTGAGTTCCTTTACTACCAGCAAGGAAACGTCTTCTTGTGTGAAGCATACAGTCTCCAGTGACTCTCAGCAACAATAAAATGTCTACATTTGATTTCTATGGAATGCCAAAACTAGGTCATCTGTGGCCTAGAACATCTATGCAATATACCAAACAATTTGTAGGACTATCTGGTAACACAGATTGTGATAAAATTGCGAGTACCTTTACCTAAGAAACATTTCTGTTCAGCTTCTAAGGTTTTCACTGTGCATTATCTCTGTGAAAGCAATAAAACAAGAATTTAAGCAACGCAACAGTACGTGTTTTCTCATCCTCCATCTGGCCCAAGCAAACACACGGCCACTGCTTACCACAGACCAGACCTGAATATTGATCTGAAGTCTGTCTCTCAGAAGTGTCTGCTTTCTTGCACTGATTTACCCAACACTCCTCAAATTTCCCTCCACTGACCCATTCACTGTGTTGTCCCCACGTGTAGTGATCTGAAGCTCTGCAGCATGCTTGGGGGCCTGCTGTGATAAGGAGCTGTGGAAAACCAGCAGAACTAGAGTTGCAAAATGTGACTGAAAGCAGATGGTAGAGATAGTGGCAGGAGACGACTGGCTACCCAAGTGAAGGAACAGCATATTCATGCTGCAACACTACATAGAATTTCTATGCTTCTATTATTTTGGAATAAACATGTGTGCCACAATGATGATCTTCACAAGTGGATATTACTGCTTCAACCTCTTAGTTTAGTGCTTTAACATCCTTTTCACTCAGCAGATATATGAGCTGGAACTCAGGGGCTGGATAGTGCTAATAGGCAGCTTCTGGGCTAGAGATAACATTAACCCTTATTTGGTGTATCTGAAAGAACTATAGATTCACGCACATACAAACCCTTCTCCAGTTCAAGTCCAAATGTAAACTTCTCTGTGCAGGTGTTTCTCCTCTAATGAGCAGAATAACATTATTTTCCCACACTAAAAAATGCATCTTTGTTGGTCAATTCTTCTGAAATTCTCTGAATTTTATCTACTAAAAGCAAAAAAGCTTAAACCATTTGATGTAGAAACTTTTAAAAGTCTTGTTTATACTTCTCTTTTCTTCAGAACTCTATCTACAATTAAATTTTAAAGAAGCAAATGCAAACAAAAAATAGTACTTATTTAATTTGATGTCAACTGGACTGTTGTTTTGTAAATTAAATTATATTTTCAAGAAGTAGCAGAAACACGGTTTCATGAGTTTCTCACTTGACTTGAGAGCTAAAAAGTAAATTTCTTAAACAATTGAACCAGTAAGAATTTCATCATTCTTAAAGAAAACTCAAACTAAACATAGTTCAGATATGATTGTAGAGGCAGTATCTCTAATATATAACACTCTTTTTCCTGAAATAAATTATGAACCCTGAAATTAAAGGATGAATTTTGAAAATGTTCTATCTGTGTATGTTCGGAGATATATTCAATCTATGGATTTATTAATTGCTATATTGCAAATAACCCATTTTCTGAATAGAGAAATGAAAACTTTCATGAAATACATGTTAAGCTGAAAGCACTCATTGCAATCCAGATGATGGGATGCAAAACATTTTATGACATGGCTGCTGGAAATAATAGCTTTCCTTAATTTTTCCTTAAATATGTAATTTATAAGCATATATAAGAAAAATTAGTATTTCCAAGCACTCTATCTTCATCTTATTCCGCATACATTGATTCTTTTTATAGCAGGATGCTTGAACAATACTTTCCTGTGGCTCAAATTTTAAATAACATGACCGTGATGAAATCTGCACTATTTACACAAAGAAGACAAATTATCTCCTCTGAATTTCATTGTCAGAGTTTTTCACTGGAAATAATTACCTACAAGAACATAACAATTTTGTGTTGGAATGGATATGATCAACTGCAGGCTAAGTTTATCATGCTTTGTGATTATCTATTTTATTTGTGGTAGTAACATTTAGAGTGCACATAGAATTTTTATCAAAAAACTGACGGATTGTATTCTCAATATCAAAATAAAGTCTTCAAAATCCTGCTATTTTTCTCAAAGGAGCCTATGATTAAACTGAAGGCGAAGTCTGACCAAAAGATCATAACTAATATGATAATGTATTTGGGGCCCTGTTACGCATGGCAGAATCTCATTAATGAGCTTTGGAGAGCCTAATGAATTTAATTTAAAGTAAACTCATAGAGGGTATAGAGGTGGAAAATGTCTTTCTCCTGTAGATACGCATCAAGAAGTTGCACTGTGAAGTAAACCAGACTGCGGATGCCAATTTCTGACGAAAACAAAATTATCATATTGCACCATGTTTTTACAATAAACTTTTAAAATGAAAGCTCCTCCACTTCCCCACTGTAAGATCATATCATAGTCAAGTTTTAAGTCTACACACGTACACAAGGGCACTCTTCCTCCTTTAGCCATCTGAGGTGATAGAGTCTCCAGTACCATCTCCCGTCCAGGGAAAGGACAGAAATACAGGAGATCTTCTTCCTTCTGCCTATATACTCCGATGATTCCTGTACCTCATCATCCTCTACAGACTGTTCCTTTTCCTCACTTCTTGCAATGATTTGCACCTGCTTCTGGCTCTCTTTTTTCACCAAAAACCCTCCCCACTTCAGATTAGCTTCTCATCCTTCTCTCTCTTTGCTTATATTCCAACACAACACCTCCATTTCTCTGCTTGCTCATCCACAGTCCACTCCTAACCCTTCACATCCCCTCTCTCACCAGTCTCCCTGTATTCTGTTAAACCTCTCCCCAGGTTTCCTCTTGGCCCATTCACACTCTCCCATATTGCTGATATGGTTGCACCTACAGAAATACCTATGCAGTCATGTAAGCATCTAGGCACACGGGTAGGCAGGCAGACTCCACCCCTTTCAAGGGCAGGAAGAAAGGCACCTCTTTTAGTAGGCACATTTGTATAAAATGGGCAGTAGAAGCCAGCACGGTGCTGTCTCCAGAAGTACTCTGATGGTTTATATCAGATTTATCGGTTTACTCTGATAAATATTAATTTTCTCTGATAGCACACAACAGAAAAATGGAAAATGTTAATGGCAGTGAAAAGTAGCACAGGGCAATCCAAACCTTGAATACAAGAAATAAAAAGATAAATGAGCTCAACTCTGTATCAGATTCATGAAATCATCCAGCTACCAAAGGTCAGAGGAACAGGAGCCCAAGTCATCCAGATGCTCCACAGAGCTGAGAGCTCCAGGTTATCAAAATAAATCTCTTTAACCGAGAAAGAATTACAGTGACTCAACATGATTCAGTGTCATTCTTCAGCTTTTCTTGCAGGAATGTTGGCATAAAATGGAAGCTTGCCAACATAAAGATGGATGACAGCAAGAATTACTGTAGGCAGCAGGTCACATCCAAAGCGGACTCCAAGACACTGCAGAAAATTGCTGCGGATAATGAGAAAGAGAGTCCAGTTGAACTTGGGAAACTGGAATAGTGCTGTTTTCAAAGTAGGTCACAAGTTTCACATCTCAGGGTAGTCAGCTCATGCATATAATAGGATGCATACATTTTTAATCAGAACATGATCCATGGAAATATTCTGAGAAACAGAAACCTCTGTACTTCTCTGAATTTGAAGAACATCAACAAGAGACCTGTTATAAAAAGACAATTCTTGTGATCCACATCTCATACTTTCTATGGAAAACTGTGTGGACAAGAAACAGAAAACTGCTGTGATGTTTTTACCAATGGAAAATTTATTGGGTGTTGCTGCTGGCACTTTCTCCAAATCAGTGTGCAAAACAAACCATTAGATAACCCAAATGTATGTCTTCAATCTTCTGCTACTAAGACAACACCAAAGATTCAGCACACAGGTATCCAGTAGATTGTGACAGGAAGAATTAAAGACCCTGAGAGATACGGCAAGATAAAGCTGCCCTGAGCAGAAAGAGACTCTCATAAATTTTACATTTCTAGATCATTTATGACCAATTTGTCTGCAAAATTAATGGGTAGATTTCAAGGACAAGTTGGATGTGGTGCCATCACAGTCCCAGGCAACAATGGCCTGTGCTCAGATCAGAGAGTCTTCAGCAAGCCCTTCTCATAAAAGTAATAAAAACATAATCACAGGGAACAGAATGAGATAATGTTTAGACAATGTTTTCAAAACCTAATTCAACTGAACCTCTGAATGACCATCTGGCAATGGGAAGGAGAGGCAATTTCACAAGGTCCTTTGAGGACAGGAAGTCACTGATCAAAAGAAGCATGTTGCATCTGTTCTCCATTGCTCTGGATTAGGGTAAAAGGAGAACAAATAACGCAGACAGCATAGTTACTTTGGCTTTGAATTTGCAACATTGCCTCTACAGGGACTGTTAACATATCCAACTGAAAAATGCACATGGATGCTACTGTCAGCATTAGTAGAAGTTTGTTTTTTCATGTTGTAGTAAGAAGCTTGATGGAAAATATAAGGCTCAGGCTACTGTTGTCTGAAGAGGTTGTCTAAAAGCAACTGAAGTACAAACTCTGTAGAGAGGTCACATAAAATAAATATAGTTACTTAATAGCAGAGAACAATTTCACAAAGAGAAGTAAAAATGTCATTCAGTTAATTTACTGAGAAGCTAAATAATTTTCGAATACTTTAAAAGTTTACTAGGACTTCTGAAGCAAATTATACAGATTTATCATTTCCTAGCATGCAACTAAATGAAGGGATCAGAAACAGAACTTTGGAACTTCAGAAAGTACCAACATTCTGACCTTTAGGAACACAAAAACCTCATCTCCTGGCTATGTAGGAATGAAAAATTATACTAGGTTATAGCACTGGATTGGCAGAACATCTGATCCATTTATCGTGTTTCTTCTTCAGGTTTTTGTGTTGATTCTTAGGCTGAAGTCTTTTGTGCTCGTAAATAGCTTCAGAGAAAGATTCAACAAAAGCATTTAGCTTTTGAAGGAGCCTTTCATTAGGTTATTTCTGAAAACAAAGAGAAGATAATGATACTGCTGGTGTTCACAGGATACCATGCTACTTTTTTCCTTCCATCTTCCTATTGTTTCAATTTGAGTTTATGATATGGTATCAAGGAGAAAATAAAACCTGTGACCAACACAATTATCCGATACCAGAATTATTTAAAGTAATTGCATTCATACTTTTTATCCTTCCAAAAGCATCAGGGCAAATGTTGTTCTTGTTCTGATGTTTCCTAATGAATGTCTGAGAATCATGATTCCAGCTTCAGAAAGCTGTGACTCATCGGCTCTTCTTTGGAAAGCTAAACACGAGAACAACTTCATGAAGAATTTATATTGTTACTGTCAGGAAAAAAAAGTGTTTCAGAGGTTCTGAAATAAACCCAAGTTTCACATCCAGCAGTGTAAGGCACTCAGAGCTAACCGGGAAGCCGGAGGCAGAAGGAAAACGAGAGGAGCGCTTGGGCCGTGTCCCAGTGCCGCTGCGGAGCGCTTCCCGCGCTCGCCCTCCAGCGCTGCTCCCGCTCACTGCAGTCCGGGAATTCAGGGTTCCCATATGCTCAGCCTTTGGCACGTGAACTTCACCTGCACTGGATTAAGGACGCTTAGGAATTACATGGGTATTTGGCTGGAGAGTGTGATGCAGCCTGGTACAAAGCGAAAGGTCATTCACAAACCTTCCATCAGATGAGTTTTCAACTCCCACACGATGACCAGGGTCACTGTGATCTTTGCGTTTGATTTGTGCCTATCCCCACTCCCGGGGAAGATGACAGTTTAATAGGGTTGAGAGAGCACATTTGAATTAATAATCTCTCTTAAAGGATCCTTTGTAACTTGATTTGAAATTGGTATTTTTATAGTATGGTGAAAGAGAAAGGTTTATATTCTGTCTGTTTAACTTCCAGTCTGCTCCACACTTTCTGGCTTTATTAAAGAACAAATGCAGAAGCATCAAAGTACCTCAAAAATAAAATCTGTGTTTATTCTTTGGCATAATATTGGAAACAGAATTCCTACTAAGCACCTGTTCACAAAAAGCATCCAAAAGTTCGTGAGAGGAAATACTCCAAAGAGTTTATGATAAGCATAAGATCCTACAGTCTTAGCCACAGCAAAACTTTTTTTGAGGTTTATTGTTTTTAGCAGTTCGGTGCTTCTGTAGTAATTTTCTTTGCTGCACCAGTAGAGGCAACCCTGTCACGTGTTTAAGGATTCTGCTGCACCACTGGGCTGCATGATTCCCACCCCAAGGAGTCCAAACCACCTGCCCTAAAATGAGACTTCAGTGGTCCAGTTCACAAATACTGAACCAAGATATCATATAGCCTGCTGTATTAAGGACAGATGAAAGCAGAGATGACTTAACCTTTATATGCCAAACTGTATTTCTGTGACAGGAGCTGAGCCATCCCCACTTTGGTGGAAAACTCGCATGTCATAAGTTCATAGAACTGTACCTCTTCTGAAATAGGCCCTAAGTCTTGTTAAAGGAAATCTGTGTTTCAGGAGTTCATAAAACATAATGCTAGATCATTCTAAAGCAAGCAATATTCAATAAGATCTCAAGGTACATTTGCAAAGAGTATGAACACATCTGGTAGCAAAATGTCTTCTTACTGAAAGTCATATAATCTGTCCCTTGATCTTTGCTAATGTTCTCCATACTTTACTCCACAATCTGTGCTGCAATTGAATTATTGAGGTGTCTGCTAGTTCTAAAGATCATAGAGGGAAAAAAATCCCAGTAGTACCTTCATTACAAAGATAAAGTTCTGGACCTATTCAACTCATGAGGAGTTGCTACTGATTTTAATAGGTTCAGGATTTCAATAATAAAATCTGTTCAAAAATCTATTTTTAAAGTAGATTGTTTCAAAATAAACTACAGAAAAAGTGCTTTACTAGGATTTCACATTCAGGTGTTTTTGGTATAGATGTAATGACAAAGCTCAGTAAAGGAAAAATTAGATGAAATAGCAAAGGGAATTTCCTAAAAACAAAGACCATGGGATAGTTTCTTAAAAGAAAAAAAAAGTCCCTGACACTTAAGCCAGATGTAGATGGTGCTGTAGGTGTCTACATCTCCTGTCCCATTACTGGCTCTGTAACTTCTGTTTCTTTTTAAGATCTGAATTCACAGCTTTCTAAATGTCCCATGACATTCAGGGTCAGAAGCACAAATGGTTCAACCAGGGCATCCTAAAGCTGAAGAAGATCATCCCTTTACCTGGAAGAAGAGAATGGTCAAGAGATAAATTTCTAATTCCTTTATGAAGCCTTGTAAGCATACATGCTTAAATCAGCTTCAGTGCAAAGGATTTTAAATTGCATTGCATTGCATCAGTAAATCAAGGAATACTGTGGTCATAATAATTTTAAGAGGATACATCTGCACATCCATTCTAATTCTTAGGACTAGGCATTATCTTGAGTCTTCTGAAATAAATCTTCCCCCTTTCTAACTTTATTTTTTTTTTTTAAAAACAGAAGCTCCTTTGTTACCTGACTACATCTGTGGTTTGATTTAGGAAATCCAGCTTCACTTGATATTGAATTAGATCTCAGAAGAGTGATTCAAAGCTTCTCCCTGGATTTGTAAGTCTTTATATTAGACCTAAAATGTCCAGAGCATTGTATCCTTTCACCAGCTGAGATACTCGACCTGGTGCCCATCAGAGGACATATAAGTTAATGATTATCAGAGGACTCCTTTACCGGGTTAACTGGCTGCTTCAGAATCAAATTTTTCTTCACTTTGGCTTTAGTGATTTTAAAGTAACTAAAATTATGAAAATTATCTGAATTTTCTTTTACTGGATTAGACTCATTCTGACTCATAGTGACAGCCACGGTCGCTCTGCTTCCCAAAATCATGTGAGAGTAAAATAGCTGTGGGAATTTGAATGTGATGAGCTCAGGACATTTCTTGGAACCTGCTCTTTATTGTATAAAGCATACGGATTTAAGAGTGGAAAAGCTGACAAAATACTGTAAGAGTTACCAACCACGTGGCTGTCCAAGCAATACTGGACATCAGGCAATATTTAGAAAGCTTGGATAAATTGTTTCATTCTTGCTACATCTTTGTACCATCCCTGGCTGGGACAAGAAATTATAATACTTTGCCAACGCATCTCACTAATACAACTACTTTTTAGATAAATAACTATCTTTCTGGATGTATGAGGAAACTGAGCCACATTTCTGAGCATTTTTGAAATCCACATTAATGGTGATCACATTCTGTGCAGTGTATATCTGATCAACAGATAACTTTAAACTCTTTCAGTGTTTGCAGTAATTCTACTTGGCTTGGTGAAAACCTAATAAATAGCCTGTTACATTCTCCAACAGTTTCTCTCAATGTAGCATTTGGATTACTTTAGGCTGCAGGAAATAATTTTTTTATAAGGATGAGTTTTCTTGCATCTGGATAGACTTTTAAGTGAATTTCTTCAGCAATATTTGAAATTACTTCTTTCTGCTTAGGCAAAAATATACGAGAATAGAGATACTGGGAAATCTCGAAAGAAACATCGGAAAAGGTCAGGCTTTCACAGCAAATTTCCATAATTCATTACAGATTCACTACACATGGACAGGCTGCAGTAAATTGTTCTGCTGACAGAACTGCAAAGAATAATGAATGGAACAAAGTGAACTGCTCACAACACAGGGACGGCAATGAGATCTCTAATTGGGGAAAATTAATTCCTCAGAAAAGTTCAGTCTGCAATCTTGGATTCCAAGTTTTACAGCTGAAATCCCAGGTGATTCAGGCCATATTACTGAGCTATACATGATGCTTTGTGTCTAAATTCTTCTAAATTATGGATTTGGTATGTCATAAATGGTTTCTTCCATTTAAAGCAAGAGTTATCTTGCAATTCATGCAGTGCAACTGAGAGGAGAACAGCTTTCAAAACCAGCTGAATACTTTTCTGTACCCCAGCTAATGCCAGGCTTTTGTCCTATTGCTTTAATGGTTTCACTCTGTTGTTTCTTTACTTCAGAGTGGTATAAATTATTCCCTCTTGCTGGTGAGCTTTGGATGTAGAAATGGGCAGATTCTCCAAGTCTGGAGATCATTTACTAAATCTACATCTTTTAAGACTGGCTAAACATTGGCACAAACAAGAACGTTAGTCACCCTCATGACTAATGTTTGTTAGTAACATTTTTAAGTTCAGAAACACAGCAGCTCAGATTATCCATCATTTTAGACAAACAGTCCTTCAGTTACTGGAAGAATGCTTACAGGTGGAAATGTTATTCTCCTTCTCCTTCATAAATCTGATATTTGACAATAACTAACCTGAGATGTGAGAATGTTTCCCATCTCTTGTATTAAGGTCTATTGTCTGGCTGCCTAATGAATGTTTGTTGAGATAAAACTCAAATGTATATATATTGTTGCCTCTCTGGGCCTTGAACAATCACACTACTTTGGCTGGTAAAATATAAGTCTAACATGCCTCTCTGTAAAGATGAGTGAGGGACAGGGCTTTTGGGACACCTGCAGAGCATGCCAGGCTCATAGTTTAGAAATAGCAATGACTCTGTTTAGTAAGAGAAAACTAAATAGAACCACAGGCTTTCCTAGCCTTCCTCCAGGAGTGAAAATACTGTATGCCTCTGAACCTAGAGAGATGGTCTATGAGGATCTCCTTTAATGAGATTTTCAGCCACTAAAGCCTGCAATCAGTGCCAGCTTCAAAGCCATTCTCCTGCACAACTCTGAGACAAAATTGCAAAGACCTTTTATATCTTGTCAAAAATCAGTGGATATTCCAAGGACTCAGTGACTGAAGGGAATGATGCATGATGAGTTTCCGGATGGTTAATGTTTTCTATAATTCAGGTACAAACCCTGATATCCTTTGAGTAATGAGCACTGGACCCACTGAGTGCTCTAGTTTCTTCAGAATACAGAGACTCATTGTGTTGAGGAGTTACTGGTTAATGGTTATAATAGTGTACAATAATAACGTTACTGGAATAGGTAATCTGAGTTTGTAGAACGCAAACAACTCCTGCAAACAGCTGAGCTGCTCGCTGCTTTCTAATGTAGTGATAAAGGTCAAAATGGCAGCTTTTGAAAGTGGTTTAATGTTGAAACGAAGAAAGTATCAAACTCCATATACTTTAATACTCTTTTACCAAAGCAAAGCTTGCAGACTACACACAGACACACGTTACTGATCTTCCAAAGCTCTTCAGAGCTCTGGGGGAAGGAAGCGGCAGCCGTAGTATTAAATACCAATGCAACTCCTTCACTTTCAGAGAGAACTAAAATTTTGGCACCCAAATGAACGAGAACTTCCCCATAAGTGATTGTTTATGTAACTTTTGGTCTATGTAAATCTCCTGTTAATGCATTAGGTCCCTAAAGAGGTTTAAATGTCGAAAGCCTCTCAGATTATCTTTGAGCTTACCTGGAGTTACAGTGTTCTTGCAGGGCTTGGTGACATTATTACCCTGGGTGGTAAAGGATGGCAAGACAGTTAGAGGAGAGGTAACAAGAAGTCTGTCATACTGCATACTCTATACCCTGAGTTACACACAGTTCACTATTTTATTCATTTTATCTAGTGATTTATCAACTTTATATGGAAATTTTTTTTTCTCTTCCCGTTCCATTTTTAAGCACTGCTTGTTTCTTCCCAGCACCATTTTGCTTGAACATGTGTCATGTGAGCAGGGTCAGCAGAAGCCCTCCCTGCTATAGGGCCCAGGCAGCCCTAGTGGAAGGGTGTACAGCTTCCCTTAGCTTTTTTCAGCCTGGAAATGAGACAACAGATAATGAGAGAAAGGTGAAGTATCCCAACTTTAGTCTGGGGAATAAGGAAAACAAGAGACATCAAGTTTACACTGGAGAGCACTTGCTAAAAATTCCACCTCATTTGTACATAGGTTTAGCAACCCTCTTCCACTGCCTGGATGTGAGGGACAGAGCTGGCATAAGGCAAGCCTGGGACTGGCCAGTGAAAGCCAGTGTGCTGCTGGATAATGTTCAGAGCCATTAATTCATGAAATTCCGTATGGAGTCCAACAGTGGAACTTTGAGTGCATTTTGACAAACATGCTGAACCCCTGCTTCAGTTAGTCTCCCTCATTCATCTTGAATGCTGGAAATCAGAGCCAAAGGAGATGTAGCGACGAGCTGATGCAATGTAACATCCTTACAGAGCTACTTGCTGATCACTTGAGGTTGTAAATCTCTCTTCACGAAGGTTAAGAGAACACCCTCTGCCCTCACCTATACGGTCGTCTGAAATCCTCTCTTGGAAAGTGCTAGGTGTTAGGGTGTTGAATTGATCACATCTAAATCAGAGACAGATAGAACTGCCTGGTCAAAGATGACAGAGAGAGGGATGCCTAAAAGCATGAAGGGAAGTAAGTGGCATAGTCTTTCCAGAGAATTAGAAGTGTCTGTCACCTCTGTCCCTGAACTGAAAATGCCTACCTAAGGAAGCTGTTCCAGCCCTCATCTCTGGTCACAGAGAGATTCTGTGGCCAGTAGGAAGAGCATTTCCAGAGCAGTGTGTAGATAGTGAGACCTGAGGAAATCCATGCTGTAATTGCTGACCCTCAGGATCAGTAACAGCAGTGGAACCAGTGTAATATGATCCATGATCACATGGATAAACTGGCCAGTTTCCTTGGGAAACAGGTGAATATTGCACTATGGAGCCTCAATAACTGCCAGTAGCTCACCCAGGCAGTGCACTACTTCTCTTCAATTGCAAACAAAGACTTTAAAACTATACTTTTCTGTCTGGTTCTCAGAGGGGAGGTGTTGCCAGGAAAAACTTTCTGTGAAAAACACTGCTGTCCTCAATGTAGCAGTGGAAGACACTGCTAAACACTCCCTGCTGCTAAGACCAGTTTTGCAAAGACTCACTGGGGTTTTTGCTAGTCTGATTACCAGTTGCTGGCCTTATAAGAAACCTGAACACAGTAAAGCTCAGGAAATAAATCTACCATATTTTGTGGTCACATTGCAAGTTAAGTTATATATGCAGTATGTGTTTTCTCAACTGCCCACCCCCAGGCACTTGGAGGTCCCTGTCCCTGCTGCAGGGGTTGCTGAAGTTCATCTAAAGCAGCAGGTAAATCATTCTGATTTGAAAAATGGCGTATTAAGATAAATTGATACATATTTCTTTAATGCCCCAAGTTGTGATTTGACTCGAGTTCTTATCAAAAGTGAAAAATAAAACTGTCATCAGTTGGAACTCTTTCAGTGCCAGTTTATATCATACAGCCATTGCTTGTGAAAAAAAAATAGGCTAACTTCAAAAAGGAGAGTGGGAGCTGGACACAATTTAATGCTTAGGTTGTATAACCATCACACTAGAGTGCTCTCTTTAGAGGAACTCTGGGTCTCACTAATCCCTGCACTATCTCACTCTCACTTTTCACATGTTTTCTGTCGTGTCTGAACTAAAGCAGAAAGCACTTTAGGCCAGGCACCATGTCTTTTTATATTTTGTAAAGCACCTATGATGCTTTTAAGACCAGGACTTGCACTAAGACAATGGATACTGTAAAAGTACCTGAAGAGGAATGAATTACCACTGCTGTGAAAGAAAATTTATACATGCTGCTGTAAGTCTGCAACTGCTCATTTTATAACAGTAATACCGAAACCTTCACATATTTTTAAGTAAAGCACAAAGTGTTCTAAGTGAGTTGTAATGCCCCAGTATTACTATGATTACCAAAAGCTAAACACCTGCACTGGAAGAGAAACTGAATCCCATTGACAAAACACATACCTACTCTATCAGTTCCCGATGTATTCTCATCAAGACCAGTGTTTTATATAAAGTAAGCTTATTCTTTTTGTCAGAATCCAAAACTTCTGCAAAATAACTCGTAAACTTCACACACACACGCCTCTTTGTTTTGGTGCTATGTCAGCATATTTTCCAGTCTCTGTACTGCTCAAATCAACACTTCTTTGTGTTCAACAAGGACCTTGCAATCCCCACTTGCAGTTTACTGGGTTTCTAGGCATCCTCTCCAGTGACAGCTTTCAGTTCCAATGCATTTGCTCTTTCCCTCCTTTTTCTTACCTGGATTCCCTTTACAAGACGACCACCTCTGATCTCCTTTGCTAGAATCTCATAAGCCCAGTAAGGGATGACTAAAGATAGAGCTGATGTTAACCAGTAAATGCACACATCTGCGTGTGCACTGGGAAAGAAAACATGATCAAGAAGAGGTGTAACTTCGCAGTTTGCATTTCACATCAATTTCTTGTATGGCTGCACTTCTGCATTTAGGCTGTGGCTCCATGATGGCATATCTAATCACCACGAGTATAAATACACCAATAGTATAAAATGGATCTGATCAGACATGAGAAGGTAACTCCAGTTCAGACAGATTAAACACACTATAGAGGAGAGAGTTTAAGCTGTGTAATGGTTTCATCCTTTTGTGAAAGCTTTAACAACGGGAGATGTTCCTTGACCTAGCATAAGAATGGAAATATGCAAACAGATAATACTTAGTCGGGTGTAAAGCCCAAGAGTACAAAATAGATCCATCAGCGCTTTTGAACAAATTTGAATGAGCAGTGAGTTTATATTAAATCAAAGTTTGGCTTCAGATGGCCGTGGCATTTCTGATGAAACATGAGGATCCCTGAAGGTGGATTTACCATACTGCCAAACCATGATGTTCAAGACACTGACGCATGCTCTCCTCCAGTTCTATCTCTGTCAAATTAGGTTGTGAGGTCCGCTAACGACCAGACCTTTCCCAGAACACCTCCCTCCTGAAGGATATAGACCAAAAACTCCCAAGCAAAATTTTGAATTGTCCCTGAGCTGATTGATCATCACCTCTGTCAAGAGCACAGATGTAGAAGACAAGTGTTGTCACTCTGGAAGGACTTTGTACTCTGTACATGTAGTTCAACACAATATACATGAACTCTAACACCACCACTGACTGATGCCAGAGGAGCTAAAAGGACTCAGGCAAGTCATATCTACCAAAGGCACAGGAAGTATTTAGGTATTTCTAAGAGTTGCAAGAAAATATGAAGATTTAAGGCCAAAGGAGAATCCTGACAACTTCGACTAAGTCCTCAGATGTGTGGCGTAAGCACTGCCAGAGGTATAGCCAGTCCAGCTTGTATTCTGCACTGCTTCCCAGAGCAAGCTGTCCTGCGAAAGGAGCAGCACAATACTGTAACTAATTTCCTTCCTTTCCCTTTCTATTCTAAAAGTTTATCAATAAAAGTGTTTTGGCTCAGAATATGGTAAGCATTGGATAAGAAATAAATTTTTATACCCATAAAAAAGCC
>VZRE01003895.1:55896-146976 GCA_013396775.1 Cephalopterus ornatus | reverse complement strand
AGCAAATAAGCATATAAATCAATTTTGGTATCCAGTCAGACAACTCTTAGAATTTAGGTCATCAACCATTTGTTGATGGAGAAACGAACACAAAGACAATGCTTCCCAGGAACTGCTTACAGAATTGAACAGTGGTTGTGTGAAGAGGTTAAAGAATTTCAAATCTCCAGTAAGTTAGGTAAAAGTAGAGGTGGTACAATTGAAAATAGTAATAGCAAAAATTATCCAGTGATTTGCCACAAATAGTTTGCCCAGCTCTAATCAGTACTGTCTTATAAGTGAAGAGACATTTCCTTACATGAATTACAGCCCAGTTAAGCAGCTTTTTCTTGATCTTGTCCCTCTCTTCCTTCCTTTTCTCAGTTTAGCTGTTGTTAGGAAGAAGAACCTGAGAAGTTGCAGCCACAAGATATTTGAGTGAGTAGCATACAGAAAAGAATGAGAGAAAGTGGTAATCAACAGTCCATATTAAATACGAAAGAGCTGGAGCTCATACAGCTCAGAAGAAAAACAAATTACTAGAAACAGCCTCTAGTAAAAACACCCATCCTGAACTTTCGATGTCTTCAGTACAAAGACAAAGGGTCAACATACACGGGCAAAGCTGACCCAGGGCAATTTCAATTTTATCGTGTCTCTCTCTGAATGTTGTTCATTTGCTGCATTGCAAATAATGGTCCCTTTTTGTCACCACAAGAACAATAACAACGACACCAAAATGCTTCTCATGCCATTCAGTGCTAGTCACTGCAGGATTTTGTTCTGGCCTGTACTTAGTTCTTCTGTCCCGACTGCAGCAATATTTCCGTGGTTTCCGTGGTTATCCTCCTTGTTTCAAGTTGCACAACTACTTTGTTTACAGCTTATTTGTTCTAGCTGGAAACAAATTACTCCGATGAGGCGCTCTGGCCCTTTCGCATTCGCAGAAGCCCAGGCAAAACTCTCAAGGAAGGCGATGTTTGCTACCATCTGCTGGTGAACTAGAGCTGAGGACCAAACAAGCACCACGGACCTCATTTTCTGCATTACCTGACCCCTCAGCAAGAATCTGCTCAACCATTTTGTCACATTCATTTAATATTTTGGTAGGAGGCTAAGAAAATACCGATATTTTTGTTGAGTGACAAAAACTAGCAAAAGAGGGTATGCTATACATTAAGAAAAATAATCAGGGAGAGATGGAGGAAGGGATTTCAGTCCTCTAACGATGTGCAAATCTCTTCTAGCAAGAACTTTGAGGAGACATGTGGGAGCTATAGAATTCCCGGAAGTATGAAGACAGGAAGAAAACCTTGATCTATCATCGTGGCTCAAGGTAATAAAGCTCTGAGATTGTTGCTAGAAATGATAGTAAATCATCACTTCAAAAAGTAGTTGCTTCTATGGCAATAGCTCCCAAATTAGGCATCATTATCCCAAGGGTGGTTGTGTCACTGTGTCACGGTGTTCAGGATTACCGAGAGAAATATAACAGTCATGGACTGTTACAGGACCCTGAATATTGTGAAGAGGGAAGGGACTTTGACAGCTTTCTCTGGGGTGCATCAAAAAGTGACAAGATCAACTAACAAATATTCAAGATGTGTCTGCACTCACAAGCAGGGAGAAAAAAGAGACATTTCACACATGCTTGTGAGCCTTGAACAAAGTTCATTGAAGCTGATGTACAGGTGTCTGGTGTATAAATCAAAGCTGGAAAAAAAGCATTTAAAATGAAGACTGAGACCAATAGCTGCTTCTAAATGTTTTTTGTTTTTTTTCCAGAGAAGTTGCACTTGGAAGTGTCTTGCTAGATATTGCTCGATATTTAACAGTTAGAAGCAGTGGTTACTGTTCAAAGAGAAATGTACTGTTCTATAAGCTGAAAACAATGTCCAAGTAAAGAATAAGATGAAATTCTTCCCCAAAGGTGCTGAGGTTCCTTAGCTCCATCACTTTCATAGCTTTAACAGTATCTGAGAATCAAAACAGCTCTTCGGACTAATGTAAGACCTTTCTAGATACAGTGGATTCAACTCCAAAGGAATCCATTACAGCATGTGCCACATTCACACTGCCCTCCTCTTGCACTCCTCTTCCTCACGAGAATGGCATTTAACAGCACCACCACACTGTCCTTCTGCTCACAGTTTGGTCCTTTTTTTCCCAATACACTAAATCCATAGATTAGCCCATTTCTACTGGATTTACTACCCTGATTTTTGATGCTGGGTGGTGTATTTAGGAGCAATGACAACAAAGTAATAACAAATTGTTCACTAACGTGCCCTTACTTTTGCTGAGCAGAGCAGACAACTGTAGCTCTATGTAAGTCTAACTGAGATTTCTTAAACATCAATAGGGAAGGTTAATCTGAGACAGAAAAGCTGAGTGCTCCTGCCCACTTCCCACGCCTCCCATCCTACCCCCCCACCAGCCCTTTTCAAGCAGAAGCACTGTATTCAAGTCACTGCCTAAAGAAAACGAATGCTAAGAGCCCAATTTTTCTGGTCTCCTTATCACAGATATTGCCCCCTTCGTAAGATTTGCACATTGTTCCCACATCCTTAGGGAGGAGTTTACATCGTTATTATTTAACAGCTTTCCAGGCAGCAGGTCCCTGCCCCAACGGCTGTAACTGCCAGGGAGACAGAGCCATTGTGCAGCTTTCGAAAGTTGGCAGCAACTCGTTTGGGTCAGGCTCCAACTGACTGCAAAGCCGCCCCCAAGCTCATTTATCTGTCCGTGTCAGGGAGATAAAGTGCAGCATCAATTGGCAAGAAAGACCCGAATTAGGTTGATCCCCATCAAGTGAATTTGCCGGCCTTGAATAGAAAGTCACAAACCGGCAGATTTTGCTGCTTTCCCCCATACAGTTCAGACAGGATTCAACAAAGCCAAACCACCAACAGTAAGAGAAAATCAATAGGATTCAAGCACAGCTAAGCCTCAATAAGGAAACACATTCTGTAACTAAATCTGCTTGTACCTTGCGAATTTGAATTGCATTCATCTAAGCAGCATGCCGCTTATTCCTAAGTTAGTAAAGTCGTAGAAGTTTGCTGGTATATCAGTAGCTGCATGATCTTGTTATCTGTTCTTAAAGCCAGGTATAGGACACAAAGAGGCGCAACACAAGACTCCCCAAATGTTAGCAGCAACTGATTGAAAATGCAAGAGTAATTCAAGTGAGTGAAACCTGAAAAGCCCTTTGAAGAGGGACTCTGGCCAAGCTGATACTGGCTGCAGTCTGATTTGTGTAACCCACGCATATCTCAGATTACTCAGTCCTCTGCTCTGCCGATCAGCTCCACACCTGTCAACAGATCAAGAAGTACCAGCAGCCTGTTCTCTAAGGAGCAGGGAAATAAGAGGAGGCAGACTGACACAGCGAGACGAGAAAGAGCAGCCCAGACCCCACCTCCAGGCTTTATAATAAAGATGCTTATAGTTTATAGTAATGATACTTCTTGCTTTGCTTTTCAAGCACTGGTGCCTATGTAAACAGTCATGTTCTCTGAGCCCTGAGTCAACTCTGAGCCCTTCGCATTTGTCAACAGCCCTTTCAGCTGTCACTTCCCTCTAGTTGTTCTGTGTCCGTATCCTTCCCCACTTCTAATTAAACTACTTTTTACAAAACAATGTTTTGCAAAAGCGGTGGAGTTTTATATCCTAAAGACTGTGAAATGTCTGGAGCAAGAGTCTTGTCTTTTTTTTTAATTCAAATATCATATAAATAAATATTTTACATATAATCAAAGTAGGGTTTGGCTGGAATATCTTTCACTAATACTTCTAATGAGAAATTAATTTCTAAGAGAAATGAGCACTGCATAGCATAGGGTAGAAAGGTAACAGTTTGGGAAAGAACTTGCCCCCTTTCCTCATGGCCCCAAGACATCTGCTACAGAGCTGTCACATTGTCGTGGTCCCACCACACTGTGTAAGATTCATCTGCTGGTCATGCTGTCCTATGTGGAAAAGTAGAACATCCCAGTGTTATCTGCAGACTGGGCCACTTACTCTTGAAAGAAAAAGACTACGCAGTGTAAAAGTAGATGTCTCAGTCCTTCCTCCTCCAGCAGTGATGTGACCTCTTTCAGCTTCAAAGGATTTAAATTAACTTGCAATACCAGTGCTGTTCTGGCTGACACAAGAACAGGAGCAAGGTAAGGTTGTAGGGAAGCAGTCTTTCATTAGCCTCCTGCTGTCAAAATGGAAGGCTTGTGCACCTGAAACCATTTTTTTCCAACTCTAATAGCTGGTCAATAATCATATTACCTCCCTCCACAAAGCTTTCCTTAAATTAACTTAGCATTACTTATTTAAGCTCTACTGCAAAGCCATCTCTTCTGCTGGCTTGGCATCCCATCTTGTTTTTTCATATAATTATGCCCACTTGCTCACATATTTTTTATTTAGTTCACCAATAAATGTACTACATTTCACAAAGTTCTACTGTACTATAGTTTCTTTCAGCTTTTACTTTTAAGCATTTGCTTACCTTTGCACACTGCACATATCAAATAATTTAAATTATGCAAATAAGAGAAGAGCGAGTGAACTGAAAAAGTGTGCCAGGATGCACTTTTCAGTACTTGCCTGTTTCTTTCAGAGGGATTTACTACAATGCACTTATGTCTAACTGCCGTCAGAAACATAATAAATGAGCACTGAAATGCAGCACACAGATGGGTTACGTTTGCATCCCTGTTTGCTGCACCAAGACGCCACAAGCCAGTTAAGATCCAGTATCATTTTCCATTTCAATCCCCTGCTTTAAGAGCCTTGCAATCTGAAGGCAGAGAGTTCGAAGTCCTTGCATTCTGATATGAAGGCAGACATTTCTTTAACACACAATTAGCAAGCATAGATAAAGCCATTTTAGGTCGTGTTGAAATGATTTTTTTATTACTAGTTAATGAATACATATTTGGAAAACTAAGTTTTCCTAATAAATAGGGAAACTGAAACAATATCACCATAAACTCTCCCACAGAGAGAGAGTGCCTAGTTTAATTCACTCTAAGTGAATTTTACTCCAAACACACTTTGTCCCAGTTGATGGGGTTTTATTTAGCTCATGATGCTAAAAATAGCACAGATCTGGTTGAGGCCACACTGTACCAGGCCCTTTCAAGACTTTCTAATAACAGCTTCTGGCCAGTATCTGCCTCACAAGTCAAGAGAAAAGACAGGCCCGAGACTGAGAAAATGATACATGAAAGATAGATGAGAATTACTTATGCCACATAATGAATCACGGACAGCTAAAGCAAGAGCAATTACACTGCTCTGCCACTGTATCTAGTAATTCATAATTGTCTAACATCTGAAAGGCCTAATAACAGAAAGAAATAAGGTTCTTACAGTAATTGCTCTGTAAGTAACAAACTCTAAGAGGAAGTTCTTAAAGCAACACTTCAAAAGATGGTATCTTCTAGTCTTCTCAAATTGCATTACAGTGAAAGCACACACACCTTAGAAGAGAAAAGAAAGGCAATGAACTTGGTCCTATCTCATCCTGACAATGCTGGTCTCCTCAAGATAAGATGGGAGTATTTGTCTCAAGGAAATGAAGACCTGAACTGAATCGCTGAATGGGAGAAGGAGCTGATGAGCAAAGTATTTCTGACTTCTGCCAAATACTGTCACAACCCCATGGCAAGCATTATTACACATCCTAGATTTTTTTGCTTTAAGTCCCTTATCATAATAATGCATTTTTTCTAATTTATCATACCTTGATACCCAGTTCACAGATCCTTGCAATCCTTAAATTATCAAGGAAGCTTGAAAGCTTTCCCCAAACCATGTCCCTTCCTTACAGAAATTAGTAGCTTGTGTTTACAGTTTTCTGTATTTCCTGTTAATATAAATAAGTGGCATTTCCAGAGGAAAGTGACAATGAATATCTCTATTTTAAAAATCAAATGAGAACAGCTTTAAAAGGCAATGAGTAAGCTGTTCCCTAGATCGATTTAGTCTAACACCAACCAGTTGTGCTTATGCCACGTTGCAGTGCAATTCCCTTAAAATGTTATTACTCCCCTTAAAACTTTGCAAACAGAACCTAAGGTTGGGAAAACAGTTCAGAAACGTATTTTATTGTGCCACCAACCTTTTTACATGATGCATATCTGAACTTACCTTCCATGTGACGGAGGGGCAGGCTGCCAAGGTGAAGGTAACTTTCTCTGTCACTACATTGAAGGTCACACGAAACATGGTTTGTATTCCAGTGGCCTCAGACCCAGGGCAGAAATCTTCAGTGATGGTCACACTGCTCACTTGTGTGCATGCTGCAGGCTTCTGTCACACTGCACTATACATTCAGTAAACCCAAAACGTTATGATCGAAGCTGAAGCCTGAAACAGCTGTAAGGGTCCAGCTTTTCCCAGCAGCCTTGCTCCTGTGTGTCAGAACTAATCAGATTAGCTGGTCTTACTTGTCTGAGTTGGGACTAACAGGTTAGCAGAACAGTTTGAGTGGGGGAAGGGAGCAGTAAATAAATCAAATTAGGGCATTTACTAAGCAGCTGAGATTTCCTTCCTACTTGCCTTTGTCTCTTTACAGGACTCACACAGAGCCAGAACAATGCACCACAAAAATGCAGCTTTGTTTTAGAACAGCTCTTTGTATAGGAGAATTTCTCTAACTTTGCCTTGATTTGATTCGTTTTTGGTTGCCAATGATCACCAAGAGGAGAGGTCTCCCAGAGCGGCCTGGATGTCATGCAGATAAACAAGTCTCAGACAGAAAAGGCATGTATTGTGCTTTTTTCATCCCACACTACCCACCAAGGCAACACACTGGCTGTGCCAAGAAATCAGTCACATGCTCTGTTCTGCACGGTACTAGATAACGAGATTCACAGATGGTCTAATCTGGAGACTAGGGCAAAAGGGTCAAAGGGACAGGACAGGACAAGACAAAAAAGGTACAACTTTATGATCCTCAGCCTGCTTCAGAGTACTTTTTCAACCTCTGTTACTGAGGTAGATTTACCCTCATGGAAAGAAAAATTGAAAAGAAAGGAAAAAGGGAAGCTACGTAGTATAATGGCCACCATGAACAGTGTCTGACTGCATGCATAGACTGTGCTACATGATGGGGGAGATGCTGCACATGGGAGAGACACTTCCCTCATGAACACAAAACATGCAGTCAGCTCTGACTGACACCATCACGTCATAGTACCAGCACGCAAAGAACAGACTTAGTTTTGGTAACATGTCTCTCATCTATATTCATCTTTTCAAAAACAGGTCTCTAGTTCATTAGTCAGCTAATTTCCTCTTGTGCCAAAGAAGAAAGATAGGTGAGATCAACCACCCTCTGAAACTGCCTCTTTCTCAGCACTGCTTGAAGGAGGAAGCCTACATCCTGACATTTCAGAAGGCTGATGTGACTTGAGATTAATTCCTCCCTTGAAAACTTTTACTGAGTGTTAAGACCGAGTTCAAAGATGTGTTGACTTTCTCCTACTTGCTCTGTGGGTCTGGTCTGTGCCTCTAGACAGATGTTTGCTACTGAATGAGGAGGCCATCAAAATGTCTTGAATACATTTCATTCTACCAATCAGTAACTGTACCATGAGTAACAAATTTGCAATGTTGGGAAGAGGCCAGACTTAAAACCCTTTATTCTTGCCAATGAATACCTGCTTATACAAAAGTTGCACTGACATTGGACAGATTAGACACGGAACAACTCACTAAGAGGAGTAGTACCTTGACAATCTCTCTAAAAATCCATTTATTCCAATAGTCTAAGTCTTGTGGCTCAGAAGAAGCCAAGAACCATGCTAAAGCTAAGGAATGCCTGCACTGGCAAAAATTAGGGCCACAGTGTTTGAAGGTTACAAAAGCCACACCACAAAACCATTATTTGAAATACTAGCAAAGCAACCCCACAGCTCAGCTCCCAGTACCAGGATGCTTCCAAGAAGGTCAACAAATCAACCAGCCAGTGTCAAATTACCATGAACCTGAATAAACAAAAAAAGAATTTCGTGGTAAGCCCACTTTAACAGAGACATAACAGATCTGATGCATACCTTTAAAGGGAAGAACAATATGTACTGTCATTTAAACCAGGTTTAACTGGATAGACAGAAATCATCTGTTTCCTGTGATTAGGTTGAAAGGGAGCTTTATAAAGATAAAATCAGATTCAGCTCCCCATAAATAATATATTGATAGTAACATATTTGTCTACTTCTGAAGAGACTCATGCACAGTGAAAAGTGTTCCTTTCCTCAACTGACTTCCTACTGTCTGCTTTAATTTACTTGTCTATTTAGGTTCCTTTAGGACTATTCAAGCACCAGTCAATGAAGGAGAGGAAAAATAACATGAAGTATCTTCTTGCTTTAGCTTAATAAAAGCTACATTTTTTCCTTTTCTTTAAAGTGCAGGTTTACTGAGAATCTGAAGTAGAAAGTTTCCTTCGTGAGAAAAGATATATTTCCAGGATGGTTTCCCTGTAAACTGTCTTCCAGGTGCCAACAATGCTGTTGCTTCTATGAGATGCATTTGTTACAGAAAGTCAGGCTCAGGTTGAAACATGTCCTCTCGTAGTTTGTGCCACAATGGTAGAAAACTCTGGGGATGAAAATCTGTAGCATGAAGACAAGTGAGTTTTAGGCTGATATGGCCTAAACTAAGCACACACTGTGGTGCTGAGCACAGCAGCTGGTGGTTGTTTCTGTTTTTAATTGAAGCAACAGTCTCATAACTCCAGAAAATGTCAATAATCAGGGTTTGAGGTCATTACAGATGCATAGCAGCTTGTAACTAATTCCCACTTTCCAAGAAAAACAGTATAAGGCATGTTAAACTGTTTTTGGAAGATGAATTCTCTGTATTTACATTTATATAGTATTATCCCCAAAGTACTTCTGAGAGTAGTCTCACTGCATAAATAAAGAGGATTTTGGTCATTATAAAATGACAGATGGATTTTGTTCTAGAACTGCTAAATTTATGAAGTATTTTTGACATGTCTGTCATTGTCTGTTCTTTGTAACTGTTTTCCAACTGTCTTGTCCTGGATTTCAATCATACAGATCAAATCTGAGACAGGAACCCTGTTTGCACAGCAAAGCATCTCGCACAAGATCATCACCTCTGAAAAGGCTATTGGACATTACCATGGTAAGTAAAACACAGAAAGAGCCCAACATATGAAACCTCCAAATTATATGTCCAGTCAATGCTATGCACCTTTTCCTCCTTTACACACTATACTTCAGCTTCTCCCCGTTCTTTTCTCTCCTCCTACTTTATGATGTATAATTTTCACTTGCACTGTAAGCTCCCCAGAGCAATATTTGATTAATTTTATGTACAGTTCCAAACTTATACCTGAGTATTAGCAGAGTCTCTTGAGCACAAGCGCATTAAGAACTAAGAAACTCAACATAAAGAGCCAGACCTGAGATCAGTCAGCCTGAACCACTGGCAAAAAGTATTTAGAAAAGTTATTCCTCAGACACCTTTCTCCCCATGTTAATCCAAAGACATGCATAATATATATGTTTAAAGCACGTATTCTTTCAACACGCTGGAAACACTGGCTTATCAAATTGTATGGGATGTCCCAACTGGGAGCTTGGTAACAAATGCTGTTTTAATAATAAAAAATTAGACATTAATTAAATGCTAATTGAAACACTGATTCAAAGTCACACACACACACAGAATGTGCCACCTGTAAATGACAATCACAAATTTTTTGGGCTGCTGTCAGACAAAAGAAAGTATAAATGGAAGACAGGCCAAAGCAATATAATCTGCTTTCTGTTAGTGTAAGGGGCTTTGGTCAAATGTAAGGAAAATTTCCTAGGGGGTAGGCTCTAAATGCCATACCTCATTTTATGAATCTGATCATTAGACACAATAAACAGTCCATCTTCATACCACCTCAGAAAACACTTAACAGGTGCCCAGTGCATTTTGATTGCCAGTCAGCATGGATAGGTAAAATTTCAGGTTTCATTTATCCTTCTGGACATTGCCATTAGCTCTCAAGTGTTCTCATATCTGTTAGCCCAACATCTCCATGCTGTGACCTAACAGAAAATGGGAGCTTCCACACTCTCTTTGAAAATGTATCAGTAAAAATGCCTCAATGAATTTCCCATCTCTCTGGATTTGGTCAGTAGTTGTTAGTATATGTTTAAGGAATGATGTCTGAAACCACTCCCTGAAGCATCTTAAGCCCTGTACAGTGTAGTTTTGATTCTACAATACAGTGGATCAGAAGAAGATGTAGACTCTAAATGGGAATTTTCTCCCTGGCTCAGAGCTGGACTTTACGGAAAAGTGTGCCTGCTCTATTATCCTACTGCTTCCCATGCTGTACCAGGAATTCCTGCCTTGAAGGAAAGGCTTTTTGAATTCAATAGCTCCTTCTGGTGGTCTGAAAGAAAATGCTTGGTTACAGTCGCTCACAGTAATGCAGGACGAAGGCACAATTCATTCAGTAATTGTATGTATCAGCAACAGCTAGAAGTTATGCCATGAGTAAAACAAACATTGAAGTTGTTATTCAAGAAATACGCCATGCCAATTATATTCTGCATTACTGTCATAAAGGAGACAAAGTTTCTAGGAAATCATCCTTTCCTCCCATTCCACCACAATAATGCTCTGAATTTTCTTCCATATGGTAACTAAGAAAACGTGAAGAAAGGTGATTGAATGCAAAGTGGCAGAAGTCACAAATTCTGAGCTACTACCTCAGCAAATTTAAGAGAAGTCCTTAATGAATTTGGCAAGGCACATCTCAGTGCCAGTGGTTCTGATTTTGAGCTAATGATCAACTTAAAAGAGGGGGATTTTGTCCAAACCTTGCTGGAACAATAGGAATGTGCTAGCAATGAGAATGTGTATTTGGTCAGGCTCAAAGACACCGCTTTCAAGAGGGAAGAAGGCATTACAAAATCTCTGATCAGAAGACTTTGAAATGCTCAAGCGCTTTTGTTGTTTTTCTTTTCCCCCTCAGAATGTCCAGTGTTAAGGTACTGTCTTCTCTTAGGCTCACCTCTTAAAAGAGGAACAACCAGACAGCATTTTGTCCTAGCCAGTGTCAGTAACATTGCATCATTCCCTGGCTATACAAACAAAACATTGTCTTGGGAGTGAAAAGCAGCAGTCCCTAGCCTTCTGTCTAAATGGAGCATTGTATTTAATTAACAAAATTCACTGTCAGGGTGCTACAATGTATTTCCTCTCTGATGGTTCTTTAAAGGCTTATCTGGTGAGACATTCATGGTTGCTGTCAGAGATCTCCAGAGAAGATCTTTCACGTCCCACCTCCAGCGGGGCATGTGTGATAACTCCACTCAGGTAGACCCCTGTTGCCTTAGATTCTGCTTAAGTGAAGCACCAAGCAGAGCTTGAAGTTAAATCAACATTTTTCAAAAAGACAACTGGGTCACCATCTGTCCACCCTCTCACCAAACTTTACACTTGGCAAAACCCAAGATTTTACGAAAACAATGAATAAGATAGGTATGTAATGAACTTTAAAAGTCACAAGACATATCTTTCTAAATACAATTTCGTTTGAAGTGTTTAGAATCCAGATTTTGTTCCAAGCCCATACAGTATAAACTTAAATGAAATTTATTTTTGCCCAAAAATATATACCTAGTAAAAAACAGTAATAATGGCAAAAAGAAACCCCCCAAACCAGAATCTAAACAATAACGAATTTTTTTCTAATCTACATATCTTTCCAATCAACAGCCCTCATTGATGTCAGTGTGAATTTCTGAAGATGGTCTGATTGGTACCGTCACTGCATTACCAAAGAAAATCTAATCTCACACATGAAAAAGTGATTATTTTTTAACTTGATGATAATGTTTGGTCTGGAGCCTACTCAGAATACTGTGAAAAAATTGGTTTGGGGTTGACTGCTGGTGGTCTACTACCAAGTGATTCAAATCCTTCAATTCATCATGAGCTGTTATTTGTTATAAAGGGTGCTCCACATTATACAATTATCAGAGATGTTCCTGAACTAGGGGTGCTAGAGAGATATAAACAGAGAATACATCTCTGGGAGAGCCAGGGAATGGTTCTGTCCCTGATGGGACACAAGAGGATTGTATCTATGGGACACTGGAAAAAATATGAGAGAAGTTTTGGAAGAAAAATCTTGCAATCAAGGTGCCTTGTGCTAATCAGCTCTTACTTCTGTGGACAATGAAGAACTGTGTGGCTGTAAGTGAAAGCCTTGAAAGTAGCAGAGTTATAGAAAGGAAAAAATGTGCCATGTAAATAACAGCAGGGCTCTAGCTGTGGGATGAGCATGTCAAACTAGAATCTCTGTTGACTGTGCACATTTTCAATTGACTCTTACCTGACTTTTAATTGCAATGTGTATGAAAGTAACATATGAAGCCCTGGGGAGCGATTAGGGGCCCATCCCATTCCATTAGAGACTGTACATCCACAAAGAAAGAGAAATCCCTGTCTCAAACAGTCTTCAGTGAATACACACGTAAAACCAAAAACAACGAGAATATTGGGGGTCTGAGTTTGCAGCGACTGTAAGAACACAGACATGGGTTCAAAACAAAGGTCTCCCCACTCAAACTTTAGACTTTTAGAGTAGCCACTGCTGGGGACTTAGGAAAAAGGGAAGATCAGGGCAAATTTACCATAGTTTTTTTGGCTGATTACTCCAGCTTCCAGCAATCTTTGTGTAAGGACTTCAAAAGCCAAAGTTATTTAAGTGTCTCTGTATATACTAATATTGGATGGACATTCTTCTGACTTTGTTTACTTACCCTGTAAAGCCATTTACATTTGTGGTTGTTACAGAGTCTGTGTAATAACTAGTTCTATAATTGAATTATGAGACTGTATTCAGTATTCAGCCTTGCTTATTTTCCTGTCTGGATACCTGGTAATTTCATTGGACACTAAATAGTTGTCTATTCCACCTCCACATGACATTCATAACTCCATACATTACTGTTACACCCTCACTCCGTTTTCTTGTTTTCAGCCTGAAGTGACAAATGGGTCGAACTCATTTTTCTCATACAGATATTTTTCTACCCCAGCGCACATTTAATGACCCAGAGGTACAGAGCTAAATGGCCATCCAATAGGCCATTTCTTTGGTAAGGTGAGGGATTATTTGCTCTCTCCTAACTATCCCTAACTATCCCAAGAACAGTGACCAAGCCTGAGATCAATGGATTCATTGTCCCCCCGCGATGCCCTACTCCTTTTTATTTGTCTTTGAGAGATGTTTAATTGGTGTGACTGACATAATCTGTCAGGTAATAAACCCAAACTATTGTTACCTCTCCATCATGAAAATTGACCATTTATTTGTAACTCTTTAATTTGTACCTTTTAATCAGTTATTTAACCACTTTGTTCCTTAAAGAGCTTCTGGTAAGGAAGGAACATATCAAATGACTTTTGGAAATAAGGTATGCTTAACTAACCCAAACATTCTTTTTCATACGGTCATTGACTTCAGTACCCTGATATATTTATGGAGTTTGATTTCCCACTACAAAGCCACCACAGCTCTTTTCTCCTATACCATATTTGTTTGTCTGTCTGCCAATGACACATCAGACAGCAGCTGCTAAAAGTAAAATTCTGTTGAAGGAGAACATATAAACCCAGTCACCTAGATAAAAAACAAATGTGAGTATGACAAGCCATACACTAACTGGAAGGCTGTTAAAGTGAGATTAGTAACAGCAAGCATCACAGACTAGAGTTTTGTTCCTCTCCCTATTGCTGACTCGGTAGATGAGCTAAAATAAGCTATTTTCCACCTTTATGGTTCCCTCCCACTTCCTCCTGAAACGTCGTTGCAGGTCAGGATTGTTTCTTGTACAATGCCTTGCTCCTGAGATGCTATGAGGTTTAACCCAAGGCCATGAGTTTCAACAGACCGAGCAGAAAGTCCGCTATTTGTGCACATCCAAAAGAAGATCCACGACCTATGCTGTCATGTTCCTGAAGAGAAAGAGACTCACTGGGAAAAAAGGGTTTAGTGTGGTGTAGGCTTGTGCTTTTTGACAGAACAGCTTGCCTGTGGCCATAGCGGAAGTTTGTAGCAGCTATAGGAGATGAACCAAAACACCTTCCACAGCTCAGCTCAGTTCCTCGCCTGCAAGGCTTTATTCCTTCCCTCCACAGCATGTGCAAGAGGGAAGCTCTGTGTCAAAACATCTCTAAGTCTGAAACCAGACATCTGATGTAACGTTCTTAGAAGGTTAATAATGCCACTAGCAGCTGAACTGAGTTTAAGTAAATGACAATGTATGTGTTAGAAAGATGACCGTGACCCTATGGAGAATTAGTATGTCAAAGCACATTTATTTCATATCAGCTGAACTGTAATCAGCAAACGTTTTAACTCTTATTTGAGCAAATTATTTGTATTACTTTGGAGAATATTTTTATCCTACTTGCTCTAACATCCGCTTTTACACTGTCACTGGTACAAAAAGGGCTCTGGAAATATTAGCAAAAACCCATTAAGTGTCCTAGATTTCTTTAATAAAGAAATAAACCTAATCACTTTTGTGTAATTTGCTGAAGCCTAATAACATTTAAAATGTATTACAAGGGCTGAATTATTTTTGTGATTTGGACTGGGCTCTTTGACAAGCTAGCAAGAAGGTGTAAGTACATGACAAATACGTTTTTCTGAAGTTTACTACAGTTGATAAATTACATTCTCAGAAACTACAGAGTGCTTAATATCAGTTTGGATTTGTGCTTTCCCTGGCTTGTGGAAGAGAGATTTTAGCAAATGGCATTCTCAAAGATTCAAAGAATCAATGCCTTGTTTGAAAAGGAAATTTTGTTTTCTACATGCGCAAAATAAGATAAAGCAAGCCACTCCAAATACACTACTTCAGAGACACTAAATTGAAAAACATAGTCTAGCACACTACCTCTTCAGTAGTATGGGTCCCTGGCCTATGGCTGTTTTGTCTCTATGGCTTGGTCTCAGCTCAAGGATGAGGACTGGAGTTTACAACTCTTTATTATGGTAGTGTTAAAGTAGACACAAAGCACAGGAAGCTTGTATTTAGAATTATCAAAACTCTGCAACTGAATTGAGATTGTTAACTGATAAACAGATAGGTAATGGACTAATGATCGAGATGCCTGTAGACCATCAATGAACTATCAGAAGTTTACACAAGATATCTTTAGTGTGGCTTATCCCTTAAAGATAAGGGTCACAGACCAGAAAACATTGGAATACAAACTCACCATTCTGACAGTGATCAGAATTTCAGTGCATAGTCAGAACATGGATAAAAATATACAGCTAAAAATTACAACAAACATATGTTTTATGATCAGGTAAGTGAAGAACTGCTTAGATATTTTCCTGACGTAATTCCAACACACAGGGAAGAAATCTGTCTCATGGTCGTCCAGATGTCCCTGGGAGTAATTTGATCAGCAAAAGAAAATAGTGTTTGTTACAGGCTGCATAAAAGAACATGTGTGTTCGCTTCAGTTCCCAAACTACTACAAATTTCCAGACAGAGAAGCAAGTATAAATGATTCTGGTAGAAGCACAATCCTGGTATAGAACCAGTTTGCTGGACATGCTTATGCACCAGTGATGCCTGGAGTAGCACGAGCTACCCTCAAAAATGTAGAGACAAAACTACAAAGAGAATGAAAAGCCCGATCATAATAGTTTTGACTTTACTGTCCTCACTAGACAATCAATGCCTGGAAATGGAGAATTGGGGTAACTATCTGCAAGAGCTGCTGCTGTCAAAGGTATCCACAGCGTCCTCTGTGTTAGCAACAGATAGGAAACGTGTTGATGTGATAGCATTTATTGCTGTGTAGAAGATAGTGGCTCTTGTGGAAGAGTTCACTGCCCAGATACTCACATAAACAGGGTAACACACAAGCCATGTTACATCTTATTTCTAGTTTCCTACTAATTTGTAAGCACAGTCCAAACCAAATTTCTTCCATCCTGCTTCACCTTACCTGTGTTATTTTTTTGCTAATGTACACTGGGCCATCTCTCCAGGCTTAATTTGTACCCCCAGCTAATTTGCCTTGGGTCTCATCCTTCTCCCTGTTTTGCTGTCTGTTTCTTCCAACTTCTCATTTTTCTTTCCTGCACAAGTTTTTCGACATCATCATGATGCTGAAATGATCTCCTCTTACCATTTTTCTTATGAGCCAGAAGAGCTCCTGTCTGCCAGCTCAATTCACTTTTTATCCTCTTCAGAAGCATTTACTGTCTTGTGACTTGTCATCTCTGCAGTGGCTGCATAACTACTCTTACTAGATGCAAGAAGACAGAGTTTGACTTAAAGATGATGTCCTCAATATAGCTGCACCAAACATCATACATGTGCTATTTTCATTCCCACTGTGCAGCTCAGCTGGCAGTGACAGTCTCACAAGGCAAAAACATAAATACACTCACAACATTAAAGGTCCTCTGATATTCTCTGCTGCTGTTACATCTGCTCTCGCTGACTCTGCATGGCAGATGTCTCCTCCAGATCTCTCTCTCTCCTGTATTGCACAATTCCACACAAATTAGTACCTTTCCCAGCTCTCACTCCAGGGCACAAAATCTCACATGTACCAATGTACCACTGCTGTGATGAAGCAAAATCACATGCTGGTACTCAGAAGTTTCAAACGGGGCTAGACACAATAAAGGCACAATTCATAGGGCTTATGGTTTAGCCAACTTAGTTTTGGAAGATTTTACTCTGTGGTCTTAAACAAAGAATGTTACTGAGCTAGTGAAGGAAAGAACTCGTATCACAAAACCTAACTCTGTGAAGGCATTCCTGGTACATTTGCTTCTGGCACAAGACAGTGAAACTATTTTGTACATCTGCTGAATGTGAGAGACATCCCCTTCTTCCCTCTGTCAGTAGATGTTTTGTACTGTTGTTTCCCAGAGCTTGTTTAAGTCATCATTCCAGACATATGATGTCTAGTGTGCTACCAACCACTGTGTTCTTTTTCTTCATTATAGGAGGCAGGCTTAAGAAGGAAATTTAGTAGAAAGGTTTATTATAATCCTAGAGAACAGGAGAGCAGAATCCCCAAACTTGCTTGAGCCTTTCCCTGTATGGTTTAAATCAGACAGATTTATATTGTTCCTAGTTTTGTAATTCTTCAAAGACCATGGCAAGGATGCTGAGAGCATTTTGGCAGTCTGTAGCCTGCTCTGAGTCAGGTCTGGAATTTCCCCTGCTGTTGCCCATTATTGTAATTCTCCCAGAAATTTTCACACCTCCCTTTCTTTGCAAAGCCAAACCAGCTGCAATACAACTCCCCACTCTGCCATCAGCTGATAAGAATAGCCTGTTTGTCTTTATGACAACACACAGTTCCTGAAAACTCCTTGTCACGATAACAAAGCAATAGTTAAGACCAACGAGTCAGCCTTGAAAACTTGCAAGCAAGGCTGTGAGCCTCGCTTGCGTGTGAAGCAGCCTGTGAGAATGCAGAACTGCCTCAGCAAGAGCCATCCCTGGAGCATCATGATTCCTGCTGCTTCCACCTGCAGGAAAGACAAACAACCCTTCAGACAGTCCTGTCACTTCAAAGACATGACAGCCTGAGTTTCTTTAACCACACTGTAGGACAGAAGTGCCATGGTAGCAAGGAGCTCTACTAAGTCACTTCTGTGCCTGTTGCAAACATTGGCTGGAGCACCACATCTCTCAACTCTTTTGCTCTTCTTTCTGGTCATGTAGCCATCTTAAGTGATCTCAAAAAATCACTGTTTCAAATGTGACCCTCTGAACACATTTAATCTATCTAAAAGATGAACTTTCTTTAACTGAAGAGTTATTACTTGCTCAGTAAACCTTCCGCACACATCTCCCTATAAATATATTTATTTATATAATATAATAAATATAAATAATAATATAATAAATATAAATAACTTTACTCCTAAAAAGCAAACACTGACTGCAGGGTTTTTAGGTGTTCTTGGTTTGGTTTGTCGATTTGTTTTTATGGGAATTTACTGACTCAGAAATCCTGTAATTTGAAAAAGCCTTAAAACACTTGGATTGCCCTGTAGCTTTCTAGTAGTTTAGATTGCTGTGTAATGCTGTAATTTTGCAGCGTGAGAAACATCATTTCAGTTTCTAACTGATCTGCATTGAATTAATTTTTAAAGTTGTTGAATTATGCTAACAAGATCACAATAATTAAAAGAGCTTAAGGGGCAAGTGCATAGAGTTGGGAGTTAGCTCTGTCATCCCTGTGAGAGAAAAGATTCATGCTTCCTTGAGCTACTCTAAGCTAGCGATACAAATCCTCAGAGCTCACATTAATGCAAGCCTGACTGACAACCTACCATTCAGAGCAACCATCTCAGTTTTCTGCAATTAGCATGTGCTCTAAAATTTCTGATTCTGTAGGCTTGGTCTCTCATTTACATTTTGAAAAGGCTCTTAAGAACGAAGATACCAAGACTGAGCAAATGCACTGCTCTTGAGACACATTCTGCGTATCTGCAAGCTCAGTAAAATTGTGTTGCTGTTAAAATCTATAGGATAAGTATCACATGGGAAAAAAATGACTGTGCTTACCAAGTCGGGAGCACTGAAGACTTTCATGGAGAAACTCTGGAAAAAGACAAAAGAAACTAGTCAATGTACTGAAATAGGGAGACTGTATTAAATAACGCAGAAAGTCGCAGGCAGCACTTGCTAATCCCTGAAAATCTCTTCATGGCCTTAATAGCAGCTTTTTATATGGAAAACTCTATATTCAAGAGGTCTACATACAACTTAATCACAGAAAAAAGAGAAAGCAGAGATATATTAGGCATATTGCCCCATCTGCTGCCAGTGACTGATTTTTCTTTGTCAAGTTTTGCTTTAGAGAACCCAAGAAATCAGATTATTTATTGCTTGCCCAGAAAGATTATTTCACATTTTAAGAACACTTTTCTGAAAAATAGGAGGCTTGAAAATCAATGAGATACAATCTGTAAGCATCAATGCCTGAATAGGTCCCATATTGGAGTGCTGAAGTCAGCATACAATGGGTAAAACAATACTGGTGAGATCAGTTACTGACATTTTGATCATGTCACACACTTGAAGTTCCAGTAATTGCACCCTAGTTTGCCTGGACCTGAGATACAATTCCTGTTAGGTCGGGTTCTCAACAAATAAAGATGCCAAATTATCTAGGGCAGTTTTAATAATGATGTATTTGTTGTGTGAGCTTAGTCTGGTCATTAATTCAACTTTTTTAGACTATCCATTTATGTGGGATGACTTGCTTTTTTTGATGCTCATGTGAAGTAGAAGAAGGAAGGAAGAATGAAAAAAGGCCCATTCAAGTGGATTTTTGCAACAAAATGACGTTACCAGCTCTCTAACTTCCAGATCCAAGAATCATCAAGAATTAAACAATGTCTGAATGAAAAATATTTAGTAGTATTTAGCTGTTCACTACACTGACATCTACTTTGCTGTATCTGATAATAAATTAAAATGTTGGCATTTATTAATAGAATATATGAATTCATTAACATGACAACATTTCCCCCATGCAGAAAATCATCTAAGATATTTACACTTATCATTTTCTTCTCCCTCTTCTATGCAGGAAGCTTACATTTTAACTCTCTGATTAAAATGACTTTGAAAATCTGGTTATCTATTCCTACAGTAACTACACAGTGCACTGCATTGGCATGCACATCACCAGCAAGGTAAGGGGCATGATTTTGGCCTAAGCCAGCTACCGCTTTCACACGTCACACCAAGCGGAGACAGCAGGGGAATAGTGCCCGACAAACACTGTGGATGCAGGTATGCAGTTCTGGAAAGGGGGCTAGAGGGTTTAATCGCAGGAGTGTAAGCTGAGCTGCACTATTTGCCCTCCAGACAGTGAGTCTTGTCCCGTTTCATTCGATGGTACAGACGTTGCCATAAGACCAATAAAGGCGGAGTTATGAACTGCACCTCTCATCTTTGCTGTCACCCTTGTACTAACTGAAGTAATCCCTTAATGAACCACAGCGGGATTTTTATCTCCAGGCTTTAACTCAGCACTATGCAAATTAACGTTGATTTTTATCCCACCAAGTAAAAATTAAGAAAATAACCTAAGAATATGTTATATTCCTTGGAGCTTTAATGGAGAAAACATGCAAATCATCTGACACATCTAAACACTGTTTCTGCAGTTCAGCAAAAGGCTCAATGAATAGGATCTTAGCTAGTCTGCCACCTCGTTTTTGCAGTTTCAATAATTTTGACATTAACACCATATTTTTTTACCGTTAAGGACTACACAAACCTCACACACGGTTTAGAATTATAAATACAGACTATCACAATCAGGAATTATCATTTCACTGTAGTTATTGAGTCTTCTTTAGATTAAAGCTATCATATAGATCACTGAGCAATAAAGCTGCTGAACAGTTCTTGTTGTTTCTTATCACAATAATTAATTTCTAGTAAAGGGACAATGGCAGGGCTGTTCTTCACCCCCTGTCTATGGCTCCCTTCCTGTGATCCAGCAGCCCAGCTTATCTGTACCAGTCACAGGCAGATGTTGACTGTAACAGATGCCAATAAACAATGGAACCAGCAAAGCTAAGGGAGGGCATGAGAAGGAAGAGAGAAAGCAATGGTTGGTTTTTGTTAAGCCACTCATGAGTTTGAATAATTAAGGTTAATTCATCCAAGGCCAGACTTGATGGTCTCTGCTCTGCAACCTCCTAGCTGCCATATCAGGTCTGCATACAAGCTACTTTCTGGTGTTAAAGTAAAAATAAAGCTACTGAAACAAGACTCAGAGCAAAAGTGTGTTCTCAGTAATTTCAGATTGCATACACCATTTTTTAAAAACAGTAATGTTTTGCATTTGTAATGCAGCGTTGTAGCTTGCAATGCTCCAAGGATACAAACAATGTGTATAAAGGCAGCTCTGATTGATAAAGCTGGAAAACAATTAGGATCTCTCAAGCACGTAGGCCCTTTTTCAGTTCTAAATCTCCAAGCTAAACCAAGAGCATGAATCATTGCACTGACTTTAATGTAACTGAATTTGTACTTTTCAAGGAAAAGGACAGTTGGTGCCAAGGGAGCCGAAGAGAACGTTAGCAGAAACATAATGATAATATTTTAGTCTCTGTGGGACCAGAACTCAGTAATTACTGCCTACAGAACAGTAAGCTCTTAATAGAGAATATCGAGTGGAGGAAACACCACCAACCAGTTTCTGCTGAGTCCATGTTTTTTAGTATCCACTAAAGTTGTGAATTTTATTTCCCAGGCTAATTTCTCAAGGCATTTTTTATCTATTTCTTAACTGTAAGAGACCAAACTGTGGCTTTTGTGATGTACATTTCCATAAATTTCACTGGAGATTTTGGAGGGGGTTTTATCCATTATCTGTGTGAATTAATTCTGCTGCTTAGTTCTTGTTTCGTTTCATTCCTACAGTCTTAAATTGGCACTCTGCATAAGGCATCACATCCTACAACAAAAGATCCACATCATCCAAGGCTGGGAAGAGAGGTGGTGGGAAGCTCTGTTGCAGGGTAGATCTTCTTCCAAGAGAGTGTTGGCTTGCAATAAGATGGGATGTCAGTCTGTACATAGTATTATCTAATGATTCCAGATTCAGATCTCTTACTGGAGTAAGGAGGAGGTAATTTTTCTTTTCTACGCAACATAATAATCTATCAATGAGCTGGAAGAATTAGGGTCACTGTAGCAGTGCTAATCTATTCCCACAGTAATGCAGAAACTGATTTGAGAGGCACCAGAACCAAGCAAGCATGCATTGGCTTTATTAGCCTTTAAAGAAGTTGAATCTAACACCCTTGAGTGCTTTTCTGATATGAAAAGTACTTTAGTCACAAGAAAGGCAATAGAAAAGTGCTAACAAGTTTAAATGATGTTTTTTGCTGTATCTCAGGTCCAGGCAAACTAGGGTGCAATTTTAAAAGTGCATTCTCCATACAAAATAAGCAGGTTGATTGAAAATTACAAGATTAAGCCTGTGAATTGCCATCTTTCACATCAGCCTTTACCAATTTGTGGTGTCTGTGGTGTACGAGGCCCACGTGCTGTAGAAAGATCACCACCATCCCTCTTTGTATGTTCTTTATTATAAAAACAAAGTTCCTAGAGGCAAGAAATTGTGGCCCTCCACATTATGCCCCACAGGTTTCTTTATGGACAACAGCTGTGGCAAGTCCAGGTAATACCACAGGGATGCTGCATGTTTCCATTGCTGCAATGCAAGCATCATCTGTTTTGCCACATGTTGGAGTGGGCAGAGAAGGGGCAGGGACCCAGCAACAAATGTCCTATGAGCTCTGGTCACATCTACTCACATCAAACAGCTAATATGACCTCGCTTGACCTTGATGGGCTCTGCATGCAAGGGAGCATTTATGTAACAAGCTGAGCAGGCAATCCACCACTGATAATGTGTTAAATAAGTGCACCAGGACTGCTTTGGTGCAGCAAATCACCAAGCACTTTGCACCACTAGGCATATTTCCCAAGCTAACATGTAGCTACATATGACTTTCAAAACACAAGCTCTTCTCCTGGATGTCCCACAACACGGCAACCCTAGCTTCTCCCTGGAGGAGGAGGAATGAGCTGCCTCTCCCACAAGCCACCCAGCATGGAGACCTGTCAAGTCCCTTCCTGAGGCTAGGGTGAAGAGGATGCAGCTCCCAATTTCAAAGGAGTGGAGTCAGAAGACAGCTAAGCCCCTGCTCCCGCCTCCATCACCTCTGCTTGTGTGCCAGTGGGGTACTGTCTCTGGGGAGGAGCTCAACACCTCGGTCCTCATCCCTGTGCCTGTGTGAAGCCTGGCATTGAGCAGAAAACACTGTGGCAAAGTAGTTTGTATAAAGTTTTTAGAAACTGAAAGCTCTGAATGGGTATCTCTTAGTCTAAATTAACTATGTTAAACCAGTTGTAAATCTGCTGTAGCTAAAGTTTATTATTGCATGCAAATTTTGTATTTCAAGTTAGCCAAGATGCTAGGGACTGGATTAGAAACTTCTAGTGCTGCAGCACACCTCTGCAGTGTATAATACAGCAGCTATAGGTATACCAGATACAAAACCTTCATTCAGGGCAATATGAGTGGATTAGACAAAAACTAAATTGAGGAAAAACCCAATAATGCAATCAGATGTGTGTGCATGAACCAGCATCACTCAGTGGCGTTCATGGCACCGAAAATCCTTCTGGGACAGCATGGGATCAAACAAAACCCATTTTGAACCAGTCAAGTACTGACAAGTTTGGAGATGATGAATGCCTTTACATATCTGTAGGGAATGCGGCTTTGTTTTCTTTCACAAGACAATAACAGCTTCTATCAGCACACATCACTCTATGTTAGATGAATAAAACCTTTAAGGAAAGGAAAATCAGATTTTAGTCAGGTAAAAATGAACTTTATTTCTCTGAATTTCCTTCTTTTGTCCCCACTACAAATATTTACAAAAGGATTTTTTTCTAAACTTACTCATAAATAAGAATACTTATAAATCTGTTTCTATATCCATAATAAAATGATAAAATATTTTTTCAGCTATTTGATATTGAAACTTTAACAATACAACAGCACAACTGTTTTCCCTAATGTTTCAATACAGATTGAAGTGGTAAAAACCTCAGCTAAACACACAATCTGAAAATCAGTTATGATCTGCTCCAAAGGTTTAAATATGTTTATCTGTACTAACAGTTGAGTGCAAAGGAGTTGTGACGGGCCAAATTAAAATAATGATTTGTTTTTCAAGTATTTCTGTGAAAAAAAGAAATCTTCCATTTATCTCAAATTAGCGTACTGTGTAGTCCCTGCCTATGATAATCAAGAAGAATTCAAAGAAAATTATCACAGTTTTATTTGCAAGAAAAATCTCCAGTGCAATTGTTTTTGTCCACCTGATAATTTCCAAATCACTTTTATATCATGCACACAAGTATAAAGGAGAAAAATGTGCAATGATAGACTCTAAGACAGCGAATGGAAATGCTACCTGACTTTCGCCCTACCTGGAATCAGAAGAAGAAAAAAGCTGCCGATAACTTTGCCACTCGCTTTGAAATTCAGAAAAAGCATCAACACCAACCCCACAAATGCTGAGATCTATAGTATTTATGCAGAAAAACTTCCCATGGGACTTGGAAAGGAAATAGAAGCCAAAGTTTTCATGGCCTTACCCAAGAATTACTGCAAAATACAACTTATCAGACAAATTAAAATTGTAAGAAGGCAGTAAATACTCATGGATTGTTCTCTGGATTTCCAGAAATCAGTAGCAAAACTCCCACTGATTCAAGCACCCATCATTTCATTAGGCAGAAGGGGAATGCAGAGATGGAGGAGGAGCTTTCTCCTTTTGAATTTTCACTAGATAATTAGTTAAGCTTCAACAATTTTCAATATAGGTCATAATTGCTTCAAACTGCTACACTCACGTGATCAGTAACTTTTGCAGACAGTGTTGCACCACAGGGAATAGCCAACATAATTATATGGCACAGTTTGGCTTGAATTAATAGTTCTGAGAACTCAGGTTAAGACAGATTAGGTTTCAAAGTTGTCTAGATCAGTTGCCTAGAAAGGCCTCCTTTTGTATTAGTTTTCTGTCAAAGAAAATTACCCACAAAATTATTTTTGTTCATAGGGAGCTGCGGACTCTCCAGCACTACTTGGAGTTAAGCGTTTTATGACTAACACTGCTCTGAGACATTTCAATACGAGTAGCAAAGGCAGAGGAGTTCTCACATGCATATCCTTTACCCTACAGAGGTTCTCTCCACTTGGCTGCACCTGCCGGAGAGGCGGAAACAGTACTTTTTAGCAGAGGCAAGAGAAATGAAGCTGGCAGCTAGAACTGATATCGTATGATACTGCCTGTATGACACAGCCTTCACTGTTTGCCAGGTGCCAGCTGCTTAGAGCTCCTGCACAGGACACCTGTCTCTGGCTGAATTTTTTGGTGGGAAGTTTTAATCAAAACAGTTCAACTCTTTTTCAAACTAAGATCATGGAAAATGTTACAGTCCTCTCAAGAGCTCTTGTTTAAGAATCTCTAGCAGCACTTTCTTTGAGACGTAGACTTGAAATTTGGGGTTACTGAATTGTCTGGCCCCTGGCATAGGCATTTGTCATTGTACAGAAGGACACTGTCTCCTATATTCCTGTAACTGTCTTTATTGATGAGCTCGAAAAAGCTGGATTTGAGCATGGAGTGATTGTGGGGACTCATTTTACAGAAGATCTCTACAACAAGTTTAAGACAGAAGTTATGTAATTATAATTGTTAAATATTTTGTTATTCGTTTGTATATAATCAGTTTAAACTCTGTTAATATTGTCATTCCTTATATGGTCACAATCTCTCTCAGTTACCATATATGTCTGTGTTACCAACCCCATTTCAAATCTGGAAAAAGCTTCCCTTTTCTCCACCTATCCTTCCCAAGTTTGTAAACTCGCACCTCCCAGTCTTACCTTGTTCGGTAAGCTNCACTAGCCACGGCAATCCCTCGCTGCTCTACCCCGAGTGGACCTACCCTCCACTTCCCGCAGGTTGCGACAAGTGATAAGCAAAGCAAGGAGAATTACAGGACCAGAATAAAAGCACCTGGGTGAAGGCGGCAGAGAAGGGCAAACAGACCAAGAGGGCTTATATGCCCGCAATGGAAGGTTGCAAGAAGGAAAATAGGAGAGAAATTCAAGGTGGAAACATTTGTAAGAACCATAAAACTCCAAATTACAGGACTTATAGCTGATACGGGGTTTCCCTACCAGTGGAACAACTGGTTTAGGTATTAATAAGCATCCCATGTTGTTGAAAGCTGTTCAACAAGAGGTGGCAGAATACTGCCTGTCATTTACTCCATAAACTCTAGATATGGAGGTCAGTGCTGCAAATGTTGCAGTATCCAAGTCTGAACCATGAGAACGACTCAATAGAGTATCAGTACATCTCCACAGGATAAACTAACAAAAAACCAGGCACCCGATGCACTCCTCCTGCATGTGTGAGTTCCTATTTGCAAAGGCAGGAATATAGCAAAGAGGGAAACTTTTAAAGCTAGGAAATGAAATTTTAACCATGCAACCTTGTTTTGGCACAACAGATTCCTGAGCTGTACTGCTGATGCAGAGGGAGGGAATGCTAAGCCCAGCATCTGGATCAAGTCCTCTCTCCCACACTAACATTGCTGACACAACTCCTCGGTCATCTTTCCCTAAACTGAAGACTTCTAGCAGTGTACTTGTCTTCCCATTGTGTATTTAAGGTTATTAGTTCAAATTCTGGGCATCACTTAATCCTCAAAGCCATTTCCTATCAGATTTTATCCATTCCCTACTGTCCTTTGAGGTACATATTTCTCCTAATTATCTACATTTTTATTGGTAAAATCTCCATGTCACTGACACATCTGCTGCCAGATATGCACCATATGCTTCTCCTTCTCTTCAAGCAAAACAGTTACCTGAGTTTAGGCTGTGAAGTTTCACAGTGTAGGATAATTTCATGAGTCTTTTGCATCAGGAAAATGTTACTTGTAACTGTTTTTCTTACAGAATGTAATAATTATCCCAATAGGCCTATTTTTATCAGTAAATTAAGTCCAGTGAAAACGTACAGTACATGCATGACTAGAGAGATCTTAATTAACTTTCAGACAATTAAACCCCTTTCAGATGATTAACCCCATTTTGGGATTTTTGTGGACAGTGTAACAAAATATGCCAGAAGGTAACAAAAACATTATGCATATTCATTCCTAAATTGTTCACGACAAACCTCTACAGAGCCCAGGAGACATCTGTCAGTCTTCTGTGGGGGCTTGTATTATCAAGCTTGCTGAATAGATCCCTTTTAGACAATACTAAAAAGCCCAGCCTTTTATGAGAGGAAAACACATTTTGTTATTATCCATACCAGTTTCTAGTTTCTTATACTGAAGCTGTTCTTATCTTGAAAGTGTACATTTTTCTAAATTTATTAAATCCTGATTCAGTTCTGATGCCATCACCCACCCCACTGGCACAGTGTAATTAGTGACTGTCATTTTTATATGCAGATATTGTAGCAGATGGTACACTCAGGATCTCTGTACTTTGAACTAGCAGGAAATAATTCATTAAACACTTCTTAAATGGAAGTGTGATTTCATTAAAAAAACCCCAAACCCTGGCATAATAAATCTTATTCTTCCATGGGAAGTAGAAGTATGGGATATATTTGTGTCTCCAATAGTATTTCGATATCTTTACAGCAATTTGTCTTAGTCTTATATCTGAAGTAAACTAACAGTGAGTATTTCACCAAGATACACATCTTCTCTGTAAGATAATGAAAATATGAAAATATATTCAGTTCTATTCAGGACTCACAATACAAGCTAATGAAATTCAGTCCAATAATAGGCTCTCTAATGTTATGCAACCTCCTTTTCTTCAGTCTCTGAGTCTACTCAAAGCAGAGTTCTGTCATCTCTGATTTAGGCACATAAAGAGAGTAGAGAAAATATGAGAATAAGGCCAATCAAGTCAGGTTTCAGCTGCTTGTGAAATAATTTTTACAATTCCCCCACCTCTTTTTTTAGTATTTTAATTTTTTTATTAACTGCAGCACTGAAACAAACAAACATTAAAGTCATTGAAGTTCTCATGCAGTTCTCCATCTAAATAGTGATGCATTTCCAGATCTGATAAACTGAAAACATCACCTCAGAACTAAATTAATTTCAAATTAGTGAGAAAGTTATTGCTGCTACCAGTGAAAAACAATGAGACACAAGCTCTCTGCAGCACAACAAAGTTACTATAAGAGACAGCAAAAGCAGAATTCAAACGCTGGTCTTGCAGTCCTACAGAAGCAATGTATACCAACAATGTCCCCAGACAAATACAGCTGTTTCGTAAATTAGTTTATAGGAAAACTCTGCTGATGTATGGCGGGTACTACTTTTCAGAAGAAGCCTAGTCTGAGTCAATACCAGGCTGCTAAGAAGCTGGATGTACAAGGATGTCCTTTGATCAGAAACAAAGTCTTTGACATATGAGATTATTCTAGTGATGGCCATGTTATTTTAATTTCCCTAACCTCTCAAAGTGAAAGAAAAAACCTAACCAACCAACCAACAAAAAAAACCCCACAAACATAAAATCCAAAAAACACTCTCAAAAGAAACGCCAGGTTATTATAAGCACCACACTGCCCAGGGAATATTTCAGCAACTATTGAGTAGCAGCATACTACCAAACAGCAATTTGGGAACTACAGAGACATGGTTATTCAAGAGTTAATCAGCTATCCTTACTTCTTTGCCTCCCAGAAGTGCTCCTTTCCAGCAGATTGCCAGGTGGTGTGGGAAGCTTCCATCGAGCCCTCTTTTTCTGACAAGTGCAGTACAGTTCCAGTATTGCCAATATGAGCATTAAATTATCCTCACCTTATTTGAACCAGATTGTCTTTTTGTTTCAATATTATTTTCACTGCTAGCTTCCTCTGAGAATCTGTTTGAACAGGAAACCCCATATGCCCATATGTCAGGATTTAACAGCTAAATGGAGTGAGAAAATCTTCAATTAGCTGAAAGTGGTTTCAGCCAGGCAGGCTGAGAAATGTCTACTGACCAAAAAGATGCAAAAGATAATTTAGCAGTCATTATATTTTCTAATTATTAAATTCTAGCAGAACATCATATATTTAGTACTGTTAATTGAAAAAAATCCAAACAACTAAACAACAAAACCCGAACACAATGAACCCAAGAATAATATAGCTAATTATTAAAATATTAACTTTTTTTTGGATAGTACAAGCCCCAGACTTGCTAAGGAAGTGGTAATTAATCTCCACACAAAATCAAACAAATTATCCAGCTTCCAGCATCAAATAACTGCTTGCATTTTGGGCATATTAAAAGAAATACTCTTATTCTCAGTGATCAGTTACAAACCAGTTTCACAAGCAGTCTTTGCAAAGTTACCTTAACATTAATAGAAAAAAAAAGAGAGAACAGAGCAGGAAATTTTAAATAGATTTAGATGAACAATTAACTGATAGTCTTTTCTAAAACACAAATAATTCTCCTCAGTATGGTTTATTATTATTTCCATGGCAGTAGTATTTTGGGATTTAGCCATGGCACAGATTCCCTTTTTGCTAGATGCTGTGTAGGAACAAAAAGACAACCCTGGTCTTGAAGAACTCACAGGCAAGCACACGGCTATTTGCTAGACAATACATTTTAGACCATAATTGCCTCATTTGTTCCAACCCTGATCATCTCTCATCTTTCTTAATGGAATCAAGTTGTTGACATCACAGTTGCTGGGTACAGAGTATACATTTATATGAGACCATCTGCACAGTTATTATGAATTTCTTATTCAGAAAGCATATAATTTCTTTGGCTTTGATATAGTAAGCAGTAACTGACAAGTCAGGTACTCTTCTCTGAAAATATTTAATCAGACAAAGCTAATTCAGCTTTGCTGGCCATGAGCTGCTGTGCATCAAGCCATCTGCTTTTATGAGGGATCAGGACAGGAGAAAAAGCAGGTCAGTTGTCAGTAGAAAGAAGTTAAATAAAACTCAGTTTGATTAAGTAGAATGTCAAAATATAAGTTAATTGAGAAAAAAAGTAAATTAAAATAATTTCCTACTGTCACTTCTGAAACATTATGGCTTATCTTTTATGCATATGATATCTGTGCAAGAGCACCCTCAATCCCTGCCAGCAAGAGCTGCAAATTGTAATTTTTATTGTTGCCTCAGGGGTTTACTAAAACTTGTCCTTAGCAAAGCAGCAGAATTTCAACAACATTATGTCTAATCACATTTCCTAACTCCAGTCAAAGATTAATTTGTCCTGTTCTGTTTGTCGTTGCAGAAGATAGAAATATGGTCTCAAATTGTGCTTTCTTTTGTTCTCTCTACTGATTCTGGAAGCAAATGACATTATTTTCTTAAACAGAATTGAAAAATCTTTGTTTCCATCGTAGTCAAGAGAAGTTTTACAGTCAGTTTCACAGAAGTCAGAGTTTTCTTGTGAGATTGAAATATGACCAGTTCATGGTTATTTCTTTAAATTTGCTCTAAATCTATTGATTCTAATTTTTCTCTCTTTTCTCTAAATCCTTTACAGTCAAAAGCAAATCATGTTTCAACCAATCTTAGTTACAGAGAACACATATTTTTCAAAAGCCAATCTCCTTTGTAAGGACATTTTCACTTCACCAAGGAAATTCTCCTTTTTGTTAGCACAGAAAATACTACTCACCACTGCTCATTTTCCTCTGCTTTACTCTATTCTTCATCAAATCATACTCTCAAATGGAAGTATCTGTACTGGCACCCTTCTGCGTAATCCTTCACCTCTTATCCTTAAAATTTGCTACTCTTGTATTTAACTATGGAGAGGAATAAGGTCACAGCAATCTAGGTTTTATGTGATATCAGCTAAAAAAAAAAAAAGAAGAAAAACCCACAACAATCTACACTGTTAGATTTCAAAGTCAGTTCCTGTAAGAAAAAATCCTGCTTTTTTATTGGCTTTGCAAAAAGAATTAGCATGCAATTGAGCGTCGTCATCTTTGCCAAGCAAATAGCTGTAGATATATATTAAACACTCCTAAGTCTTTTCGATCCCATTTACTCTCCACCTGTCTCTCAAACTGAGCATCCCATTCACGCAGAAGCACAAATACCACACAGAGTAATAGAGAATACAAGTATGTGTATTTTAAACACACAACTTCTTGCCCTTCTGTTCCCAGTGTTTGCATGAGAAGTGCAGAGTCAAGAGATGACAAAGCATAAAGCCAGTCAAACAGAACAGCATTCGGCTTAAGAAATCAATATTTACATGCTTTCTACAAGTTGTCCTGCATTTATAGGGCTCAGCCATATGGACAAAGCAGAGGTTGACTGATTCTGAATACAAGTAATTAAGTGTATTCTTGTGTATATATATCATGTGTATATATATCACTGTGTATACATACGTATACTGCTGCATGTCAGACAACTTTAAAAGTAGGAAAACACAATGTTCAGTACCTTGGGTGATGTTGATCTTCTTTTGAATCAGAAGTGGGTTTTGAATCTGTCACTCATTGTAGATATATTCCCAAACATACGTGATGTATTTGCTGCTTGTATAAGAAGTATTCTACCTTAAAAACAGAAGTCATAACAGCAGTGGGACTGTTCATAAAATAGCTTATTATTTTGCAGAATTTTTATCCCCCAACTCATATAATCTTTTTCAGGTATTTTCTTATTGCAAAATACATCTGAACACCTCAATGCTTGGAAGTTCTTACTGAAACACATTTCACAGGATTTAGAATCATTCAGTCACGAAGAAAAACAACACTGCATGAAGCAGTCAAAAGCATGGTTTTCCTCCTGCTACCTAAGGGCTCTAGTGTCCCCTGGGCTTTGCATACAGAGCCAACCACACCGCCGAGTCACAGTTTTCAGGCCTCCATTCCTGCACCAGACACACCAGGACAATTAGATGCCAGGCATTTTCCTTCTCCCCACTGACAGCGCTATTTTTCCAGTGTTGAAAGTAATGGACTTAATTAATGGAGACCCCCATCACCAGCATTCCTTCTGCCTGACTTTGCCTACAGACTAACCAACAGATGGTACACTTTCAACAACATACTGTTAAAAAAAACGTGATCTTAAAAAAATTTTACCAAACACCACTCGAAATTGCTGCTCTTTGTGGCCAATGGCTTTCTTTATGCTGGGGTTACATTAGGGTGTCAGGGAACCTGAGGGGACCAACAGGCTTTGCCAGGATCCCCAGGGATCCTGGGATCCTCCCACCCCCCCACAGCTCCGGTGCCATCAGTCCCTCCCCAGCCAGGAGACTGTCTGGACATTGGCCCCACCAGGCCAATGTCCCATCCCTTCACCACTGAGGAGCGTGGTACCCTGGCTGGTGCTGTGGGATAGGCCCTGCCATCTCAGGATCCCTGCCACTGCCAACCCCCAGTGAGCCCTGGACCCCACCATGCTCTGATATGCTGCACCAGAATGTTTTCTACAGTTACAACTTTTTAAAAGATACAACCCATACATCCCACAGTTGTAGCTTTGCTGGGCTTTTGGAATTTTTATTTTCATTCATTAATTAAGTCATTAATTTGCTGCTATGCTGCCCAAGTGATGGCTGTCATGAGGTTTTGAAAACCAAAGTACATAGAGAGGATCCTTGTTCCTCAACGTCTGAAGCCAAAGGAGACATCTCCTAGCAATACCTATGGCTTTTTACAGAAACTCCCACACTGGCATGCACATCAATCACCCGAGCAAGTCGCTGATTGACATTTTCACCTCAGGATCAGGCATTAAAGAGAACAGCACCTCACTTGTGTATACAAATCCATATCAATAAAACCTGTAACAAAATTTGAACATTTAGGACAACATCTCTGGCAGGAACACAGTCTTCCTTTCTCTTACTCTGAGACACCTTAGATCACCAAAGGAAAATTTTTTGACACCTTTTTACGCAAACTGTAAAACTGCTAGCTAATTTTAGTGTTACTTTGCATTTTCTTTTTATCCCTCAGATCACACTGCTTCCTATCAGCAAAGAGGTGAAGGTAAAAGAAAGCAAAAAATCCTTGGTTTGTTATTTGAATGCCTAAACTGCAGAGAGTTTTATTATTTTCAAAATTGTTTTAACACAATCGGGTAGTTCCTACCCAGTTTTTAAAACATAAGCATCTCGGAAAACTACAAAGTTTTCAGAGCTTGAGCTATTTGGGGTATCAAGGTTTCTACACTTTTTTGATCAAGAATTATATAAAACGTATCACATACACTTTCTGTCAGGGCAATGACAGATCTTGATCCACACACTTCCTGTCAAACAATCTTTTAAATAGCTGTGTTTCTCAGGAATAAATCTAGAGGTCATTGTTATCGTTATGGCTGGGTTTGGCACATGTCTGCCTACCACAGCAATATTTATTAACAGTTTATATGCTATTTTTCCGAATCTTGAAACAAGTATTATGGGCATTAGAGCAAAAGTATTTGCTGCATTTATATTGCTGCAGAAATTCTATTTTGATTGCTATAGGCAATTTTTCATCTTTTACTGTAATAAAATTAAAATTTAATCAGAACTTCAAGATTTAAAATAACCCTGTTGTTCTCCAGAAGTCTCATTAGTAAGGAACAGAATACCATACCTCTGACAATTATAGGGTTGGTGTTTTTTTTTTTTGCTTTAAAAAAGATAACTCTACTTCATTATTTTTAAAAGCCTTTGTTGTGGCAAGTAATGAGGGTTATATTGATCCTTTGACTTGTCTGGTAGATGAAGGTGTCTTTGATCATGTAAGTATTATGAATTCCTAGGTCAATATTTTCCCTTTCCTATCCCTGAACCCAAAGTACAAACAGTTGCTATAGGGAAATAAAAGTGACATTTTAGATTAAGGAGATCATTAGATGTCGCTTCTTAAGAGCAGTTTCCTTTAAAAAGAATACAGAAAAAAAAATTAAATATCTGTGACACGAGTTACAGGGAAACTACTTGTACAAAGGAAAGACAATCATTCTGTAAATTATAAGCTTCTCAACAAATGAAATTTCTACTTTCCCATAGGCAAAACAATGCTTAGCAATATACTGATTTGTAAAATCTTCAATAACGAGTAAAACTTCAGTATTTCATTAAAGCAAAAAGTAAGCGTCCAATGCAAGACTGGAAGGCAATACCTCAGCCTCATGCCTTTGCTGACTGTTCTTCTCAAAATGGAAAGCTATCCCTTTTTGCCTATAAACTGTATGGTGGGATTCACCTGACCTACTTTAAGATTTCTAAATGTGAACTGCCTAAATCTAAGCTAGTCATGTAGATTCATAGAAACCTTGATAGAATATCTCAAGTTGGAAGGGACCCACAAGGATCATCAAGTTCAACTCCCTGCTCCTTGCAGGACTACCTGTAACTAAGTCATATTAGTGAGAGTGTCATCCTGACACTCCTTGTGCTCTGACAGGCTCAGTGCCATGACTACTTCCCTGGTAACCTGTTCCAGCAAACCAGCCACCCTCTCAGTGACTCCACTGATAGTTAATGGAGAAAAACACGTGTGGACAGAAGGTGAATCATCACGTCTTCCATTTTTATTATTTATTTTGCTCAACTTCCACACTTCTGTGGGTAATCACAGCTAGTCAATCTTATCAACAGGACAACAGGCACTTTCAGAAGCATCTAAAAGGAGAAAAGCTCAAGAAAGAAAGTAAACCCATTTATTTGCACTAATAGTACAGTAGCTACCTTCAGGGCACCTAAAGTCAGGAAAGATGATATTCATTCCTTTTGTCAATATCCTGAATTTTGGATGTAGTATGAGGACATGTTTCACTCCAAACTTGCATAGCCTTCATTCTCTTTAAGAAACCTTGTAAACAGGACTCAGAACCCAGTTTCTTACATGAAACTGAAGAATTATAGAGGACCAAAGCGTCCTAAACACAGAAGGAAAAAAATATGTATAAAAAGACATTTGTGTGATGAATAGGGATGTGTACAATAAAGTGAAAAGTTTTAAGTAGGGCACCTAGTATCCCTTTTCTGTTTCAATGCCTTGTTTCAGAAAAAAAGACTTCATTATTCACTGCATACGATGTTCTAGGCAATAGTCAAAAGCTGCAAGGATTGTGGGCATAATCTGAAACTGCTGATTGGAAAGTGCTATAGCAGGCTACACCAAACTAGCCAAAATTGACAAAGAGTATCAGAGAAAGAGATTTATCATGGAAAAATATTCTTAAAAGTAGACTCTTCATTTTAAATATCTGGTAAAGTAAGAAAGACTCACATCTCTGATAAGATAATGAATGCACAAACTCAAGGCAATTCTTAAAGAGAAACTAAAGGATTTTTGCAAATCAGACGCATTAATATTTATACCCCTAACAGACTGTACAGTCATTTTCCAATTACCATGTAGGTAGAACAGCAGTTCATATCAAATTTCAGAATGAAAATGCTCACCATGCAGTTTTTATAGTTCCTCTTTTGATATGGCTAACAGAACACAAGGTGGAAAATTGCTCATTGAAGTTAATTAGCCTTTAGTTATCACCAATGACATTTCCAGCTGTTCTGTTTCATCCTAGGCTTCTTAATTTATTCATCTGGCATATTCATATCTGTTTCCTCCATACACATATGTTCATAACTAGAAGAAGGAAGAATTCCTGTTTCTGGGGAATTAGTCCCTCATCTGTCAGATTTGTGATTGCAACTTCATTCAGTAACCCAAGGCTTGTAAGCATGCAATTTACAGTAATTATATTTCTTGTTTTTAGAGATATATAGTCCATAGAACTAAAAAAAAATGAGCCTGTATCATTTGGGAAATCTAAGGTATACATTCTTACAATTTCTTTTACAATGAAGGCCAGATAAATTCTGATAATTCTCCAAGACTGTAAAATTAGCTTCTTAAGTAAAAGACTAAGAGCTCACTAGTCTGTATCATAAGAATATTAATAGCGAGAATACTACTTATGGCCCTTTGCAGCCAAAGAAAAGAAAAAATACAGCTGCATTTTTTTTTTTTTAATATGGCATGTAATGATACACCAGGTATTTTGAAAAAATCAGAAGAGAAAATTAAGTAGTCCTCTTACATCACTAAATGTATCCGAATAATATTAATTTCCTCAAACATAGTAATTATTCTAACTTGCCTTGTGCATATGATTTTAATGTTTTCCTTGTTCATCTTGAATATTGAAAATATGAACACTATTTTTCAAGGCAATTAATCATATAAGCCACTGATTTTTTTCTGTCCCTTAACATGATGCCAATTTAATAATTCATTTAAGTGCAATTTCAGAATAAAAGTTTGTGAAACACTACTTATTTGCATGATTAAAATTATATTTCTGCGAATCTTTGTGCAAACAAAACTCTATGGCTCAGATGTCACACAAATATGAACGTAAGAGCAGCATGATATGAAGAATCATATGTAAACTGCATGATCATTACTGCATTTGTAAAAAGTTGCACCCACTGCCCCAAAGGAAATCCCCACACAGCCCTTCTTCATCCATGCTCCGTGCACAGCATGATTGCCAGAGGTTCTGGCATTACTTTTTGCTGAAAGAAGAGGGAGGTCAGCCCATTATACCACAGTTTCTTCCTGGGCAAACTGGCAAGAAACAAACTGCATGGGTGGTCTGCAAGGTGGGTAGGAAACTGGTTCACAGAGCACTCGGAGGGCAGTGATCAATGCTTTTTACTTAGGCTTGGCAGCCTGTCACATGTGGGATTGATCCTCCAGTGATCGATACAGGGCTGCCCAGTGCTCAGCATCTTACTTGCAAACTCCCATCTGCAGCCTTAGCTGTGTTTGAGTTGATTCAAATGAATTACTATTATATTTTTGCAACCATTATATAGAATTTTCCTTTTGAAGAACTAAAATACATATCTATAGCTATGCAATATTGTCAAATGTATTTCCCAATTCCAAACACACAATACTTGACTAACCTGTAAGTGGTAATTGCATTTCTTGTATAATGTGCCTAACTAAGTTTTTCTTCCCCTTTCTTGGCTCACTGTGTACAGACCTTAGCAAGTAGTCCATTTTTTCAGTGCTGGTATTGTGATAATAATCAGAAGCAGCTTTCTGGAGTCTGCAGGTAAGACCAGTCATACTGGCTGGCACCTTGGTGTCTCTCCTGCCACCAAGAGCTGCTACAAACTGTCTGCCATTTGTTTTGTGGAACCTTGGCATCCTCTTGGCTTTTGTGTGCCCTGTAACTTCTGCCGTCTTTTCTCAGTATACTTTCTCTGAAAAGGGTGGAGAAGCTGCAAGAAACTTACCTGGCCTTCAAAGAGTTGCAGCAGAGTAGAGGTAGCGGCTCCACAAGAGTAGAGGAAGAGAAGTAACAGACCCACACCTACCCCTCTTTCCAAAAGAAGCGGAAGGAAGCAGTGAATGTGAAAAGTCAGGATATAGAATCATAGAATCAACTGGGTAGGAAAAGACCTCTGAGATCATCAAGCCCAACCCTTGACCCAACACCACCGTGGTTACCAGACCATGGCACTAAGTGCCACATCCAGTCTCTTCTTAAAAACCTCCAGGGATGGTGAATCCACCACCTCCCTGGGCAGCCCATTCCAAGGTCTGATTACTCTCTCTGAAAAAATTTTTTCCTAATATCCAACCTAAACCTCCCCTGGCACAGCTTAAGACCGTGCCCTCTTGTCCCAGGCTGGTTGCCTGGGAGAAGAGACCAACTCCCACCTGGCTACAACCTCCTTTCAGGTAGTTGTAGAGAGCAATGAGGTCTCCCCTGAGCCTCCTCTTCTCCAGGCTAAACAACCCCAGCTCCCTCAGCCTCTCCTCACAGGACTTGTGTTCGAGTCCCTCGTTGCTCTTCTCTGGGAATAGATCATTGCTGCCTTCTGTTGTGTGACTTGCTCTTTGTCCATCTCAGAGGGTTCAGAAAAGAAATGACAGGTTTATTTGTAACCTCTGCCTATGGGAGGAGGGTGGGAAGACCGATTTTGTTCTCCATTTCCTTCATAGTCCATGAGAGTTGGAGTCTTGCAGGTGTCTGCAGCTAAGGGGAATGATGGAGAAGGATACTGTTATATTCCCAAAGAAAAGACAACATCTGCAGATGCCATAATACAAAACATGGAACTTTGCCTAAATACAGGAAATGATTGCTTTAAGGAAGAGTTGCAAAAGGTAGCTGAAACACAGAGGGGCAGTGCATGTGATTGAGTGAGTTGAGGGAACACAAGCTTGATCCTAAATATTAGAGGACATCAGAATTGCTGGAAGTGAGCAACAGCAATATCTTCTAGTTCTACCCATGTATTAGGCATATCAAAGGCAGCTATCCTTAAGTCCAGAATGGATAACTAAATAATTCAGTAACACAGTACCAGTCAGTGATTTTTAGATATGTCTGGCATGGATATCTGCCATACAAATCTAAGAAAAGATTCCACATGTTTTATGTGAAGATATTAGACGTTTATTCAGTTCCCTTTGAATTGCTTCAGTCTAAACAAATCGTATTGCACTAACATTGAGATATTAAGATGTGGAGTAAAAGGAGTGTGTAGTAATGAGGAATAAAGGACTGAAAATCATGACCAATATTACATGATACGCACACACAGAAAGCCAAATAGTTGCGCCAGTGCATGAAGGAGAGCAGTCTGATAATATGCATTCATACATTGTAATCAAAACAACATTAATATATTCCAAAGTAAAAGGATTATAGACATCACATCAGAGAACTCTGCCATTCCATCATGTCAATGCTGTTTACTCCTGGCTTACAGAAATTAAAATTCATAACAAAAACTGTGTGAACATTTGCTTGTTTAATTACAATTACATATATGATTTGGTGCTCCAAACTAGCAGTGAGAGTGGTATGCCTCACATGAACATTATAAAACTGGAAAAAAACCCCAAACCACAAACTAAATTCTTAAGCTAACAGCAAGTTACCTAGTTGTTGTAGGTCAGATTCTGATCTCCCTGGCTGAATTAGATACTAAATAGGTTATATTAAGGTATTATATTATTTTGAATGTAATATGTAAATTTTATCAATGTATTTTAACTGGCACATATTTAATTTGTGGCTTATATATTTAATATTTAATAAACAGGATGTTAAACAATCAAATTCAGAACAACTAAGTACCTACATAGTAGACAATAAAATGATTATTGTCCTGAGACACCATGTTTTAACAGCCTTCTTTAAGAGATAGTTGGCTTAAGTAGATGAGAAGAAAGCAGAAGCCCCCAAACCTGCAGTTAAATTAGAAAGTTTCTTGTATTCCTAAGCACAGGCTTTCCAACAAGATCTGAAATTTTCTTCCTGAAGAGTGTAGATGTCAAAGATTCCCTGTTATCCGAAGACAAACAGGGAGGGTCTCAACTGCCAACAGCTACATCTACTCAACCCTCTTTGGCTGAGCAGTGGTCCTGCTGCCCTGTGCAATGGTTAGAGCAATTCAGATGGGAAATGGGTGCTTGTGGACATGATGGGACTGAAGTCAAAGCTCCTCATTCCCAGCAGTAGTTTGTCCCTGTCTCCTCCTTTCCCACAGGTCAAAGCAACACTGCGGAGCCAGAGCACCATCAGAGAGCTGTATGGCCAAAATACTGCAGCTCAGCCCTACCCACTCCAAAGAGGCGGCAGCACGTTCACACTACGAGTGGTGCTGAGCAGTACAGTACAAACAGGTGCTTATAAAAAGACTGCTATACCAAGCCAAATTAGGACACTGCAAAAAGGACATATCAGTGAAGAGGTCTAGTGACTCACAGTTTGTGGGTTCCTATAACATCCATCACCAGGGTGAAACCAGGGAAAAGGCACTGGCACCTCCAGAGCAGGAGTAGAATCAACAGACCTGGATCACGTGCCTAGCTTTGCAAAACACTTTAGCCTTGCCACGTGATATCCCTGTGCTTCTGTCACCCATCTATAAAACTGAACAACTGCTTCAGTAGCTCTCATGAATGTGCTGCAAGGAATGAGCGCACCAGAAAAGCTTGTTAAATAATGAGTAAGGACTGGTTCTGCTGATGCCGTTATGTGCTTCTGCCAATAGTACCTGCCAAATGCAGTTAGAATCATTAGGGTTCTCTCTGTTGTAATATGACACAGAAATGAGACCTAATGAAATTTGTAGAAAAGAAATAGTGTTACCCTTCAAGTCAGCTGCTCAATCAGAAGCTCAGGTAAAGTGAACTAATGAACCTTTCTAATTTTACTTTTGAATTTAAAAATATAGAATATTACAGATCACTACTTACATCACTGCATTTCTCATTTGCTAATAGCAACATTTCTGGTCACTGAATACAAGATTAATTCATGTAGTTAAGCAAGGAAAACAAAGTAGCTAATTTACTTCTGATATTTAATTAACTTTGCATGAGACATTTACGAGTAAAAGGTAAATGCAACTATTGCCAACTTCTGTGTACTTCTCTAGCATGACCACTATGAAGAGCCAGAACTGTTTGTTTGTCCACTTATACTTGGTACAATTACATTGGAAAATTTGACTTTTACAAAGGCGTTATTCTGTCATCATCTCTCTGTCTTCTGAAGTATTTGCATATGTAAACTCATCTATCCCTATATGTACTAAATGTGCAGATTTACCCTGAACCTTTACATCAACTATTGTGCTTATTATTTGGTAAGAAATTAGCTGTCACAGATCAATATACAGAAGCCCCACTCTCCTTTTCATGCAGTCTATGGAAAAATTAAAATGCATTGGAAGTCCCAGTTCTGTCAAAGGGACAATTCTTTCTTGAGTAGCTTGTTTGATTTTGAATTCTCTTTAATGCCAGGCTTAGGTGATGGGAGACTCATGGAAGTGGTTTAGAATGAAATAAAATAAAGCTTCTATTAAATGACAGTTAGAATGATGCCTGTATGATGCCAGCCTACCAAGTAGGCCAATAAGACAGTGTGTTCTCAGGCAGAAATCCTTTATTTCAGGGAACTCCTGTGCTTGCTTTCAAGTTTATTTTTAAAATAACTGCCTCTGGCATCCATCCCATATTAATTATTTGCTACTCATGAAAACTATCATGCTTTAATTCACAGGGAACCATTCACTTCCAAACCTTGCAGATTTAATTCTTCCTCAGAAAGCCATTTGAATCAGCCAAAAAAAGATACTTCTGGTTTAATTCTGGAAAAAGCACCTTTGACTTTACAGTTCTTTTCCCCAAGGATTAATATCTAGTCAGGAGTTGTTTTATTGTGTGCCTCATGAATGTTGTAAAATCTGGTAGATCACCATGTTTCTTGCAGTAATTTGTAAAAGCTTCTGTTCCTTGGTTTATTAACATCTACATTACATTTGTTTTTAAGAAATAGTAATTGCTCACTAATCCTTTATTAAAAATCTTGGTATAAATTGCACTCATGAAATAGATACTGCTGTTAAAGTCACCTAAGAAATTTGCAAAAGCATAAGTTGAACAGGTAAGTGGCCGGAGGGCCCCATCACTTCAAGGCAGAGAGGCTCTCTCCAGCCGTTAGCAGATTAGAAAGCTTTTTCTGGTCACACATTATGCTAGTCTTCTAAGACAGTGCAAAAAATCCCACCCCCATCTGAGTTCCTGCTTGATTACGCTAACCCAATTCCACAAGGTGAGTGCCTTGTACCCCTGAGAGCTAACTGTGAAGATCCCTCTTTAATCATTCATGGTGAGAATGGAAGTTCAACTGAGTTCAGCAATCCTCTTCAGCCAGTGCTGAACCAGTTTCTGCACCTTTCTTTGCAGAGTGAGGGATGTTGCAGTGACATCTCCGCAATACTGCTGAATTCCAAAGAGTCAGTGCTGCAGCATATGGTGGCAGAAGCCAATCTCTCTACTTTAGTGCTGACAACAGAATCTAATGCCTTGTGTCTGTGATTTCTTTCCTTTTTGCCAACTGCATGCTGAGGCCACACTAACTCTTCCATGATTTGGCTTTAATGTAGTAATTTTAAATATTTTGAAATCAGTAGGGAAAATCCTGCTTAATTTCTGTAGCAGTAGAGTTAGGCCCTGTGGCTCACCTAGTAGAAAACATAAAAAGGAGACATGGTATGTAATTAGATACATTTCACTAGGGAAAAACATGCAGCCCTGACATAACAGTATGTGCAGCTGAGCCACCACGTTCCTGCATTAAAAGGTTAAAATTAGTCCATACAGTGCTTAATGAGATGTTTCCAACTTAGAACTTCAGATATTTTTCAAATAACTTCAGACACAAAGTATGCTGAAACGAAAGACTTGAACTGAAGCCATACTATTTTTAAGGAATTGGAATAGATACAGTGAACCAGGAACGTACAGACCTGTACATAATGAAACTTGAAATTGTTGTCCTCAAGAAAAAGAAGAAAAAAAAAAGATTAAAAGACTGGAAGAAAGAGATCGGGACTGGTACTGACAGTAGTGCTTGAACAGGGAGAGAACTACGTTTATATTCAGTCCTTAATATGTCATTTAAAATCAAAGCAAGGTGGGACACACTAAAGAGCTTGGAAGAGTGTGGGTATACACAAGACAGTCTCTTATTTTAAGGGTTGTGCTGACCAGTTGAGAAGAGAGGTGACCTCCACCCTTGAGAGAAATGTGGCCCGCATCCTTTGCTTTTCTAGCAGATGTTTTGATATCTCCCAGAGTGCAGAGTTACAGCTTTTTATATTGTACTGAACTCCTTAAAATCCAGATTTATGCTTTACTCTTTACACTGAATATAATTGCCTCAAAAATCCTTCTGATTTCAAAGTTGCTTTTTTAAGATTGGGAAGACAAAGGCCAATTAGTTCCACTTTGTCAAGCTTGAGTTATTCTAAGGCAGTTTAACAAAGGCTCCTTAAGCAGAAGAAATATCCCAGTTTCACAGAGGAGCATGGCAACCTTTCCCTGTGTCCCTTGGTGTTTAGGGACCTGCCTATAAACATCTAGTGCAGGACACCCAGTCTGCACCAGAGTAACGCTGGCCAGGAGAGGCCCTTCCCCCTCCTCCCCCATGAGTTCTTTAGTGTTTCCTCATTAGCACTCTGGAAAGGAGTTGGCAGTTTTAAACCCAAGGTCAAGGAAAACTGTTAACTGAGAAAATCTCTTGGCGCTTTGGCACTTTTTCTCAGATGATTCAAGCCATGCAGTTGGGAGAGGGCACCCTAGGACTTGTAGCAGGTCTTGGGGCCTCCCTCCCACTGCTGCCCCCAGTAACCCTGGCAACCTGCTGGTGGGCCCCAGTGATGGGATAGAGTTTCTGGCTTTCTGGCTGGCAGCCCTGCAGAAGGGTTTCCATGGCCACCAGCTCCACGGCCCGGCTCCTGGCGGGCAGCTTTTGTGCTGCAGCCCAGCAGGATGGGCAGGGGCGGCAGCTCCCTGTGCACCTGCCACCCACCTCCTTGCTATGGGCTCCCTCCCCTCCTGTGCTCCATAACCTCTGACACAGCGTGCACACAGGCACCTATTTCTCCCCTCTCTTCTTGTTTTGTTTTGTTACTCTTTTTTCTTTCCACTGGTTTTTAAAAATTCTGCTTAAGAAAAGAAACCCAGATCTTATCTTTCCCGGCACTTCTAAATGAGGCTGCAAGGCTGGTTCCCAGAGCAGCTAAGGCATCCCACAAAGGGTTAAAAAAAACCACCACCCCAACCAAGAAGACAAAACCCATAATAAAAGATACTCTTTTGTGGCTGAAGCAAACTCTTTGGAGTTTTGTGGACACTGCCCTGTGAACAGATGGATCCCCAGCCCTTGTCAGCATGGTGAGAGGACAGGATGTCCCCACAGCTATGCCCCTCCAAGCTCTAGCAGCCCCAGATGCCAGCCTTCACTTCAAGTGGACACACAGGAAAGGTATTCCACAATGGGCAGCTGCCACATGCCTGTAGCAAGGGGAACACACCAAGAACTACTTAGAGGCAGGTTGAAAGCCTGATCTTTCACCGTCCCCTTACTTCCAGGGCTGATACATAATGCATTGAAGCACGGAGCCAGGCTTTGTGCTTATTAGTCTCTTAAGGATGGGAAATCCGAGAATACTTTTGAATTAGATATGGTGCCCACAGTCTTTTAAGGAGTAAATCTATCCTGAGCAAACACATAGAAAGAGAAAACTTTTTTTCTGTCTTGCCAAGGGTGTGATTTCAAGGAGGTTTCATTCTAGCTGTGCTCCATTCACAAATGACAGTTTTCAGTGTAATGCCCTGTTTAGAAAGATTTATATGGCAAAGAAGTCACATTTGTTTTGTATGTTTCCCTTTCAGACAGGAGAACTTGCTCCATGCAATTTCTCCAGCTAGCAGTATTCTTTCAATATCATTTACTATTGAAGTCATGCTGAGACCCATGAAAAATAACCACTTTATTCCAACTTTTCTAAAACCTGCTCGCTCATTTCTAAGCATATGTGGCCCCAGACTTGCAAACTACTCTGTGTACATATAGAGATCTGTGCAGAGCAGCTTGCAGGTTCACAGCTCACATTGGAAATCTGCTGCCACAAGGTGAACCAAGTGATAAGACCTTAAAGTATATTTTCCATTGTCAATGCTATTATTACTGAAGAATGCTCACAGGAACATCATTTTACAGATAAGCAGCAATGCCTGTCCTGAGGAATTCAAACTTAAGTCGTTGCCTGTATAGCAGCTTTAATTCTAGGAACTCACTTTAAGCATTAACCAATTTCCTCTTACAGTCATAAATACATAGAAAAGGAAATCGAGCTACAGAGAACTGAAGCCTCTTCCACAAACAACATGGAAGGGCTCTGCAGGGCATCCTCTAGGAAGCTTGGGTCTTTGGCATGCAGATGCTGCTAACCGCTCAGGAAAAACAGAATCCAGTATGTTAGAGGTCCACAGCACAACTCTACATCACAACCACAAAAAGGGACCCGAGGGGCCTGGTTGAGGGCAGTTGTATATGAGTCAGCAGTGCCCTGGCAGACAGAAGGGCCAACTGCATCCTGGGGGGCATCAGACAGCCAGCCGGTCGAAGGAGGGGATTGTCCTGCTCTGCTCTGCACTGGGGAGGCCTCACCTTGAACATTATGTCCAGTTTTGGGCAGCACAATATAAGAAATATAATAAGCCGTTAGAGAGCATCCAAAGGAGGACCACAAAGATGGTGAAAGGTCTAGAGGGGAAGCCATACAAGGAGTGGCTGAGGGGTGGTTGAGGTTGGCTTGTTCAGCCTGCAGAAGAGGAGGCTGAGGGGAGACTTCATTGCAGTCTACAGCTTCCTCATTAGGGGAAGTGAAGGGGCAGGCACTGATCTCTTCTCTGTGGTGACCAGGGACAGGACTCAAGGAAACAGCATGAAGCTGTGTCAGGGGAGGTTTAGGTTGTATATTAGGAAAAGGTTTTTTACCCAGAAGTTGTCTGGGCACTGGAACAGGGAAGTGGTCACAACACCAAGCCTGACAGAGTTCTAAAAGAGTTTGGACAATGCTCTCAGGTATATGGTGTGATTCTTGGGGTTGTCCTGTGCAGGGCCAGGAGTTGGACTTTGATGGTCCTTGTGGGTCCCTTCTAACTCAGGATATTCTATGATTCTATGAACCTTCTGAGATCCTAGGGTGTGGGGCAGCAAACTGTGTCTTTCAAACACTGTTCGGGCTTGGGAGTCATGCTTTCAAATGGCACTGCCTCCCTGACAGACTCAAATGTTGCACATCTTGGCAGCCCTGGACAGCTTTATTGTCCAGAATTCTTCTGTGAGCAACGTAAAAAGTCACACTTCTTGGAGAATTACCTATATCATGTTCAGGCTTTGTACATTTGAAATACATCCCTAGGCAGTTTATACTGGGTGTAAATGGCAAGGTGTAAGCAGCAGGAAAGCTGTAGGGGTGACTTCTGTGATGAGACACACCTCGCTCCATGATGGACAGAACCAGTTTCAGCAGGGTCCAAGATGGACCCACTGCTGTCAAAAGATGAGTGCATCAGCAACACTCTGATAATATATTTAAGAAAGAGTAAAAAATGCTGCATAGGAGATGTGTGAGAAAGCAATGAGAAAAATGTGAGCGAAACAAGCCTGCAGACATTCGGAAGAAGGACTAGATGCTTCGGATGCTAGAATAGGCTCCCCTGCAGGCTGTGGGGAAGACCATGGTGAAACAGGTTCTGCCCCTGCAGGCCATGGAGGACCACAGCGGAGAAGATATTCACACTGCAGTCCATGGAGAGCCCATGCTGCAGGCTCCTGGGAGGACCTGTGGCCCCACAGGGCAACCACGCTGAAGCAGCCCATTCCTGAAGGACTGTATATCGTGGATAGAAACCATGCTGGAGCAGTGCTGAAGAGCTACAGTTTCCAAAAGTGTTCTGATACTGCTCTATCAGCTGCCCCATCATACAATGAAAACAGAATATTGAGCACTATATGCACAAATCTATCTGCTCTGTAGCTCATCTATGGTGAAAAAATATGTGGATGGAAAAGGAATCTTGATTTTTTTGAGCCATGCTCAGTAAATTCACTCTTGGTGAGTCCTAAAAGCTTTGGTCAATGTATGTACTCTTGCAGTTCTTTTCACTTTCTACATGTGTATTCTGAAGGAAAACCTTTCCATACAATGCACTCAATGTCATAGGGCAAGCAAAGCCTCCTTAAAGCACCAAAACCGTAAGGTTTTTATTTCATTCTTTGAGGGGGCAAAAAGCTTTTGCTATCCTCCCACTGGCATTTCCACACCTACACAAAGCCAGGAGCATGGGTCACTGAGACAGGCATTTAGTGTTCAGTTACTGACTGCTCCTTCCAAACCTGCCTCTGTGCACCAGCGACTCCTTTTATTCTCTCTGGGACAGAAACATATGAGTTCTTAGAAGGTGGGGCTGAAATTTGCAACTCCCTGGGCCTATATATTAAAGCTGCCACTTTCTAAAGTGGTCTCACATTTCCTATGAAATCTCCTCACTTTACCACCTTAGAAAACAAGCAAGATCTGGGACCTTTCATCTAGGAGCCTTGCTCGAAAAAGAAGTTACTACTAAAGCTCTTTGAAAAATTTTCACAAGTCTAAGTTATTTATAACGTTTCTTGCTGTGATCTTAACAAGTAAAAACAAAAAACATCTATAAACTTTCCCTGAAAGAAAGCACAGTGTGCGTCTGCAAGCTGTTCCTTAAGGGAACAGCACTCAGCAATTTTCTCCTGCAGCCTTGTGAACACGAAGGGGAAGGTCATGGGTACCAGACATTCAGGTTAAGAAACTCACAAGGATCACACGATGATGATATAGACTCATTCTGCATCTGCAAAACACAGGCTTAAAAGAGAACTCCTGAGATACCATGTCCAGCTCTCAGTTGTCACAGGAAACCATAATACCATGAGACTTTTTCATGTAGTCTTAGACTTTCTTTGGGTTTTTGCCCTCATGACTCCTAGAAGAAGGCTCCTCTAGGGCCAGACTGGTCTGGCAGTTAAAAATCATCTTATAATTTCCTGCAGTTAATACTCTCTTGTTTTTTTCCCAACATTGCTCTCAGGTCAGATAGCTCTCCTCTCTCATCAATTTTACAGAAAGCAATTATAGCTTACTGCAATTCAAGAGGAAGCTGCTTCTCTCCCCTCCACTTTCTCCTGCTCCTCCTCCTGCAGTGAGAGCAGATTAGAGACAAAAAAGTCCACATCAAGCATCCCTTCTTCTTTCCTCTCATAATCATAGATTTATCACAAACTGCTGGCACACTTATGAGGCAGAAGCGTACTCCACACACAGACTACCAAGTTCCCTGAGAGAATGACAACCATGGTAGGGTGAGATGAATATCACTATGCAGAGCAGATGTTTGCTAGCAAAATCTAGAAAATGGGCCAACAAGCAACAACTAAAATGGAAGGTCACAGAGCTCAAGCCAGTTTCCAGGTGCTGTTGAATTTGCTAATACGGACAGCTCCTGGGATCTAGTGGAAGCTCGTGCCTTAAAACTAATCATCCTTCTTGGGATGTTGCTCTTTATAAATAGAAATATTTATATAAGAATTGCAAAGGGCACATTTCCTGCATCATGTCTAATCTATCTCTCAGTATTGCTCTATGAATCCAGAGCAATGTAGGCATTTACTGCTTATTGCTGATTGAATGAGAAAGGGAAGTTTCTGCTGAAGAGCAGAGTGCATCCCATTTGGTTGATGGATGCGTGGGACTGCAACAGCGTATCAGCCATCCCCTACAAAGAAGTATCCGAGTACGTGACTCTTAAGAGAAAGCTAGCAGCATCTGACACTCTGCTCTGTGGCTTGAAAAATGTGAGCCTGTGACCAAGAGTATCATTGAATAGATTCATTATTGTCGTTAATAGTGAAAGTTGCCACAGCACACATGAGCAGGATGATATTTTGCACCTAACAGGTGAAAAAAAAATTTTGAAATTATTTTTAAATTTTTTGGAAGTGAATAAAAAATTAAGTTTATGCTATTTTGGCATGAGTAGTCCCTTTTCTTTTAGTAGGTTTGCTTCTAAGATAATTTAGTGCTCATAAAAGAGAGAGGTTGTCAACCAAGGAAAGACTCCTATTTTCTTCATTCACAGACCAGGTACATTGGGAGCATTGGCTTGTTCTGAGCTTTTGAAGATAACTATCCACTTTGAAGTTTGTCTTTTCTGTCAGTGAAGCCAGAAGTTTATCATTTCTGTCAGTGGAAACCATGAGGTACTTTGAAGTTTTTTTTTCCCTGACATGATTAGCAGCACTTTAAATCTACATATTATAAAAAACACTTTTTTTTAAACATTCCCATGATTCTCTATGAGAATATTCAGTTTGTGTGTTTATTTTATTTCTGTGTTTTGGAATAATGGCCCATTTCTCCTGCAAAACATGGTCTGAAAGATAGATGCCTGACAAGTTGTTTTGAGTCTTACCCATTGGAATGCAAACACCCCTTTAAATCTATGTAGGAGACTAATAAAGGAGTTAATTATAACATTTACAACACTTAGCAAGGGAATAAAAGAAAAATTCACTCATTAGAATTATAAGTAAATAGAACATCTTATCATGCTTTTATTCATAACATGATAATTGAGAGAATGGTGTTGTATGAGTGCATTGATCCAAATCAGAGAAAGAAGACAGTCATATCTATGGCTAAACATAAGGTGTCATGGCATAAATCTGTTTAACAGCAGTACTGCCATGACTAGCAGTACTGTCAGTACATCAGATTACTGCCATGTATTCTGATTTAACATGGATTGCTTGAGGTCAGGAACACAGAAATTTAGCTTGGCTTCTACTGATATTTAGAAGATCATTGAAATAAATTTTAGCTAAGTTAAAGACATTCTTCTGAGAAACAGATAGTTCATGTAAGGATGAGAGAATGAAAATACAGAAAATTTCATTTAAACACGTGAAATCTTCTTCTTTTAGTGTAGAGTAGTTAAACACTGAGACTTGTTGCCCAGAGGAGCTGAGGAGTCCCCACTCTTGGAGATACTCCTGGATAACAGTGTATCTAAAAACATACATTGATACTGAAAAGCCTGGACTGTTTCTTTCTTGGCATATCTACAAATATAGTTGAGAATCGTGGCCCTGAGTCGTGGGAAAATCTATATTGCAGAAGAAGATAGGAATTATTGCGTGGTGGACTACAGACAGATAGTATTTAGAGTACAGATTGTAGGCAAGTTATAGACAGAGAGTCTTTCTATCTTTAAAATACCAAACCTCTGAGGCTCAGAGCAGTTGATGTCGGGCTACACACATGTGTGATTGCATTACAGTATGCTCCATTTCAAAAGCTGTGACTGTTATTACCTGATCACATTTGCTCTGTGTTATGACTTACACACAAAAGCAGCCCAAGGATATTACAGGGTGTTCATCTATCAGTGGAGGAGAAAAATGGGGTGACCAGTAATGCCAAGACATGAATAAAAATGGAAGGAGTAGTTTTGTGTATAGGGACCCAAATTTAATGGCATATCAGGGTCACTGAAATTTTCTAGATAAGATCAGAGCAGGAAATGAATGCAAGGCTTATGTCTGCACAAAGAGGCTATTCTTTGCAGAGATACAAGTATTACATGGAGTGGGCAAAGTTAGCCTCCCACATTTCTTTCATTACTCATACCTAACACTTGCTAGTTAACTGACATCCATTTTTCATGCTGGGCTGCTCCAGTTCCACTGAACATTAATGTCAGTAAAACAATCTCTCATTTCATGTTGCAGTGCACAGATAAAAATGGTAGTGCTGCCAAAGTTATAGTGCTGCCAAAGTCATGGGACCTGAATTCAGAGGTACTTACTGAGTTTTGAAGCAGGATATACCCTACTGTCAACCCTCAGTGGAAGACAGGGTTGCCATAAGATTATGGGGAAAAGAAGGAAGCGAAAATGACTGATTGTGTAGGACTCAAAAAGAACAGTGCACTGGAAGCAAACAAACCTTCAAACAGGCAGAAAGGCAGTTTTCCAGTTTGGGATCTAAGTAGGACACTACACTTCATTAGCATTACACTTCCTTATGGTACAGTTACGGTAAATGCAAAATCAGTTTTGTGTCTTGCCTGGAAACCATAGGGAACCTAAGCACACCTTAGCACTGAAATGACCCTTTACAGATCAGGAACTCAGAGGGACTGTTGCCTGGTTAATTATCATCACCAGTACCTATAGCAGATGACTATTATCAAAATCACCTCTACAGTTACTGCACCAGCTTGCAAGATCTTGGCAGATTGCCGCGTGACCGCAATTGGCTTTGATCTGGAGACCTAACACTCTAAATCAACACTACTCTGATGACTTCAGGGAAGCTGCAGTGATTTATATTGCCTGAGAGTATAAATACATCAATCTAGAGGGACAGAATTAGCTCAGTTGGTTGGAGCCCAGTGCTAATAGTGCCAAGGTTGCGGGTTTGATCCCTGTATGGGCCATTCACTTAAGAGTTGGACTTCATGATCCTCGTGGGTCCGTTCCAACTCACCGTATTCTGTCCTTCTGTGAAAATGGACTGATTGCTATACATTCTACTATATGATATGTCATCAAGTACTATACAGCAGAAAGGAAATTGCTGATGAAGTATAGAAAAGGGTCCTATACACATCCTCATGTGCTGAGTAGAAAAAACTGGAGGATACCCTCATAACCTTTGCTTTCTAGTATGGCCAAACAAAATGCAGTTAGACACATTTATTCTGTAGTCTCTAACCACACTGACAAGACTCTGATGAATGAGAATTGCCCCAGGCACAATATTTCTCTTTTTTTCATTGTTGGTGACTCTCCACATAAGCTGTCTTTCATGCCCTAATTCTTTATGCTGGCCTGTGTGCATTCTGTGTTGTGGTGCTTTGACATGCTAATGAATTTTGTTGTGCTGTTAACAACTCAAAGCTACAGGGCGCCCAATGATACCATCATTACCAGCCTGTGTATGGTTGTTTTGTCTTCTTGCCACATTTTAGTCTAGCATTTTCCTCTGGTAAAAAATGACATGCCTATCTGAGAGGACAGGTAAGGAATATTTGGCATGATCCCTACATTACACTGACCTATATTGCTTGTGAAAGCTAGGGCCCCTGACCTGTATATTGGGACTACAACTTTAGCAAGGGCATTCACTTCCAGAGAAGGGACTTTCCTTTAAGTATTTTTTATTGTTTTACAAATGAACGTTGTGCTGGGGGAAAAAAAATGCATTTGTTGAATGTGAGTACTGCAGGCACATTTAACACAAGTATTCCCAGGTAGCACCACCAGCTTGCCCCTCACCTGGCAGTACTGGAGGAATAGGGCAGCTTTTGTGTCAGCCTAAGGTCTTACCTTCAGAAACTGCCAATGACTGGTAGGCAAGTTTTATTGTTCCTCTCTGGCAGCAAGATTGAGAGCCTAATTTCATTTCACATGTGCCCAGACCCCCATATCAGTACTTTTATAACAAGTCTGAACTTGCAAAACAGTGTATAATCATTAATATCAAACCCTGCAGCTACCCGCTAAGATGTTATCACCACACTTTTCTATGAGGAAGGACATGCAAGAGACTGCCCAGTGCCACGTAGTGACTTCGGCAGTCACACCGCTCAGACTATATTCTTAATATATTAACTTCATGGCTGACTCAGACACTGGAATAATATAAAATACATTTTAGCACAAAACCCCTAAGAAAATTCTCTGAAATGCCTTGCTTTTATGTGGTGGTTATAATTCCCAAATACTCTTCTGGTGGAGGTGGATACTTTTCTGTTCTTTATAAGAATGGGTAAAAAGAAGTGTTTGAAGGGGAAGGGATTTTCCCACCCACATTCGGGCATTCAGTGGCCACATGGAGTGCATCTGGGTTTTTCCCAGGTCTCATGTTGCTCTGTACTAGCAGTCTCACTAGATTGCCTCAGTACTGCAAGACCATGACACATTGAGGTGCTTCCTAAGAACCACAACCCCACAGAAGTTTGTGGTGTTCATAACAGAATTAGTCCATTAGTTTTAGATTCAGAATTTAGTCTGTGTTTGCTGTTGAGATTATTGTGTGAAGAGTATGAAAGACTCTCCCTGTGTTTCCTGCAGAGCTAAGAGCTAGTCCAGTGTTTCTCAGATGCACAGACAAAAGTGACTTTTTTTTGGCCAAAGTACTAGAGCAAAATAACTCCTTCATATTTCCTTTCTCTTCTTACATCTCTCCGTTTTCCAAAATTACAAGATACTATTGCTTGTCACCTCATGAGATAGTCACCTATCACCCCCAGGCAACCCAGTTCGTATGCCATCTCACACCAGTTCCCTTTAGAAGCCTCATCTCTTCCCTCACTGGGAAGTGGTCCCTACTTCCCCTCCAGTATTGCTGTCACATGAGTGAAGAGGAGCAAATGAAGAAACCCAAGCTCAGGCCAAATCTTGTTCTTGTTTCTGATGTTATCCCATCAGAGAATGGGAAGCCAGAATAGAGTTGGCAGTGAAGAAATGGAATCTGCTCCTCCTTTTGTCTTGGGGGATTTTAAAAACACAGTCATCGTGCATAGCGCTCCTAAACATCCTAATACCCTCCTTTTAAACCTCTTTCTTCTTGCCCAGGGATGTGGAAGCCACACAGTAGGAAGGGGGATATGGAAGTCAGATGCCTGGCTCAATTTCTCAGGCATCACATAGTCCCGGGCAGTTCACTCTGACCAAAAGGTGGCCAATCCAGTGCGGGCAGTGGGATGCTGGCTGATGCCAGCCACTGACCAGCCCAGGCAGCGGCCAGTGCTATAGGTGGTCTTTACTGGGACAAATACTGAAACCTTCATTCCTTGTATTGTTCTCTATCCTCACCTGCCTTTTTGTCTTGCATATTACTAGTAGACCAGACATATCAGGTAGATATTAGTTGTAGAAACCGTCCTCCTAGTTAACTCAGAGCTATTGAATAAAATTCATGAATAAAAATAAAAATCTCATCACATTTTATACTCCTTCTCTATCCTTCACAGGCATGGATTTATGTTTTTCATTAACTGTATTATCACACCACTGCTCATTATTTAAACTACAAAGCTTCATGCTAGTTGAAGCAAATATATGTAGTGAGGACACAACAATATGAAAACACCCACTTTTCTTAATACTGAGACTTTGAAAAGCCCCTTGGTTTGACTGTTGTTAAAAGCCAGTGGTTATTCTCCATGTAGACCTGAGGACTGCCAAAACAGAGTGCAAATGTAATGCTTCTAGCAGGCATCTGTGGCATTTAGGTGTCAGAATCTGGATTTGGCCAGTCAGCTGCTACTGTGGTCCCTATCTGCACAGTATTTCCAGTATCAGGAGACAATTTCTTCTGACTTACAATGGATTTGCAGCTGGAAAGGCCACACTCCTGACTATGTCTCTTTTATTTTCGTTTCCTCTCTTATGACTTCAAATCTCAGGGGATACTACACATGGCCGAGGAGTAGAAGAGCTTTTATGAGCTCAGGACAACTCTCAAATGTTATTTTTCTTGGAATTCTACTGCAGCATTGCTTACTGCTTACTAGCAGGTCCCTGCCCCAAAACATTCACATAGTGAGATCCAGTGGTTGAAGGCTCTAGATGACAGCAATCCAAGGAGTCACAGCCATTGTCATGCCTTGTCCTGGCATCACAGATGAAAGGTGTTGGAAATACAATGAGATGTTTTCTTAACTATGTGTTTTAGATGCTCCCAGATTCTGCCTTCGTGGGGTTTTTCTTTTTAATAAGAAAATTGAAATCAGGTGAGGGTTACAGATTGAAAAAAGGAAATCATTGCATTTTAAAAATTAAAAAAACCCCAAACTAATAATCTGAAAAGTTGGACAAAAATAACTCTACCACTGATCCGAGGCCTTGATTGCAATACTAGTGGTTCCTAGCTCCATATTACTCTTCAGTTCCAGGCAAAGAGGTCTTTGAGGTTTTTTTACATTAGTGAAAACAACATGTTTTTAAAAATAAATAATTCTAATGATGTGAGGTACTATTTTATCACTTCCATTATAATAATGATAGCAACAGTAAAAATTTATTGACACCATTGAAACATACCAGTAAGTTTATTGCTACATTAAAGGTCCAACTAGCTCATAGAAGTCAGCGTTTAAGGAAGAGTGTAAGAATAGGACACACCTTGCACGTCCATGTTTCAGCAGTACAGAGAAGCTCCTCATCAAGAAGTCGCAATAACAGTTATTTCAGGTGTCAGAGGTTTTATCTTCTACAGATTCATGGAGTGAACTCATCATTCAGCATCTAAAGTACTCTGTAGTGTGTTCCACCATTTGGTTGTGTACTATACAGAAAGTACATTCTTTTGACTGTTTGGAATTGAACAGTGTTGAACACAACAAGTTCATTTTATAGGTAGGATTTCTGAATTATGAGAAATGGTAACTAACACTCCACGGTTAATTTCTTATTGTCACTCAGACTTTGTAGACCCATATGACACCACCCCCTCCCCAAGTTGCATCACTTCTACTTTGAAGACACTTGGATCATATACTCATTCCTAATAGAGGTGCCATTCCTTTGATCTCTTCTGCTTCCTTTTTTTGACTCTTCCATACCCTTGTTGTGACAGAGCGGTTTGAAGAAACTACAGCGTAGAAGATATAGGGGCATTATAATTTTTTTTTAATGTAACAATGCTTTTTGTGTTGTTTTCTATTTCTTTCCTAAGGATTCCTAATTTTATATAGTTTATTCATCTTCCTGTAAAAGAAAAAGGTTGAATTACAGGAGTCTCCAAGAACTCTGCTATGGTGAACACTGACACAAATAATCCATTATAATAATACTGTCTTGTCAGATTTTGGGATGATGCACTGTCTGAACTAATGACTAGAAGAGTTGCATTTCGCAGTTTAATGAGACACGATGATGTAAGCAGATTTGACAGTTGTTTCCTGAGAGGCTGCCTGCCCCTTGTTGAAAAGCTTCCTTGCCTAATGTTTTAGAAGAGAGAGACGTCAGTTACGTGGGTGTTTTCTTGCTCTGCAGGCAGCCAATTATTGCCTATCACGTCTCACACAGCTGCTATTTCACACACACAAGCTCAGGCGGATGTCACATCCTATTTTCACAACTCCAACTGACGAACTGAGGCAATCATGGAAAATGCAATATTCCAGGCCTTGCAGGTGGAGTCTGCATTGCCACTAGTTATAGTATTCTCCCCTATGTTGTGAAAAAGCTTAACCATTAATGTAAACATTTAGCTAATGTCCTACTGAGCAACAGGGTAAGGACTACATGTAAAAATTCTTATCACTTTGATGCTTTAGCCATGTGTGGGGAAATGTGGTTTATTTCTAAATATTGAATGTAGAAATCGGCTCAAATTATTATTTTAAACTATTCATAGAGCTTAAAAGGTACTGACCAAGATTTCTGATGTGGGAGTACCTTGGTTTGTAATCACTGTACTGTACTCTGTAATCAAGTATCTGCCTCGGATACTTTGTTGAGGCCTTGGTTGTATGTCCTCAGCTGCTCTCCAGCTTCAGCTGTGGGTGATGAAGTTCTTCCCATGTGTGCAATGTCGATAAATAACATTTCTGCAATAGTATCCCTCAGTGTTAGAGACCTTTTTTCTAAAATTTTGCAGAAATGAATAGCCAGGGGCACTACTAACAGTCTACAATAATTGTCTGATAATTCACAAGAATCTCAAATCCTTTTCTTTTCCGTAGTCAGTAGTTCAACCTGAAACGAATATCCAGAGCTCAACTTTTATTTCCAAAAGCAGGGAGTTTTTTCTAGTTCACCATTTTTGGAACTGCAAGAGAGCTGATCCCACTGTGCCGATCCCACTGTGTCTCAAAGACAGTCCCTCCCTTGCTGGACCCACACTTGCACGAAGGTTTGCAGGTGGTTCCATCCAAAGCATCACTGCTGGAACAGGCAGTGGCATGTTCCGTGGAAACAGAAGGAGCTGGGGAAATCAACATAGCAGCCTCTTGCTTGTATCGTGCCCACATAATCAAAAAGGGAACACGCTGACTCAAGTGTGGCACTTGCAGATACAGGGACTCAGCACCTAAGGGGAGCGGGAGGGATCAAGGCCTTACAGGCTGAGCATACACACATTGAGAAGACAATCTGACCACAAACTTGAACTTCTGATTTTTCAACAGGGACCTGAATACAAATAAGAGTGGCTTAAGCTGTTGTAATACATCCCAGCATACACTGCATAAAGTACCCTCTCTGGAGGGTACAGGAATCCATTTAATATATGGGGAAATCTGCCATACCTCAGATAGAGTAGCTAAATCATTTTCTATTTTGAACCTCTATGGAAGTACAACTACCTATAGTGCAGAACTTCTCATTAAATGCAGAGGAAAAGTCCATTAATATATTTCCTTAGTGTCATGAATGACTAAGTGGTTTTCACAGGCAAAACTCAAAATCTTTCATTTTTTCCAAAATGTATGTTCCTTCTATGCAGGGATTTTGCCAAGTAGCGTCAATGATTCCCATGGCAAAATTAAATTAAAAGGGATACAGATTATTTTATTGTCTGCCCTCACTGAGTGGAATAAAGAACACTGTTATGACTGATAACAGCCCTGTAGTACATAAAAGCTCTCTCCACTGAAAAAATGTGATTTGAAGCTTGTTTTTGTATACAGCAAAACAGGGAAGATCATTCACTTATCTGTAGTCACGTGCAGAGCCAATGTGTCTAAGGAAAATGTGTGATTGAATAGTATTTGTGGTGCTGTCTACTCTGATTTCCATAAATTGTCAACTCCGATTTCATAAACTCCACTCTCTCTAAGGGAATATGTCCATTCATTACCTTTAGACTTTTTCATTCTATGAAAATTTGGAGTACAAAACACTAAGGTTTGTAAAATAAACCCTGTAAAAAATGCAATCTCCAGATCTCTGACCTAAACTGTCTTCTTCATTACAAACATTTTTTTTTCTCAAATACTAGGTCAGGGTGCCTCTAAAAATCAGCTGAAAATCCAGCTGTTTCTCAGGACTTAGGATGGTACCAGCTTTTGAATACCCTTTTTTCCCTCTCTTGCATGGCAAATACACTACTCAAACCACACTGGTAATTTTAATAGCTTATGTCATCATGATCCATTGTATCTTAATTAAAACAAGTAATAGCAAAAACTTTGTAAAATTAGTTGAACCACATTGACTGAACTCTGGAGTAACTCAGTGATGAATTGTGTTACATGTCTGTGTTATGCAGGAGGAATAACCACACTGCAGTGACTTACAGCTGTCCTGTGAAGCAGCTGTATGCTGTGGAAAGGTGCAGCTCTGATCATTAGGAGCTCTGAAACTGGGAAAGGCAGAAAAACAACAGCTATCCTTCTCCCTTTCTGACAACTGACACATGCCTCACAAATTATTTTGACTAGATTACTTAGGTCTTACATGGATTACTAAAGGTATACAGGGTAAGACCATATTAGCTGTGGTTATTGCACAGTTAATCACAAGGGATTTGATCTTCAACTGATGTCAGTCTGACCAGGCTCATTGAGGAAGTTAAGAAGCACTCATTGATAGCAGCTGAGCAGCAGAAGTGAGCTGTACAAGATAAATAACTTCTTGTGGAAAATATTACATGAGTGTCCCATGCTATTTCCATGCCACATGCATGAATAAAGTTGAAAGAAATCAATATTACAAAATAAAGGCAACACTGGCATGTTTTGCATTACATACGTATTTTTTTATATATATCAAGTGAAAAACAGAAATTACTTGGACTCCTGAACCTGTTAATTGTAGGCATATGAATCCTGTCTGCCAAAGAAAAGCATAGAGCTTGGCCCAGGGAGAAGAAACTGTCCAGAGTTCATCGTTCTTGAGGGAAAGGCACACTGCAATGACACATGGCACAACCAGAGCACTTGAGGAGCTCTGCCTGGAAAAAGGCACCTGGTTCTTCAGTAGTAGTTACAAAAAGATGTCCTGGAGTAAGTCATCCTTACTGAAGTGAAGAGTGTGAGGTACATGGCTGATGGGATAAACACTGTCATCTATAGACATATTGCATTGGTTTTATGCCACAGACAGTATCACACACTGTCAAAACCAGCATCTGGTTTACTTCACACGGGAGTGTTTCCAGAACTGTCCCCTTGAAGTGACAGAAAAGAGTAGATAGAATTGCTTCAAATCTCTCTGAAGTGAGAGTGAAATGCAATGACATTTGCAAGGATCCAGCAAAGTAAGGCAACTGGTTAGGTCAGAACTTGAAGAAGGGCAGGTCTTGTCATGCCGAGATTCAGAAGGCATATTGACAGCCACGTCAGATAGTAAACCTTGAGAATATGGTCTAGTAACCACATTAAGTTATTATTGCAGAAGGGGACAAAGACTCAGTGACAGTGCCTCGTTTCTTGGCTTTTCTTTCTGTGATAACAGCCTCAATCAAACACATTGTCTGTTGGCATCACTGTGTCCTTTGATAGCTGACACCCTGTTAAGCTGTGGGTGAAGGTGACAGACTCACAGTCAAAGTCTTTGAGAATATTCCCACTGCAGAGTCTCTGCTTTTCATGAGCTTTAAAATGCAGCCTTCACTGGGAGAAATTATTACAATACAAATAAGGAGATTATTATTTAAAGAAATGATCCTTGAATTTCAGTAAATGTTCACTGTATTACATAATTATACTTATATGAACATTTACAGAAATATGTTACTTTTTCTTATGGATAACATGGAACACTAGTTTTCTGAAGATAATAGGGCAATATGATTTTTCTAAAAGCTCTTGCATATAGTAAGGTGCATTTTGCTCTTGATATTGGTTTCCATCAGGATGAAAGGTAGTCACGCATTCACATTTACTGGAATGACACTTGTCATACTTGATGGCACTGTTAAAAGTGACACCTTTTAAAAAATCTGTCACTTTCTGGAACAAAAACATGGTTAGAAACAAAGGCCTGTGGACAAAAAAGGCCCTAAATATGCTTTACTGCTGCCATCTTCCGACATGAAGGTTAAATTGCAGGGTTTTGAAAGAAATCAGCCCGGGCTATTTTTTCCTAACCTGCTTTCCAGTAAATGCCATTACATCGGTGATAAAACAGAATGGGATTACAAATACGTGACTTTGACTTGCCAAGGGACCGTGGCTGCACGAAGTACATTCATATGCTCCAGAGAATCCAAGACAGGAAAGGCAGGACATGAATTTCGTTCTGAATCTTTTTGGTTAGATGTATTCCAATACGACCACGAAGCTACAAGGAAAGAGAGAGACTAATGTACTCTTTTACAATAATTTATTATGATCTAAATTTACTTTCTTGGTCAAAGGGTTGGGCTGTTGAACACATTTCTAAAAGAAACTGTGAATTCTAGTTGCTAATCCTCCACGCTCAAAAGCTTATTCTCCACTGGCAGCATAACAACACACTAAAACCAGCTCATCAAATAAAGAAGGATATAAAAGAGAAGCAAAAAGCTGAAAAACTGAAGCACTCCTACCACAAGGAGGGGAAACATCTGTGGATTAACTACACATGTTTACTAGAGTTTCCAAGTAGTATTGACTGTGTAGGGCTCAGATACCATCATGAGAGATGATATGAAAACACAGATATAATTGGTGTGAACTTCATATGAATGGCATTACCTTGAAGTATCTGTCATAATGAGATAATGCAGTGACATAGATGAAGGCTTTCACAGTATTCACTTCCCATATCCTACTCAGACATTTGGACTCCAGATACTTTGGCTCTAAGAAGATGTCAAGTGACGAATTCAGCAAAAATCCAGGTCAGAGGCTCAGGCCAGATTACTCTCACCCCAGAATATTCACATTTGCCTCCTCAAGCAATGCTTGACTTGCAGACACTTTGTATACACCTGCCTTGCAGCAAGCTAAATTAATGCACAGTTCCATGCAATCTGCACTAACACTTTCCTTTGAACCATTTGTGCTGTAGCCTTGGAAGAAAGAGTGGCGGGGGATTAGTCTGTGCTTCTCAGCAAAGCCGAGCCCAAGGCGCATTCCACCATAACTGTGACCAAGAACCTATACAGAGCAGATGATTTACTAATAATCTCTAAAACATAATGTTTGCCTTGGAGGCAAGTGGGGAGGGTTTAGTTTTCATTTTAAAAAAATTACTTCTAGTTCTCAATAAAGTTATCCCAGCCTCAGTAATGAGACAAGGTAGCACATCAAACATTCAGCAGGCTCCAGTCAGAGGAAGATAGTACTGGTCCATTTCTAATTGCTCTTCAGTCCTGTTTTTCATGACAAAATCCAGTCTTCCCATTGATTTGATGCTGTTGAGTATCATGACGTGCTTACTGGGAGTTTGGCTTGCACAAATTCATTTCCCGGAGGAAGTTGTTAACCATTTGTTGTCATATGGTACCAGCTACGAGCTGTGGTTGGTTTCTGGCAAGTGGTCCAGACTGAAGCCTCCCCGGGAATGTGGTTAAAGGAGGATGCTTCATCTGGACACCTGATTACAGCAACCACTAGTTCTGCATCATTCATCGTACCCATCAGCCAGGTTATTTTAGGGACTGTTCTGACACTTCCGCTCCACTGTATTTTTAAGGCTCTCTTTTATATCCTATTTTTTCCTTCCTTCTCACCTCTTCCACATTTCTTCTCTAACACAACAAGCACTTGCTCTCATCTGTGTTCACACTCAGTGTCTGTATAAACCGAAAAGGAAATTTTGTAGATAAGAAATCTATGCACATTTGAATGTTTCCCATCCTTTGTACGTCATCTTATAAACTGCATGGAGGAAAATAATCCCTTATGGAACAGTGCAGCCCTTGTCAGATCCCCCATCCTGTTTGGAAACAGTGAGTTTAGAGTTTCATCCATTGTTAATTTCACAGTTAAGAACTTTGTAGAGATTTTGCAGGATGAGGGTTTAGTTTTGCTGGAGATTCCTCTTAACTCCTTTGTTTAGTAGAAATCAGTTTCTACTTTCTTTTCTCTCCACACCAGTAAAATCTCTAGTGAAGTAATAATCCCATGTGATTTACTGGTACTTTGGACTGATGCCAGCTTTGTTTTAATCCCAGCTGCTGCTTTATCCTCCGGGTATTTCAGTTCATAGCAAAGTGCACAACACAGTCCCCAGAATCTCATGTGAGCAAAGATTTTAATAATTTTACTCAGTCCCTTCGCTTTGTCCCTCATGGCAGAGCTCTGCTGGTCCTCAAACTTGCCCAATTTGATTACATTTAAACTATCTTTAAATAGATGCATCCCCTGGGTGAAACTTCTTCTCTGATTAGTCTGGATGGGAAGCATCTGTTTTCCCTCTGGTAAAGAGAGTTCCTAAAATCAAAGCACAAAGACAGGCACTGGTCATGTCTTGTGGTGTTGGCTAAAGTCCAGCAAGCATGTGGTACAGTAGTGGAACTTGAATTTGGGCAGGTTGACTCAAAGAAAACAGCACAACCATCCTAAAAATGAAAAAAATCAATCGCAGAGTAACACACCTACAGTGATCTCAGGCTGCCACAATGCCTTTGTCCTTGGTGATAGAACATGTATCAACACTGCGGTAAATGTCACAGTCCAAAGCATATAAAATGCCTAAAACCAGAAGTTTTATTAGTTGAGAGCTACTGGCACTGTATCCACAGCAGCCTTGTGTTCCTTTCTGTTTCCTTCCCTGCTCGAGGCCTGGGGGTTCCGCTTCCTTCCCTTCCAGTGCCGAATGTGTCCAGCTTCTCTGCGCCACAGTGGGAATGGGTAGTGGATGCAACCAGGTCCCGCTCACTTCTTCCTGCCAGCACTGCTCCCTACAGGACTCCCTGACATTCCTTCAAGGAAAGGCTGGAGCAGATTAGAGGTCACTTGTGACCTAGAGCCATAGGAAAACTGGGAAGGGAAGACTTGGGAGTGTTCTGTCCTCCAAGAGGGGAAAAGAAGATCCTGATGCACAGTACGGTCCTGTGCTAGGTTTGCCACCATGGAGTGATACTGTCTAGGAGTAGATCTTCTGCTGAGAAAAATGGATGAGTCGAGCCAATCCTCAGCTGTGGGTTTCATTTTGAAAGGAACCAGTTGGCTCACTCTGGAGATTCATCTGGGATTAAAATTGTATACATGTGATGTGAACTGTCTGTCATGGGGCTATGCACATGTGCCCTAAACCTACACAAGCCAGTGAAGAGAGCATTGGACTGCAAACACTTCTCCTTCTGACTCCAACTGGTCCTTTCAAAATCACTTTTCCTCTTCTCCTCTGGAAATAGGCCAGTATTCTCTCTTGCAGTGATTTTGTGACCCACAAAATTGGCTCTTTACTCCTCAAATTCTCCTGCTTTCAGGAGTGCACCCTCTCCCAGACCAGACAAGCCAATTACCCTAAATCGGCACAGTTACCTGGTATACTGGTCTGTTGCAAGCTGGTGGACGTGAGGAGGGAGGTGGCCCTGCTCCTGTGCACCAGCAGCTGTGTTAGTCATTAAACACATGAGATAATCAGTTCATTAGAAGACTGTCATCTTGATGGCCTAGTGACATCCTAAAGACATGGACACCACGTGGCCTCACATGCATGGCTGAAGCATGAGGAAGAAGGTTCTGGAAGAGTCTGAGATGTGTTTCCTTGTCACCAAGAAAAATTCAAAGATCTATAGATAAGAAAGTCTTGCAAGCTACAGGCTTGATTACAAATTAAATCCCTTGCTGAGTCCCGTAGCTAGGAAACTGTGAGCTGGGGATTCTCCAGAGCAGATAGCTTCAAGGGGTGATTTCTCCCAGGCATCAGGAGAACCCCCCCACACACACACACACATGAAATGTCATCTGTTTTTCATTTTCCTTAATTGCAAGGTGTGTTTTGTATTTGTTACTTAATTCATGCAGATCTACCTCCGTGTCCGTGTGATCCCTCAGAGGCTTTCTTCATTTGCAAACTGTTATTTTCTGGTATTTTCTGGTCTCCTACCCTAGTTCTTTTGGTCTCCCCTTACATCCATTTCCCCCCAAGTGTTGAAGTAGTCAGTGAAGAGACAAGGTTAGCATAGATCTCAGTGACGTGCAAACCTGGGAACCAACCAGCAACACCTGCTCTGGCAGGAGAGTGAGCGGCAAAGAAATTTTCAACACAAAACTGTCATTTCAATAACACAGAACCACTCCAGAGTGTCTCCTGAGCAAAGACTTCAAAGCTCTTTCAGTGAGGCAGCATCATGCTCACTTGAGAGAGAGAGTCTGGGAGAGACAAGGCGAGCTGTTGCCACACATTTGCTGCAGAGCTTGGCCTCGGGGTCCTCCCCATCCTCTTAAAACACAAGACTGCAAAACCCTAGATGTGGTGAAAGCAAAGGGTGGTGAAGACAAACAAAATTTTTGGAAAAAAACACATTTTGTCCTTGCTGGAAGAGTTTTAATGCAGCAGTAACAGACAAAAAATTATAATGGGAAGCAAAAATAGCTTAGGTCAATTGATAAGTGAACACATCCTCTTTCTCTTTGTCTAGATTGCTTTTTACAGAGTACCCCTGTGGGTTGCATATTAGCAGGGAAAGCCTAAAGATTGTCCAACAGGCATAACTGTACTGGGAATCTCTGTGCATACTTTCCTAAGATCCAGCATGCTGGATGCTCTCACATTTTGCTACTTATCATCATCCTAGTGTCTCCATACAGCTATTCCCACCTGAATAAAAACATCCAAAAATCCAATATTTTTAGATTTTAAAAAAATAAATCAACACCAGGCTCTGAGGAGCATGGGGAGAGTTTCCACTGTGCAGACACATCCACAAACACATACACTGTAAGTATCTGATTAAATGCCTGCTACAAGTAAGCCAGAGCCAGATGTTGCTGTGGTGGTCACGGGGGATGTCAGCTTCTCTAGCCCATCTGGATCAGATCCCACAGATCTTTGTATGTCTAAATAAATTGAGTTTATTTGGGAGAAAAACATATCAAAGTGTACATGAGAAAGGCCACACCACAAAGATCAGTTTTTCCAGTATTTGAGGTCTGATGTGGAAATACGAGTCAAGAGTCAGACCTGTGAAACAAAGCAGATTTGCTGGAGGCTGCCAGTGCTCCTGTGACCAGGTAACAGAGGGTGGATCCAGGAAGGCTGTGTCAGTGCTGGTGTGCCCAGATCCCTCCGTACAGCATTCCAGCAATCAGGACTATCTGGCTGAGCTGATGGTTCCTTCTGGTTTAGCTGCTGCTGAAGTCCTCAAGATGGAGAATCCAGGAGGACTGGCACCCATGGGCCAGACTCCACTCCATGCTCAGAGGGAAAGAGGCACTGCATGTGGTTTCTGGCCACACCAAGGAACTATCACACTACTTCAGATGTGATTCTGAGAAGAACCAAGCACCTGTAATTCCATTTACTGATATCCATCACGTCTCAGAAACAGGTGCCACGGCTGAGAAACTGTACATTAAACAGACACCCATTACATGACTCATACACTGAATCACAAAAATTTAATCAGTTGCTAAGAAAAAAAGCCAGAAATTATGCAAGGTCATTGTCTGTGCCTTTCAGAGCAGTTCACTGAGCCCATGCTCCCTGGCACCTAGGGCTCTTGGATTAGGAGACAGATGGATTATGTAGATGAGGACAAATCATATGACATGTAGCTGCAGGAGAATTTACCTTGGAGCTGCTAGGCGCAATAGACCAATGACAAGCATCATGGAAAATACACCAAGCAAGATCTTCAGCTGAAAGATTTCAAAGTGTATGAGTAAAAAGGCATAGGACTTTACTTGAGAATGAATCAGTAGAGTGTGAATATCTTCTGAAATGCTCTTCAAGGCTGCTGCCCTGGATCAGGTGCTAGGACAGATGAAGCAGTGGTGCTTATAGGAAAGGGAATGGGTATCTCCATGACATTATGGACGGAATGAATGTTTACATGTAATCTTTGACAGATGGGGATGTTAGTGCTTTCATTTTATGGATAAAGAAGACAGATATTAGAAGATTGCTGCGTATTACACAGTAGGAAAAGCTCTGTGACGAGGATAAAATTCTGGTCCTCCAGGGAGGAAATCTCTTTTCTCTAATTCAAGAGGAGAGCCTTTATGAAATGGATGATTTGCAGAGGGGAGGCAGTAATAACAGTGGCAGCATTCACTTTCGAGGAAGGATCCAGGGGTAAGTTACAGGAAGAGTGGTAGAGAGAGCAGGTCATATAATATTGATATTTTAGTGAGATCCATGATGTAATTAAAAAAAATAAAAATTAACTGGATTTAGAGACAAGGGCTAGGATGAGCAATAAAACTTTGTCAGGGTCCTGAAACTTCTTGAGCTGGCTTTCTTTGATGCAACAAAATCCTGAAACACATCCACATAAGTACGTGATTAAAGTGATTAATCACTGCCAAGACCTCTGCCTTGATCATACCTCTTCTTCCTTCCCCATCAGCCCTGACTTCCTATCTGAATACAGCTTGCCTTATGTTTAAATGACAAACTGAAAAAAAAATGGAATATGTATGTAAGGGAAGTTTCTGGCCAGGACATTTATTACTGTTCTCAATGTCAATTTATTCGCCCATTCTTACCCCCTGTCCTGGGTAATCGATCCTGCCAGAGTGACTGACAACAAGTGGGCCTGGAGCCCTACTGTGGGGGATATATGGCAAATTTGCAGCATCTGTAGCAAAAAGGAAGCCAATTCCAAGGGCTTTTAAAAGAGCTTCAATTCCCCTTGAAATAACAGGCAGGAACGTGTAGAAGAGGAAACAAATACTAAGGAAGGTCAGCGCTGCAGGCACTAAAGGTGCCTGGGTGCTGGAAAGAGGAAACTTAGGAAAACGCTAAGAGGGCAAGAGAAGGAGAAAAAGTGCTTCTGGAGGTCAGTGCTCACATAAAACAATTGCTAACGCTATGGCCAACACACCAGCAATCCCAGGAAGTTTATAGGATTTGATGCTGCTGCTTCAGAGTAATGAAGTATTCTTGAAAGCAATGCTGCTGGCTGATCAGTTTGGTGGTGCTTCTCCCACCCCTGTAGCAGTCCCAGCTGAGATAAATGAAGGCAAACCAGTTTCTGAAATCAGCTTTGTCAACCTGGTTTTATTTGTGTGCTTTGAAAAGACTCCAAATTAGGTCAGTTGCCGAGATTTCAAAAAAATGCTCTGTTAGCAGTGACTTAGCAAGGAAAACAAAAAAAATTGGCTTGTGCTCTTGCTTGTGCTTTTATTTCTATATAAAAACAAAGCATAAGAAGATTGGGACTGCTTCCTCTAACTCTAAAAGAAAAATATACGTCAAGTGTCAACTTTGGCTTTCCCTATCTTTGCTGAAGAATTTGCAGGATGTCTCATATAGTGCTTGCCCACCTCTTAGCTAAGATGGCAGAATTATTCAAACACTTAACATGAGTATATTTTCTCCTAAATATTTGTAGGCATTTCAATGAAACAGAATAAAAGTCCCCAAAGGACATTAATAGTCTTAATGAAAAATCATTACTCCTCTCAGCAAAGCATTTTTTGTATGTATCTGTATTATGCCAGTTATCTAGCGAGTTTGTTAGGACAAGCCCTGGAGTTATTATAAAAAGAATGCAAGAGAATATTATTAGATAAAGAGGGAGAAACCTTTTAGGCCTGCTCCATGCAGCATAAACAAGGGAGGAAAGCAAACATAATTCTCGTTTCCCCTTGACAAGACAGCCTCAGATGGAGCTCAAGACATTTACTAGAGATGAGATAATGGGGGAAAAAGTGGGTCAGAGCCTGAGAAGATAAGGAAAGAAAAAAGATGGCAATTTCTATAGTGGTCTGTATTTAGACCTCTGTTGTCTTCACTGTTATACATGACTGACACAAATGGTCTCAAGCCTTATTTGCAGCCATTGTTGAAACAAGGCATGGACCCATAGCTGATGAACTGAGGTTACCCCAAGTGAAAGTCAACAGGATGTTGATCTTGCTGACAACTGGCATGTAAGGCTGAATATTAAATGAAACATTCATTTAAAAACTCCCGAAGCAAACAATAAATGCTCCACAATAAATGCTCCATACATTTAGGCTGAAAGTGATCAGACCATGACAGTTGAAAGGCCACTGCACAAAAGACAGGCTGTGAAATGCTGTGTAGCAACTGACTAACAAAAGCTCATATGCAGAAGGCACAAAAGAAGAGAATTTGGAAGAAATCATAGATTTCAGTGTAAAATCTCTGTTTATGCATTTTAACTCTGAGAATTATATCTCAAAACAGTAAGTTAATATACTCACCCTGATGGAACTACCATGGCTTCCCTCCATCTCCTGTGCCAGGACACAAAGGGCCAAATTCTGCCTGTGGGTACAGGACTGGGTTACATCACTGAAATAGTGCATGGTCTGTAGTGCTCCTTTATAATGGAAATCAACAGATAGTGGCCAGGCTACCCTCATTTCTCTACTGTTTTTTCAGGCAGGTCTACAGCCTCTGAGCGCAGCACAGGGCAGCCTTTCTGCAGCAAGCTCACAGCAGTTCTCCACAACTCCAAAACCAGGACCTGACAGGCAAAAGAAAAATTCCAGACAAGTTCAGCATGTCTTGGAAGCCTGTAGGGATTACAGAAGAAAAAAAAAGGTGTGGGGGGGAAAGAGTAGGTAGCCTGAGGAATAATTGAAAAAGCGTAACTCAAGTTGAGATAAGAATTTGGCCTAGCATGGATATTAAGCAAAATCCATGCTCATACAAGCCAAGGAGAGGCTGGTAGTGCATGGAGTGGCACCAAAGAGCTGTATTCTGCTGTGTTTGCATTACAATTGATTTCTAAACATAAGCCACTGACTCAAGCAGACTCTTCTTGGACAGACTTGCTAGGAGTGGAGAGGTAAATAGTTGCATTTCTCCCATTCAATGGCCAGGTAAATAGTTGCATTTCTCCCATTCAACGGCCTTCCCTTTGCATCCTCCTACCTCCTGCTCCTGCATTGCATCCTTAGCAATGCAGAGGGCTGCCTGTGGCTTGGCAGGGAAGTTTCCCTCCATCAGGATGGGGAGAAGTCACAACCCTATAAAGCAACCAGGGAGGGCAGTCATCTCATAGGGACCCATCACTCGGCCACCCTTGCAAACCACACCAGGAAAGCCTCTCCCACCCTTGAGGTGCTCTTGGCAGTGGGGGCAGCATGGGGTGGAAGCTGCCCCCAAGACAGGTTTTAGTCCCCTCTGTGCACCTGAGCAGCTTACGTCTCTGCATGGCTTGCAAAGCACAAATAAACAGCCAGATAGGATCACGGCAAATCATCCCATCTACTTCAGGCTGGACATCACAAGGTACAACTGGAGAGCTCCATAAGTCATTCTAGACTGTTCCCCAACAGCTGCTGGAAGATAAGGACTACTGCACTAATTAAAAATACAAGAGAGAAGATTCAGCTTGAAAGACTCAGCCTCTTCCCAGGCCTCGTTCAACACTGATCCTTAAACAGAAAAGACACTACTCAGGACTGCTACATGTATACAAACTGCAGGAGTGGGAATTTAACCACCAAGCACACAGAAGACTCCCAAACTAAGAGCGGTTTAACCAGATGAGCACTTTTTTCCACTTTCAGAAATTCTTTTTCCCGTTGCAAAATCCATTATTAATTCCCCACCACACCTCTCTCTACAGCCTCTGCCTAACAAGCCTTTGAACTCCTTCTCCCCCTCACCCTCCGGAGATTTCTTCCCTGCATAAATCCCTTGGAGATGCAGAGGGAATGGGTGCAGGGTTCGTGCAGGGTGCAGGGCTCGTGCAAGGCTCTGGCAGCATTAGGAGAAGGCAGCAGTGTAGCCAGGTCCTTGGGAGGATCATCCATCAGGGAGTGACCAGCTTAGCAAGGCAGGAGAGTTCGTCTGCCCACGTCTGCCATCCCTCCTTCCATGCCAGCTGCCCAGTAAGCTCCTAGGGTCTGGCTCCTGGCGGGGGCTCACTGGTTGCAGGGGAAGAAGGACGCACTGCTAAAACCATTCCCTGACACCTCCTCCTGAGCTGTGGCTGCCACCTGAACTCGGTAGGAACACTCGTTAATGACTGTTCAGTGCTTGAACATATTGGGCACACCAGCTACAAGTCAAAACAGTTTTATATGAAAGGATGTTTCTCTGTCTTTGACAAGTGGGAGACACAGTGGTGTGTGTGCTCTTCTTCCTCAGCTCAGAAACTGCAGCAGGAGCAGAGCTCAGATCCTGAGTGTCCAGCTAGTGCTGGCAGCACGACAGGGCAGCGTGGCAGGGCAGTGTGATAGGGTAGAGTATGACAGAGCAGCAGTGTGTTTCATCCATATGGTATCAAAGAATTTCATGTGAAATTCTTTCAAAAATGCACTTAAAATGCATCAAAACTTAGAAAGAGATGGGGGCACCAGTAGACAGGTGTGGACAATGAAAGCAGGATGTAGGACAAACTAGTTGTGTAGGTGCCAGTCTAAGGGTTAACACTCTGAGCTGCAAGAGCTCTGAATGGAAAGCAGGTTTATACAAAGGCCAAAGAATAATGTTGGTAAAGAATATGTGGTAGAAGGTATTGAAAACTAGCCTCTGATCTAGCTGAGCAGTAACTTCTATGGTCTTAGGGATGCCAAGGATTGGTGACAATTTGTCCATGAAGAGAGGTGTCTGGAGAGGTATGACAACATTTTACATCTACAGCTGGTACCGAAGTTAAGGAAAAGAGCTATCAGAGAACACTTCCCAAACCCGTGCACTAATTCCTCTTTAGTCCTCTTACAGAGTGATTGCAGAGCTCCTGGGCCCAGGGGAATAGCTCACATCTCTCAAACTGCATCTAATTCAGTCTAAAACTTAATTTGCAGCAGCAGCAGCAGAAGCTGTCCAGGTTTCCCCTTGAAGCCCTTGTGGGGCTTATAGCTGTGACTGCCATTAATGTATTATGTCCATGCACATATTTATCCAAACCACCTGTGAGGGGTGAAAGCAAAGTTAGACATGAGAGATGGTGGTCAGCATGGGATGCCCAGCTGCTTCCTCACGGATGAGTTGGCCCATGACAGCGGCACGAGCTGACAGGAGAGCACAGCACTGGAGATTAATTGCTTCTAATGAGCACCACTGCAGCCCAAAGAAAGGATGAACACAAGACTGCCTCAGAAACTACAGCACTTTAACCCTCTGTGGTGTGAGACCCCTCATCAGAGCTTTTTGGGCACCGCATTGACATGCCTGAAAAGGAGAGAGGATTTCTGCATGGTCTGTTGCCCACAGCAAATGAAAGGCAGGATTCCAGTTCAGCTTGCTCGGGAGGAACAGCCACGGCATCATGCAAAATGCTGGTCCCATCACAAGCTCCTTAACCCGGCAGGAATTTGTTTAAATCTCCCCTTCCAGGACAGCCTTATTTTCTAATCCTGCTGCAGCCTCCCTGTTCCCTCATCACTTGTCCTGCACTACTGCTACAGTTCTGCCAGCAAGGACTGCTCACACATCAGAGTAATCCAGGGGTAACTCCACAGACCTTAAGAAGTGCACACTGGATTTACACCTCTGAGAAGGAGCCTGGGCTTGGATATCTGCCATCTATCTGGAAGAGCTCTCTGAAATGCCTTTCTCTCTCCCCACCCCCCCACCCCCCCATTTTTTGTTTCTCCCTTTCTGTAGTGTTTACTTTGTCAGTACATCTTTTAATAAAAAATTTAAAAACAAAACCCAGAAATAGAGCATTCCCGCCTTCAGGCAGCTATCTGGGGCACCCATGAAAATAGCAACAACCGCTGGGTAGCTCAGAGTTCAGATAAGGTCAGCTGCTCAAGGTCAGCCACCAGTTCTCTTTTAGGCAATTTCTGCAGGGTTCATCAAGTTTGCCATCGGGTCTATCAGGGTTCATCAGGTCAGCGCACAGAAGCGCACAAACTATTCCTGTGCCACCATCCCATTGGAAGATCTCCTCTAAGCTTCCAGTGAAAGCAGGGAGAGGAGACAGCATGGCTCCACATATGCAGGAGGAAACCTACCAATCAGCAGGTATCAGATCCATTTGCAGTGTCCCTGCCCTGGCACGTGTGTTCAGGCTGGGCTTGGCTGCCCAGGAGCTAAACTGCTGCCATGCCAAGTGGAGCCAGGGAAGGGCCCTGCTGGGATAGAGGCGACCAGGCTGGGAGGACCAGCACACTGAGACGAAATGGAGGGAGAGAAACAACTGAGCAGTAGATTTCCCCACAATGAGTATTGGTAGTCTCAGGGAGGCAGAGAAAAAAACAAGCAACTTCATTATCTAAGTTAAACCCAGGGAACCATCTTAGCTAGAAAAAGAAACTGAGGGAGAAAAAATCAGCCACTGCGTTGTGACAGTTTGGTGGAAAATTACTAAGGCTTTTCTGGCTGTTTTCATGTCAGAACTGACCTAGTTTTTAAAATGCTAAAGAGATGGGGGCGTTACTGAGCCACAGAAGAACCAAGCTATCCCAGGCCAAGCAGAACCATAATTTGGGGGAGTTTTTCTTAAGTCATTCCACACTGACTTTGTTGGGAAACTCTAGCTGGTGGATCTTGCTTTGTCTTCAGGGACATGTAAGATCTTTTCTGGAGAGCAGAGCAGGAATAGGTGAGGAACAGGAGCCTTGCAGAGAGAGGCTGGGCACTGCAGGAGCTACCCAACAGCTGGTTGTGGGCAGATGTAGGTCACTTAGAGACTGGTGAAAATAGAGCCCGCTAATTAGGGCACCAAAATCACTAACTACAGAAAAGAGATCAGTCCGCTTTGTGACATGAAAAAACCTGAAGGCTTGCGCTGTGCTGTTTGTTTGGACACATTCACCATCTTTGATCAAAGGCACAAGGCTAAGAAATGGTTTTCTAGAAACCCTCCAGCTACAACCATTTCATGCAACTTTGCCCGATTCAACAATTGCTCCATAATTCTTTCCTAAGGATTTTTATCTTGGGTAAGAGACTTTGGATTGTTGTTAATGTTTTTCTGAAAACAGGAAAGGATGTTTTATTGCACCCAGTTGCTTTTGTACTCTGAGACCCTGGTTCGTGGAATGACAGGAACTATAGTTTAGCTGTTCCTTAAGGGTTTCTTACATATCCTAAATCATTTAAGCTAAAAAAGTATTTGGAACATTTATTGTTAAAATAATTTAAATTGCTTTTAAATCATGAAACATGCAAAAATAAATACTTTATGTACTTTTTTTTTACAAAGATAGTAATCATGTTCATACATACATAAGAACAATATATTAATCAATTTCCATGCTTCGGTGTCGAATCAATTCAACTCCAAGCCGTAATACATATTTTTAGAAGTAGTTTAATAAAAAATTATTCTTTAATCAAATAAAATTAGGCATAAAACTAATATTTTAAAATACTTGAAGCCCTTCCTCTAGTGATAAAACCTGCATATCTTTGACTAGATCAGTTTACAGGGTGGTGAATTTTTGTGTAAGAAACAGCTGCTCTAGAGCATTCTAAGCTCATCCATATTGTAGAAGGTGGTAGTAAAAACAAAACATGCTATCACATACCTTAAGTTTCCTTGAAAAATGTATCCTATCCAAGGAAAAAAAAAATAGGAAAACCTTATGTGCAAGAGGAGCTTTGTAACTGAGATTTGCTTGTTTTGGTTTGGTTTTTTTCCCCTCCATGTATTACTGATAAAGAATGTGCTTTTAAGAAACTACAGGCTAATGTGTGGACACGAGAATATGTCCTCCTACAATAAACAAGAATTCTCTCATTAGGAAACTGCTTGAGTGCTACTATAAGGCATTAGTGCAGCTGGCACGGTTCCTAAGAATAGAATTATTCATTGCCATGGTTACCCATGCTGGAAATATTACCCTCTGCAATCATTGTAAACAAAGATCCTTTCACAACAGTGTGAAAATTAGAGCGCCTTAAGAAATTAAAGGAAATTATAAATTGTACAGAATTTGAAGTTGTGCCTTTTAAGCACTGTAGCTTTTCTAACACATGAGGGGTTCAACAACCCTCTGCCAAAATCTGATCCTCTCCCAGCCTAAATAACTTGTGAAGCTCTGATCTGGCATCACTGAGAGCAGGGTCAGAGCCTGAGCCCCATAGTACCTGGGCAGCACACAAGCCCTCTGCAGGTGGTAGGAAGTGTGCTGGTACGAAGGGTGGGAGTGTGCTGTTCAAATCACACAGGAAGGGCTGATCATAGCTGCAGCAGAGGAAGGCAGGAGGTGGGAAGTTATCACTCATGTTGCCAATGGAGCTCTCCTCATGACGAATATCAGGGAGCTAATTTGCATCAAACCTTTGAGTCATGGAGGAGAATGGTCCCTGGAGCTAGCACAAGTTTAGACAGAAACAGCAGCCACAAACTGGGCTTCCCTACTGCACCTTACTTGGACATCTGGAGCAGAAGATATTCCAACAGATGACATTTGCACTGTGCAAATGCCTAGCAAGTAGGTGGGTTGGTTCACACACAAGTAGGCAGCAGATGAATGGGAAAAACAGGACTAAAACTCAGGCATCCTTTGGTCCTGCAAGTGCCTTTTCCACTTGAACACATTTCTTCACGGTGGACTTGGTTTCTCCAGATGCCCATGCCCTCTGTCTGGTCTATTGGCACTGTGGGGCTTTTGTCCAACACAAACAACCTGGAGAGGCTCTCATCCTGCTGGGGGCCCACAGCAGAGTACAAAGACATCTTAAATAAATCATTTGCTCGTCACAGTCTAGAGCTTTCCAGGCTGGTGCCTCACCTTCCATACAGGAAACGATTTCTTCATGGGAGTATCTGAAAGGAAAAAGAAGGGTGAGCTGGGAAAAAAAGCAGCAGCACCCACATGCACTGCCAGCAGTGGCAACTTCACTGTACCCACTGCAAGGAGCTGCATGGAGGTCGTTCAGACCATTATGCACCAGTACAAGCTGGTGCTATTGCTTAGAAAGATATCTCTTCACTCCTCACATCACCCCTCCATGATCTCTTAGCCTGAAGCCATCACACACAGCATGAGGGCTTGTGTGTTCCTTCTTACCTGTTGGGACAGCGCATAGCTCTAAAAGTTCTGCAGGTTCACTGGGCTCCAGGCAGGCACTCATGCTTGCCTGTTGTGAGGCAAAGCATGGTGTGGAACTGAGGAAGGATGGTCCTGACCCCAGCACGTTTCTCAAATGTGGCTCTGACAGTGCTGTGGCCTGTGACACTTCTTTCAGAAAATCTCTCTCTTGTTCAGGCAGGAGAAGGGGTGGCTTAGGGGATCTCATCAACATATATAAATACCTGCAGGGAAGACAGAGCCAGGCTTTTCCCAGTGGTTTCCAGCAAGAGGACCAGAGGCAAAGGGCACAAACTGAAACACAGAAGGCTTCCTCTGAATGTCAGAAAACACTTTTAACTGTGTAGGTGACTGAGCACCACTGAACAGGTTGCCCAGGGAAGTCTCCCTCCTCAAAAGCTGTCTGGACATGATCCTGGGCAACTAGCTTTAGGTGGCCCCATTTGAGCAGGGGAGTTGGACCAGATGACCTCCAGAGGTGCTTCCCACCTGAACTCCTCAGTGATTCTGTCGCTCTGTAAAGGATACCCAAGGAGACCCAAGATGAGGGGGTTCACTGAGACAGGGGCCACACCCAGGTAGATACAGACTGGGCTGAGGAGCCCTCAAGGACACTGTTCTAGGACCAAAACCAGTCACTGAAACAGAGTCCACAGCAAAACCTTGTAAAATTAACTAACATGTCTCTCATGGGATATAACATCTAATGAGCAGACCGGAGAGCTAAAGTGGCAGCAGCTTTCCCCACTGAGATGCTGCTGGAGGCGGCCACTCAATGCCCTGGCTGTGGCAGCAGCCAGCTCTCCAACACTGACCCGTGAAACGCAGAGAATAAACCCAGACAGGAGCCAGTTAAAAACTATGAGAGCATGAAGCACCATGTGTTTTGGAAACAAATGTTGCCTAGGTTAAGTTTCCCAGTACTTCCATTTCATAATACTGCACTCCTGCTGCCCCCTGGACAGGAAGGGAAGGTGAAAGCCACAGTGACACAATCCAGTCAGCTCTGCCCAGCACAGGAGGAAAGCTCTGTCCTGTCAGCATCATCCCCAGTCCCTTCTGACTCCAAACCAATGTCTCTAAAAGAAATTTTATGTTATCCTTTGTAAATGCATGAGACATCTTTCACTAGATCAGGTTGCTCAGAGCTCCATCCAACCTGGCCTTGAACACTTTCAGGGATGGGGCATCCACAGCTTCTTTGGACAACCTGTTCCAGTGCCTCATCACTCTCACAGTAAAGAATTTCTTCCTAATATGTAATCTAAACGCACACTTTTTCAGTTTGAAGCCATTCTCATTTGTCCTGACACTATTCGGACATGCTCTTGTAAGTAGTGTCTCCATCTTTCTTGTAGGCTTCCTTTAGATACTAGAAGGCCAAAATTAACTCACCCCAAAGTCTTCACTTTTCCAGGCAGAACAAACCCACTTCTCTCAGTCTTTCCTCATAAAAGAGGTTCTCCATCTCTCTCATCAGCTTGGTGTCCCCCCTCTTGACTCACTGCAACAGGTCACTGTCCTTCCTGTGCTGGGGACCCCAGAGCTGGATGCAGTATTCCAGGTGGGGTCTCACCAGAGTGGGGTAGAGGAGCAGAACCCCCTCCCTCGACCTGCTGACAACACTGCTTTTGATACAGCCCAGGATACACCGGACTTTATGGGCTGCAAGCACACATTGCCAGCTCATGTTCAACCTCTCACCCACCAGCACCCCCAAGTCCTTCTCAGAAGGGCCGCTCTCAGTCTTTTCATCCCCCAGCCAATACTGATACCAGGGTTTGCCCCAGACAAGGTGCAACACCTTGTACTTGGTCTTGCTAAACCTCATGGGCCCACTTCTCAAGCTTGTCCAGGTCCCTCTGGATGGCATCCTGTCCTTCAGGTGTGTCAACAAAACCACTCAGCTTGGTGCCAATTGCAATTTGCTTGAGGGTGAATTCAATCCATTCATCTATGTCATTAATGAAGATATTAAATAACACTGGTCCCGGTATCCAAATCCTACTCCTGGGTATTTACCACTGCCATTCCATGCAAAAAAACCCAAACCAAACCAAACAAAAACAAACAAACAAACCCACCCCCCCACACACACACACAAAAATCAAACAAAACGAACAGGAAAGAAGGTTTTCCCGTCCCTTTTATCATTCAGGTTATGGCCACGTCTGCACCTGGTCCATCTGGGCAACATAGGGAGAATGAGGGAGTGATGTTGTTGCAGCATGCTCCTACCCACATCTCAAATCTTCGTGGGCAGTGAGTGGGGTAAAATTTGAAGAATTTGGCCACCTGAAACCTTTCCTCTAGAAGGCTCACAATCCCCACTTAGAGGTGGAAAAAGCAAAGGGGTGTAGTTTTACACTGAATGTCACACAAGACATCTGTGAAAGGATATCACAGCCAATCACTCCAATCTCTGCCCTGTTCAGCAGCCATTCTCCTTCATGAGCTGTATTAAACAGCCTAGTAACAGCACTGGGGAGCCTCAAGAAACCCTGCAGAGAAGCCCTAGGGAAGAAAGAGTAAGTTCAGTGATGCAGAACAAGACAAGGATACAAGCATGCTACAAACCTCAACAAAGTGGTCCTTACCTCTGCTTGACAGCTGAGCCACAGCAGAGCATTTGTGATCCTCACTGCATGGGAGCATTTCTGCAGCAGGGAGGTCTGACACGGCCACAGAAGCTGCAGGTCGGTAACCTCTTCAGGAAGCATTGTAACTCGTGCTCCTGCACATAATCCAACTGGAGAAAACCAGATGTGACAAGACAACATTGAAAGGAAATCCCAAGGGGGAGAGAGAAATTGGGGAGCTTGTTAAGAATCTCACTGCCATCTGGAAGGCAGGAAGAGGCAGGCATCTGTGAGAAAGTGGCATCTCAGGGGAGAGCCTGGGTGCTTGCAGCTGGCACTGCAAGACGAAAGGATGGGGACTAGCTGATGGGCCTGGCCTGCCCTGGAAATCGGATCAGACAGTGAAAGGAAGGTTCGTTTTCATTTTCACAAGACTTGAGGGTATGTAGCAGAATCTAAAATAATCACCTCTACTGATTGTTGTCCTTGGCAGGAGCAGTAACTTTGTGGCCCAAAGGGTTTAATTGAAGATACAAGCGGGGAAATGAGAGCACACTGGGCTCTTGATTTGCTAATAAGAATCTTTTGTGCTGCTTACTGGTTCAGAGCCATCTCCTAGGTCTTAACCCTTTACTCCTTAGTTGCCATGAAAACATGTGGTCTTCCTCGACTATGCATTTTTTTTTCAGAGGTAAGAACCATTCTTTTGAGCTTTCACTAAGCTCCCATCATTGGTGCTAAATCTGGGACATGGAGAGGGAAGAGAAGGCCTATGCCATGGTAACAGATGCCTTTGAATTAGTAACTGGTTTTCTAGTAACTGATATTTTCTGTAATTCAGCCCAATGAACACCAGCTTAACACTGGCCTTCTCTTATGGAAATGAAGGACAAAAGGCTTTTGCTTTTGGTTAGTCATGTAAATCCTCCAATGAAGCCTATTCTACCAGAAGGGTAGTAAAAGGCTGTGCTATAAATAGTGCTGTGTGTTTGCCTGCGCTGAGGCAGAAATGTAAGGTTTCATAGCTCAGATTGAGGACCCTGGTCATTTTGGAGCCAGGGGCTGACATTTGCCTTTGTGCTTGTGCTCTGATGTCTGTTTTGCTTTCTGATGCAGTCATTTATTTTAAATAGGTCTGAATACATGTTACATCTTGAGAAAGAATTGAGATCTGGCATAGACAAGTTAACTTGACTGTGTAATCTCGTCCAACTGTTTTTCCATAAAACACGCGGATTTATGGTGTTTTCTATCAGACCCTAGGAAAAAAATACAGGCAAATTCAACAGCATGTCACTATGATAGACATAAATATTTTAAGCCCCTGAGAAAGCAGCAATAGACAGCTCTGCAAGGATGCAAGCACCATTTCTGCAGTTGTTGCATAGGAGTATTTCTTAGTGATTTGAATGAAGCTGTTCAGACGCAGCAGCTGCGTAATCAGACACTAAATCTGGCATGACAATGACTGGATATGGTCTAATTCTGAGGATCAAAAACTTAATTAGTTAACAGGGGGAAAAAAGACATTTATAAGCAAAAGAGTAGCAGGAGTGATTTCTACACTATAAGTGCTGCATTTTTGTATGATTTGTTATCTGTCAGTAAACAAAACCTATTAGTGCAGAACGTGAAAGGTAGAAAGTCACAGAAAGACAGATGTAGATGCAATATATCCTAATTGTAAAGACAGACCCAGGCTAGCTAAATTCTTATCTCTCTCTATTTTTCCTTAAGAAATACTCAGAACAATCCTGCTGATTGTTGTTTTCAACATTTTTCTGATCCTCCATATTACTTTAGAAGAACAGATTATTTTTTCATGTCCACTTTAGATCGCAGTCAGTATCCTCACAACCATAATCAAAAGGAGGTTTTTCACTACTCATATTTACTAAGACACATTTGCCTTTATTTATTCAAATGTATTTTCTTACAAAATTCATCTTTACAGGTGAACAAATGGAGCTGGGAAGGAAAGGAACAGATTTGCTTTATGTAACATACAGATTTAGCATAATTTCTGTCCTTAAAATAGTGTTTTGTCATAGGATTTTTGTTTTCTTTGCATTCTGCATGTCACCCTGCATGTTCCCAGCTCCATGCAAGGAGCTCAGCACCATTTGTTCCCATACTGTGGTAGCCTACAGCTGAACGTGTTCTTGAAGCCCGTTTAGCCACATAGGGGCCCTAGAGGCAACTATCTCTCTGTGAAGCAAAAGAGGACACTGCTGCCCTCGAGGCTTCTGGCTGCCCCAGGTTTCACTGCCTCAACCTCTCCCACCACCCCCATGATTCTACCCAGTCAACCTCTGCTCATTCAGGACTTTTACCCAGAGGATCTTTACTCAAGTCTCTTCTCTGTCCAAGGGACTTGTGAATTTCAAGTGACACCAACAGAGAAGGCTGATGAGGCCAGAGGAAGAGCCTGTCCGTGACTCCCATCACAACACATGGGAGAGCAGATCCAGCCATGCAATGCTTTTGAGCCTGCCCAGTGCAAGAGCTTAAGTGATAGCGAAATGTTATCATAAAACTTCAGACCATAGGTTTTGAGCAACACCACAGTTAGGTGCAGCTGATTTTGTGGCTACAACTTTAAAATGGTGGCACCTGCAGAATTCTGTAAGTTGAGAAAGGAAGCAGTGGAAAAGGCACTCGGACCTCCCTGGTCCAGGACAGTGCCCTGTCAAAAGGCACAAGCCTTCCCTCCCCTCTCTGATGGCAACCCTTGGCTCTAGGTCACCTCTCACCTGGCGCTCACATGGGAGCGCTACACAGAGCCACTTTGTGAAGGTACTTTGCATAAGGACACAGCATCAGAATGGGTTATTTGTTAGTCTTGAGAGTAGCTGCTGGGAGTTGTACTTAAGAGACTCTTTGCATTTGTCTTAAGCTGGTAAAAATATACATATTGTTCAAGGACAAGTCTCCTTCATTAGTCAGAATAGGAGACCTCCTGCTCCCAAGATCTAAGTGAACACCTGATCCAAGTGCTTAAGGGTCTTTGCAGAGCAAAAAGAGTGATGTGTCATTAGAGATGAAGCAGGTTCTTGGTCCTCAGCTGCCATAGCAGCATCCAAGGCTGCTGAAATAACCCTTTGAAGAACCTTTAAGCCTTCTTCCCATCCCCCTCAGGGCACTGTGGAATGGTTTTAATTGGAAACAGATGTGCAATGTGGTAGGTAGGAGCAGGCGTCTGCTCAGTGTGAGATCCTAGTAAACAACTCCTGTACAATCACTTTGAAAGGGAAAAATAGGATGATTCAAGGGAAAGGATTTAAAATGAGGCTAGTACTCACTGATGGTCGGCTGACGGGTCCATTAGACTTGCCAACACTCCTTACCAATTATTTGGAGTCAAGAATATTATCTTCTCTTTGTTGCTTGATAGATTTTGGATGCATCATTCATCTTCAACGAATGGGTCACAGAGAGATTTCCAGGTCATCACTCCCATTGCAAACACTTTTCCAGTAAGGTGGCCATGAAAGTCATAGAGCTGTACCATCAGAAATTACCGATTTTGGTTTGAATTAAGGAGGGACTTTTAGCTCAATATTAGAAACTTCATCTTGATTTCAAAAGGAATATTTAGGCCAAGTCTGGTTTCAGAAGGTTTTTCAATTTCTTTCTGTCAAGTGGATCTGTCAGGTTACTGTCATCTAGTTTTGTGGAAGGTGGTAACAGCTGCATCACACAGATCTACATTTACCAAGATTCATGACATTGCTGTACATCCACCCCACACTTCCCTGAAACCCCTCTGTACCCAAGAATCCCAGTAGCTATGCTTGGACACAAGCAAGGTAATCACTAGGCAGTCTTCCGTGGCAGAGAATCTAAACTGTAACTCATCTGCTTTCAGATGCATAGGATAAACAACATGAACATGCAATATGGGACACAGGCTGAGAAGGCCTGAATGTAAAACTGCTTGTGCATTAAATCACTGGGAAAACCTTTCTTCAGCCTCATTCCAGCTACTGGGGAGTTACACTTTTGTGAACATAGGATCAATTTATACTGTGTCACCATGTCTTGCTCCTCACTAGCATTAATGAGCTTTCCATACCTTTTTCTTTGTTATTGCCTGAAAACTATTGAGGAGATTTTATTCCAGGACTTACTCTGGCTGGTTCAGTATCTTCCGTGGAAGAACCCTTAGCAAGGCGGTGCTACTTAGCTAAGCAAAGTAAATAAACTTAAGGATTAAAACTCGACTGATGCAAATACTTCATGCGTCTTCTAAATGCAAGAAATTTAGAGAAAGTTACAAAACAGAGGTTCTAATGTCATGTCATAGTCATAGCAATGAAGTTCCAGTTTTAAAAGTGGGAAATGTAGCTAACAGCAGACTGCATTTTCTGGCTGTCACACCAAAACTGCAACTCCAAAGTCAATTTGTGCCAAGAGAACCAGCTTCCCTGCTGGCTTCCCAACCGGGAGAAGCAGGAAATAAAACTGATTTAAAAAACAGAATGAAGCTCAGTCCATTTCATTGTCTAAGTTGTTTAAAGGGAAAGAAAAACCAAAACCAACCAAAAACTACACGCTGATGAAATGGAAGACCAGAAGACCAAAACTCTCATTTCTGAAAGCCCCCCTTTAAGTAACAAATTCAGTCTAGTTATTCTATGATGTTATCAGTAGAATTGCTAAAGGCATGTCTACATAAAAATCAAAGTGCACACATGCCCAAATATTCTCTTTTATGGTATTTTGGTGACATAATTCCCTAATGTCTTGCTTTCAAAAGCCTAGTATTTTCCAGTGCACTGAATAGATTGGCTCTATCTCTAGCTCAAACATCAAAAAGTAACCTTCACATTCATCAATGAAAAGTGACAACTGGTTTTATTAACTGTATTCATTATAACACGTGACAGTGGGAATATTTTTCACTGTTAAGATTTTTGAATGGAAGAAAAGTGCAGTTAGTCTGAGTTCCTTACATTCATTAGAAGCAAGACTATTGAAACCATCAACATTTACAATGACACATAAGCAAACACCAGAATCAGTGCCAATAAATACACAGAGTACCAAAATAAATATTTACAGAATTAAAAATATAATAAACACTGATTAGTATATCCTTGTGAACTGCCAGGGAAGAAAGACATCTATTGCTATCAGTTAGGTTGTAAATACATTAAGAATACAGTGATTCAAGGAGACACATACTCATCAAAGTTTGTAGAAGTGGAAAGGAGCAGAATGTGTCTAACAGTCTCCGTTATAAAAACACCCTGCTCCGGAGTGTTGTGAGCTTTCACTAAGAAAAAGTTGGTGCACACAGACTAGCCAGATTATTACCAAACCTTTTAGATAAGAGGAGAGGAGAGTTCTGGCTTTACTCACTCATTACCTTGAATAGGTCGTATGCTACCTTACTGGGGGTGGCTGACACAAAAATACGAGGGCAAATTGTAATTAACAGTGATCTGTCAGCTATAACACGTCTTATAGAAACAGGCTAAGTGACTTCTAACAGGACACATATGTCCCTTTCAGCACGTAGGAAACACCAAAGAGCACCAGTTTGTCCGATGCAGTGTGGAGCAGTTCTTGCTACCATTTTCCTCATGCACACCACGATGTTTAAGCAGAGTTGGGCTGTCATTAAAGGCTAAAGCCATAAAAGACTGGATTTATTGAATCTGCATTTTCCATCAACCACTTTCATACCTCATGCCCCATTTCAACAGGACCACAAGCTTCAACACTAGAACTTTTCTGAGGCAGATTCTCCTAACAAACGGAGCAAGTTAAATTCAGATAGGACCAAATTATGGAATCTTCACTGAACCTTAATAACAACTGACACTGCTAACAGACCCACTGATTTCAGAGAGACTATTGGTGGAATAAGATATTGTCTAGCTGTTTACAATTTCACCCATGGCAGAGGATTTACTTCAGTTAAAAAAAAAAAAAAAAAAAGCACAACAGCTTTAGTCTTGCTCCCTCTTTTGAAAAGCAGGATAATGTTGCTTTTATCAAGCCACATGCCTAGTACTTGGCAGAGCTGCTGCACTGTGTGTGCTACACTCCCTCTCCACTTGTCCTTGAGCTGCAAGGGTGCAGCCAGAGCTCCCCACCCTGCCTAGGGCTTTGGTCTTCACATCTTCCTGGAAAAATGAGGATGGAAGAGCAGTGAGATGCCATGCATCAGTACTGGGCTACAGAGGATTTGTGGACATCTCTGTGCTGAAATTGCCTTTAGAAACTAAAACATTGGACACTGCTCAGGTGTTGATGAAATCAGTCATACTGTAGTCCACTGGCAGGAGCACTGGCTTCAACACACCCAGACTCACACTGGCTACTAATCCAGTGCAACACAGCGATCCGAGCACCAATGCAAGAAAAAAAGGACACAGATTTTACAAGCATATGTATAAATCTCTTTTTCCACAAGGACAAGAAGTTCAGCCCTTGCTTTCATCCCACCTCCCAGACACGCCATCAACCCTCCCACTCCAGCACAGTACCACCACCCTGGCTTTTTCTGTCGTTGTCCAACTGGGCTGACACCTCCACATGGTGACACCTCACACCTCTCTGCTGGGACCACATGGCAGGGTCAGACAGCAAATGCTCCCAGTGACTGGGGGTGCCTTGCTCCCCCAGTCCACAGGGTGCAGGTGACTTAGAAAGCACCTTCCTGTCTGCTGCCATTAACCAACATTTTAAGGTCAGGCTTAATTCAAAGCAGATTTAGCCAATTTTCTTTATGAGCACATTATGTTCAAAGCTCCCAACGCATCCGCATAAAAAGCCCATGGAAACAACCTGATACTGATTTAGCAACTGTTTTGATGCAACATCATCCAAAATAATAAAAATCTGTTAAAGATCTTAACCTTTCAGTCCCTACATACCGTTCTCCCTAACAACATATTTAAAACGTGGCTATGTAATAGTTAAAGGGAGGCTTCATTCGTTATCATATCAAAAACATGAACAATAACAAAATAAGCAGGGGTTTTAGAACTGTGGAAAGAATCTGGTTCTGTTTTTGCCATCAAGAGTTAAATTAAGGAAGCCAGTGATTGTGTTAGCTGTAATTTAAACATGCTACGCACTGGAATTATGTGCAGGAGTGCAGCTTGTTAAGATGGAAAAACAATGGACAGACATGTTTTGCATTCAGATCAGTGAAAACACTACCACAGTAATATAAAAGACTGCACAAACACCTGAATAATGCTAATATTTGGGGGAAAAAAAGGAAGACTTATTTAAGAAACACTTCCTATTTCCTTAAGATTAAGAGATTAAGGACCTTTGCCAGTTCTTACTGGAATCAGTGGAAGCTTTGCCACAGCAGAACTGGACCTTGGAAAGAGATTGTCGTATTGGCAAATGCCAGTTTTCTAACTTTGTGGTCATAGCTGGATTAGCTTTTATTGCAGACCATCGCTTGGATGTGATGTCAAAGTAGGCAAAGCAATCTTCTTCTTTTAGCCATTGCTACAAGAAGCCTTTCAGACTAGCAGTTGAATCTCCTTGCCCTATGAGGTACATAACCTTTTCCTCTCTCCACTACAACTTTGGCTCTATTTATTTAAGTAGGTACAGAAAGGAAAAAGGAACAGCATTTCTTATCAAAGATAAAGAAAATCCGGGCACGGACTCCATAACAAACAGCTCCTAGGCTTTCCTAAAAGAGTGACATGCTTCCCTGACAGATTTGCTAAATTGTCCACAACAGGAAAGTGGAGGGATGTATTCCATGCTATGCAAAATATCACTAAACATCCTCGCCCATGTGTACGAGATCACACAGCAGAGATCTCCATTTTAAATATTTTTGCAGCTTATTCTGAGGGGGATTTGATTTTTTTCAAGACCAAGAAGTAGAAGCAAAGATCTCCTGAAACAACTGACAGCAACTCCTCTTTTCTAGTGCTGGAAGGCTAGATCAAAAATCTCAGTTTCCCAAGCATCTGCAGTATGGCTGAAAGGGAAAGAGAGACATAGAAGGGAAAAAAAAAAAGGGTCCTAGGCAATGTTGTTCACTGTTTTGGATGGAGAAGCCTTCTAAGGCAAGAAGAGCTTTAACAGCCTGCTTTTGCAGGAATAAAGACCCACACGATGTGGCTCAAGTAGTTATAGCTATTATTCCTTTGCATATGACAAGATCTTCTATTTCTCTCTCCATGAAACGGACCTAGGAAACACCAACTCACTGCTGACTGTTCCTAGCTGAGATGCTCACAAGGAAGACAAGATGTGAACTAATGAGCTAAAAAAATTCTGTGAGTCAAATTAAAAATAAACTGTCCCCTGAACACAAACAGCAAGACAGATTGAGATACCTCCTGCTCACAGTAAACAGCACGTGGACTCATGACAAGAGAATCCCGTCATCACATCCCTCCCATCCCTCAGTGGAAGGGAAGATGTTCAGCAGGAATTACTCCCAGGCCACTGAAGACAGCTGACAGTGTATTCTCAGCACTGAATCTCAGAAGAGTCAGTTGTTGTGCAGTTCTGCTCGGACACGTGGGGTTATGTCATTATAATGGAAGCATAAACAAAGGGGTGAAAAAAAAGGAAAAGCCAAAATAAAACACAAAACCAAACCCTGCAGAAGCTGTCAAGTGTAAACTCTGCCAAGACACATTTCTGCAGTGTCTTTGAGTTGGTGTCAATTTGTTTTTCCAAGACAGAAACCTCAGTCTTTCATATCAGTAGCTATAAAAACACATTTTCAGGCCACCTTGCCTAGAGTCCCCCGTCGTGGCTGTTGGATAACCATCTGTCTTGTAAGTGGCTATTGTTACTGTGATCTGTCTCTTTTATACTATTATCTTGCTCGAAAGCCTTTTCTGAAAGTAGTCCATTAGAGCAGGGGAAAGAAAAACCTCAGTGCATGGCCATGCCGCAGAATCAAGGGCTCCCTTTGATCTGCAAGCTCAGTCAGTACTAAAAATTTGTGAAACAACAAGGTTTCGCTTTGCTAAGCAAAGCCTGTTAATTTGGCTCATCTGCACTCATAGCATCTTACTGAAAATGCCATCTGTATCAGATGTTTTAAGACTTTGGTGCAATATTCGCTTAGCTTAGATAAATAATTTAGTAAGATTCATTAAAAAATAATCAGTGAATTAATTTTCTTAGCGTACATCTATGCATGTAACTTTTCAAATTCAGTCCTCTACTACCCTGAATGATGGTAGTGAGGATATTCACAGTGGATGAAGAAAATGCTGGTGATTGATGGAATAAGACTGAACATAGATTTTTCTTATTTTAGTCATAGAATTTCTTCTGAAATCTACTACATGTGTTTGAGTCCTATTACTGGCAAGAGCAAAATGCATATGCACTACATGGAAAATAAGACCTTTTATGTCTGTTGCAGGCCACACATACAGTACAGGAAACTTAGCTCCTATCATGACAAAAGAAGTCCACAAAAACATCATTTCATGCTACCAAAGGGAAATCTTTTGTGCTGATATAAAGGACGGGAATGTATACCACTGAAATCACTGTAGCTAGCTATAAAACACTACGCAATATATAGAAAAATCCTAAGAATATATAAAATTTACCAGTAGGGACCTGAAAGTGCAAAGAGTACACATAACTAAATACCGAGTCCTGATCTATAAAATCCTTTATGAATGGCATACAGCTGTTAATTACAAAGCATCATTCAGACCACCAAATAACAAATAAAACAAATTAAAAAAAAGTATTGTTTAAGAAAATCAAAGCAACAACAGCATTGGGAATGTGATCTTTGGGACTCAGAACACCATTTCTACCTCAATACCTACCAAAGCCAAGGAAAATATATGCTTGAACAGGGTAACATAAATAAGAATGCAAGCCACAACGGAATGCCTCAGGACTATTGCCTCTTTTTGTCTCAGCCTTTAAATCCAGGAAGCTATTAACTGTTTGTTCTTAGGCATCTCATAGTATTTTACGGGGATCTTTCAGGAATTAAACAGAGGTCTAAAGAAAGCCTTTGAACCTCCATTGTGTGGAGTTATACAAATATCTTTGTGTGAAAATTGAAAGCCCTAGTAAATATTAGATTTTCTATTACCTTTTGAAATAAAGAACATAGATGGCTCAAAGACAAAAGTGAATTTTATAAATACAAAGTTAATTTGAACATTAAATTGTGTCTTTACTCTCACACAACCATTACCCTGAATCAACGTCAGTATGCCGCAATGATTCAAAATACTGACGCCCTACTACAAGCTACTTTCCTGTTTTCCTTTTAAGGATATGATTGTCCTTAAAATATGTACATAGCAAGCAGCCAAACAAACCACCAAGAGATTTGCAAAATGTACTTACACTGGCTATGCAATAGAAAGCTTGGGAGGGAGACTGGGGAGCACCTGGCATAGGCAGGCAGGGCGGGCGCCCTCCCACCCACGCTCCACTGCCAGCCCAGGGCTCCTCGCTCCAGGGGTTAGCACCAAGGGGGAAGCTGCCCGCCAGCATGCAGAGGGTGGAGGAAAAAAATGGCAGAAAACAAAGGAGAGAGAGAAAAATGAAGGGAAGACAAAGCATTTTAATGATGATTCGTGTTAATGGTTACGTGAGAGGGAGTTAGTCTAGTGCCACTCTATTGGTTTCTGAATACAGACATGCCACAACGCAAACAAAAAACACATATGATGAATAATTTGCCACACACAGGTCCTGTACAGATGACAGCTGGTATCTTCTCGTGGTTTTAAAGATGCACCACTCCTAATACCTGTACTCAGTGCTTCCAATTTTTACAGTACTACCCCCACATCCTCCCTCCCTCTCAACTTCCAGTACCCTATAGAATCTTTCAGCAAAATTTGTCCTTAGAACAAAATGGGGAACTAGGATTTTTCTGCAGAGTTGTCATGCAAGGAAAGATGTGTCCCTTATAGTCGAGCAAAAACAAAAGAACAGAAAAAGGAATGTTAGGTTTAGGGCTGAGGAGCAGGATAATATTCCATGTCCTGTACATACATCATTTTAAGGGTATTTCAGCTTTAACTTTCTAAAATGCACAAGCAGAGTCAGGCCAAGTGCAAATCCCTTTCTCAGGCAAAGGAAACCATCGCCAGCATGTTTGGAGACAGATCCCCTGAGCCTGTGCGTGGGAGCGGGCACGCATGGCTGTGCTCACATGAGCATGGCGCATGTACCCTGGGAGGAGGTGCGTGTGACTACACATGCATATGTACAACACGTCTGTGTGGGGAGGCATATAGGAAACCACACATGTACACGTTAGAAAGAAAACATATAAAATAAACTTCTTTGAAGTGTATTAAGGTTCTTCCTCAAACCATGAAAACAGGGACTGGTCAGGAAAAACTAACACTTTCACTGGCGTGTTGCAACTCTGTGTTAAATCCTGCAGTAATTTCAGGACTAGATGCCCATTTTACCTTTGTGACTCTAAGGTCATTTCCCCAGTGAACCATGAACCACACATATACATATATACAACTCTTTTTATGGTATTTCCTGGCTTTTTATGGTTTGCCTATAACCTTAATATCCTTCAAATGTATATTCTGTATATTTATTTTCCTTTTTTTCTTTCGATTTAAGAGACAATAAAACCAACTGCTATGTAAGATCAGACCCATTAGCTTCAATGATGTGAATTTAGAATTCTCTGCATAATATAGACATGTATATTTTTAAAATGTATATTATTTTTTAGATACACTGGAGCATATATTTTATATTAAATGTGGTCTGATGATTAAATACGTATATCAAAATATTTTGTAAATACATAATATTTACCTTTAAACTTCAGTGAATTTTGGAGCTTTTTCAGTGTATCATAAAAATATGTCCTCAGGCACGTTAAAACCCTATTAAAGTTCTTTAAAATGTTGCCAATGCCCATGTACAGTAGCCACTATTTAAAAATGTCCTGGCCATTAATACATTTCTCATAAGATATAAGCTCATCAGACCGTTTTATGGACCACTAGCTTACCATATTTTCTTTCTCTCTCTTAAAGAAAAATTATTCTGACATTATTAAGAATGAAAATAAAAAGCAACGAGAACCCAAACTTTCTTTAAATAGTCAAAAACTAATTTTATATATTTTAAAAAATAATACTTAAAAAACACATTTCTTTGCTGGGTTCCTTCTCTGTAAGGTTTAGGCCCAGAGCAACTTTGTCTAAACCCCTGAAAATAGAGGTTTGCAGTGGCAGTGCTGTCAGAACCTCAGCTCTGAGCCATGGAATGTGCCACTAGGATAAAATCAGCACTTCAGACTTATTTATCTGGGGATGCATGAGCCCATACAAACCAGAGTTTTGCTCTAATTTAAGGTACTTACACAAAGTTCTATCATTTTAGAACTGTAAAATTATCTACCTATAAAAACTAACTTTTGCTTAAACTCTAGATAATAAGGATGGGTGACTTTTTTTTTCATAAAAAATTTGTAAGATTGAGTAAATCTGCTAAAACATGTATATATTTACACATGGCGAAAAAGTTATTGTATAAATGTGGACAGTGTGTGTATATTGGCATTTAGTAAAATGTTTCCCTGAACCTGATTGTATGCATTATCTGACAAGTATTGATGTAAACATCTGAATCTACGTCAGGTGTCTCTGTTACCCATTTACATTAGACCAGATCAAAACCAACCAGAGAGACAGACAAATGAAAATATGTTTTCCTGTTAGACAAGTCCACCTAACTCCTTAGTTAGCTCCTGCACACAAGTCAATCAAGTCTGCTGCTGAGCAGTGCTCTCGTTCCTACAGCAGGTAAAATACCTGTTAGGTTGGTTGTTTTTTGCTTGGCATTTTTTTCCAACATCTCGTAAAGCAAACATCATTTTCAGAGCCAGGCACCCACCCTTCACTTCTCCTCCAGAAACAATTAAAAGATAAGTGTATTGAAGAACTTCTCATGTTGCTCCTTTTTGTAACTTTGTTCCTTTGAAGAACTCACGATACTGCTTTGCATGAGGAAAGATGGTCATTTAGGCTCATAATCCAAGTCCTACATCCAGAAAGGTGTGTAAAAATGAACCTCCCCAGAGTTTAGTGTTGCAGAAAAAAGATAGAAATGTAAAAAAAAGTGCTCAAAAAGAAGTCGACTTTTTATATTCAGCCCAACAGTCTAGTAAGAAGAGATTCAGAAGTGCAGGCCCATGGAGTACAGTGAAGGAAGCCTTTTAGGTGCCTTTCCTCAGGTGATGCAAAACTAATTCATCTGTGGTCCCTTATGCAGACTTTCACACATCAACCTCTTTGTTTGTCTTTGTCTCCACCTCTTACTCAACTACTTTTTGGCACTGTCCTGGTATGTGGCAGCTTTCACCGTTGTCCCTGCTACGCCCCTGTTACTGACCCTGCGAACCAGTACTTTAGAGACGGGGATTTTTGTTCTGTGCATCTCACTCTTGGCCAGGTGATGGTGTGCCACATGATGGCTGTAACTGGCATCTGCTCCATGGCTGGCAGGATGCGACGAGAGGTGTTTAATGCTGATGGGTATCTTGGAGTCCTTCGCTGTGCTTGAGGGTGTTTTCAGTGAGCTCGTGGTTGTTATTGGTGACACGGGCTTGGAGCGTGGCACGCTGGTGACTTCTTCGTTCGTAGGCCCCACTGGTGGGTTCTCATCCGGCTCGGCATAGAGGTCGTAGAGAGCATCCCCGCTGTAGCTGTCCCTGGGAATGGTTTCCTTCTGGATGCTTGTGGAACCATCTTCCTCGGGACCAGGGGTGGTGGAATCCCAGTAGCCCTCATCGCTGTTTGGGATGCCTTCGTGTTGCTCCTTCTCTCTCCCCTTCTGCTCCTCTTTGTGGTTGACATGTATGGCAATCTGGTGGAGGCCACCACGCTTCACCACCACCCTATTCTGGGCCCCTTCGGTACCTCGGTTTTCCTTCAACTCCTTGGGCTTCTTTGTCCCTCCTCCACTTCCTCCTCCTTCTGTCTGAGTCTCATCTTTCTGTGACAGCATATCCCAGAACTCCTGCAGGCAGGTGTCATCCACCTGGTCCGGACTGGCCATCTCCTCCCCTCCTCCCTGGTAGGCCACCATGGTGGGGTGCTTCTTGGCAGCACCCAGCTTGCTGGCCACGGGGGTGCTCTTCTCGCAGACGCCACTCCCGCCGCCCACATCCTCCTCGTGGTCCGCAATAATATCTCCGCAGCCTGTAAGAGAGTCAAAGCTTTTCAGTGAAGTCACGTCAGCAAACATCAGACAAATACGATCAATCGATTGCTCTGAGGGTGGATCAACAGAGGAAGGGTCAGGGGCGACTGCCGTCTCTTGACCGCTATCACAGTGAGGTTCAACAGGGGGGATAGTCGTTATTGGAATTTCACCTGTTATCGCCGCATCCTTCGCAGTCCCAACCTCTCCGGCGCCCGGCTCCGGTCGCTCGCGGCTGAGCTCCTCGAGT
>VZRE01003895.1:0-54740 GCA_013396775.1 Cephalopterus ornatus | reverse complement strand
TATGAGAGCGTTTTGCATCGCCGCTGTGTCCTCGCGGCACAGTCGCTCCGCGCCCCGGACCGCGGGCGTTGCGTGACTGAGGCCGTGCGCCTCTGGGGCTCAGCGAAGCACCCGCAGCGCCGAGAGAAAAAGGGGCCGGTGGGGCTGCGGGTGGCGACAGTCTGCAGGTGCCAGTGCACCACACGGCAGGAACAGATGGGTGGGAACATGGGACACGCAGACCGAACCCGGACGTAAATACCCCCGGGGGCGGAGGCAAAGGATGCCAAGTTCACCCCCTCCCCTTGCTTACCCATCTCCCACCTCACCAGGCCGACTCGCGCCATCCCCGTGTCCCTGTTTCTCCCCAGTGCCCCGAGGCCACACGTCCCCACTGCCGACGGCCAGAGAGGAGCAGTGGTACAAGCTGGGGCACAGCCCAGCCCTCACCCCACTCGTCTTCCCTGCAATGGAGAGGAAGGGTGGTGGCAGCCCTCACGCAAACCTTTTCCCAGACCCTGTATCCACTGCACAGTCATGGCACCCAAATCGTGCCGATGGTGAATTACCAGGGATGATGGCCGGCAGTCCAGGGCAGCTGGTGTCACCCTGATCACAAAATCCTCATTGGCTGCAAATCTATCCCAGGTGCGAACAGAATAGGAATGGAATGGAATAGAACAGAATCAGAATAGAATAGAATAGAGCAGAGCAATTCAGTTGGAAGGGACCTCCAACAATCATCTGGTCCAGCTGCCTGACCACTTCAGTGCTGACCAAAAGTTAAAGCATGTTATTAGGTGCAGTGTCCAAATGCCTCTTAAACGCTGACAGGCTTGGAGCATCTACCACCTCTCTAGGAGGCCAGTTCCCCTGTTTGACCACCCTTTTGATAAATAACTCCTTCCTCTACAATCTGAACCTCCCCTGGCAAAGCTTTGAATCATTCCTATGCATCCTGTCACTGCATACCAAGGAGAAGAGCTCAACGCTTTCTCTCCACTTTCTCTTCTCAGGAACCTGTGGAGAGCAATGAGGTCACCTCTTAATCTCCTTTTCTCCAAACTAGACAAACCTGGCCAAATTAACCTGCCCTGGGCTCCAAACTTCCTAAACTCTACTTCTACCTTCTCTATCTCTCAGCTGGGTTACTTTGGCTTGGGGCAGGGCTCTGCACCACAGCTGCAGAGCAGACCTGCTTTCACCCACAGTTGTAACAGTGCCTGTGCGCTGGCAGCCCAACTCTGCCACACAGCATTAGTCTGGACTCCTGAAATCATAAACGCTTGTCTGGGCTTAAGCTCTAAATACAAGTGAGTACCACTGAATAGAAGTCGTGTGTGGGCCCACTGGCATGGGTTCCCTTTGAAGTCAGTAAAAGGTTTTGCCATTGACTTCACTGGTTGGAAAAATTAGTTGTGGCTTTTTCTTTTTTTTTAACATCATCAGACATTCATTGCATTCTCCCACGAGAGCAGGTTGAATTATCTGTTGTGAATAATTTATCCAGTGAATTTAGTCCTGTTCATGTATAAAGAGTGCCATTTGCATTCAGAATTACAGGCGTTCAATAAGAGCAATATGAGCACATAATTCAAGTTACATGTCTCTCCTGCCTTCTGCAAGAGACAGAGGAAAGGACAGATGAGGCAGAAGCCAAGATGTTGGCTGGAGGAGGAAGAGTGAGTTATGTTTTACAGAGTGGAGTTTGCAAACATGCCTAGCACCCAGAACCCATGGAGACAGGAGTCTGACCAGAACCGTGACCCATAGGTGTAAGTCGCTCACTTTGACTGTGCTTCCATCAATTGTTCCATGTCATAAGTTCCTCCATTACTTGATCATATTTCTGCTCTTTAGTCCGCTGAAGGAAATTTGATAAAAAAAAGAGAAAACACCAAATGCTCTTGAGCAAATGCAAATACACAGAGCCAGGTGTCCTTTCAAAATTTGAAAGAACAAAGTCTGATCGTGTATCCTGGAAAAAAGTGGGCAAAAATGCTAATGAGTAAAACTGGGTCACATGGCTGAACTTAACAGGTTTTGCACTTTCATACTGGTGCTTTGCTACATTTCACCAATCCTTTGTATTTCACAAGTTCTCCTTACAAGTGTTGAATCCAACGGAAGGAGATACAGAGATACAAAAGGCAGAGGAGAGCAGGCTTAAAGCTTCACATCTGTATGCAGCAGACAAATTATTGTGTCTTCTTTCTTTTTGTGTCAATATCTGTGGTGGATATGGTGGTCAATATATGATGGTGGACTTTCGGCTTGTTTTTCAGTCAACCTAAAGTCCAACTGTTAATGGAGGAAAGTGACCTGAGGTCAGCCTGAAATTACTACTTGGGGAATGTTTTGACAAATTGATATTTTTTCTACACATTTGGGTTCAATCCTTTTTGCACTTTAAAAGTATTATTTAAATAACCTTGAAGTACCTCTGGAAATGGATAGTCATTCTAAAATGAAAGGCTAAAGCATTGAATTTTGAAAGTGACAAATTAAATATTCCAATTTTTTCTTTTATCTTTTGTTATTTTGATTTAACCTGAAGACAGCTATGGGTTCATCATGAATTCATTATGAGCTCTTCAGTCCCCTGAATTATGGCAGGGATTTCTTTATGGTTTCCCTTCATTTCTGTAGGTCTAAGATCGAAGTCTGCTTCTGACGGTGAAAAATTTCGTAACTCTGTCTGCCTGGCAAGGGGGAAGAAAGACTGACAAACACCTTGCAAAATGGAAGCAAATGGGCAGCTCTAATTTAAAAGCACATAGAGACTCCACAGGCATCAGGGAGCTCCTGATGACATGCAGAACAAGGGGCAGCTGAGCAGCTGTGGTAGGAGAGCTGTTTCTACTGAATCCCCACAGCATGACTTAGCCTGAGGGGCATCTGATGTGGTGGAAGAGATCTCATGCTGAGCTGCATGGCACAGCCACACCAGCAGGTTTTATTCCAGCTGAAGGGGATATGGAAAAAGGTCTGTGGAAGAAATGTTCTCCAACGTGGCTTTATCATGTTTAGACTGAGTATGAATGAAGAAAACCAGACAAGAAACGCCATATAATAAAATTCTTCAAAAAGGGTAATTTTAAAAATGTAGCATTTATAGGTACACATTTTTTTAAATAGAAATTAAGGACTTTGAGGTGGAGTCTACCTATTGAGGTGGAGTATATCCCTTGTTCCCTGGACATACTCTACAGCTATTTTGGGCTGCTTGCTGAAGCTTACTGTCACAGCCTGCTGGTCCAGCTCTCAGCCTTGGTTCCACAACTGACCTGTGCTGTGATCCTCAGAAAGACAGGGTTTTGCTTCATTTCAGCTGAGGGTACCTTCTCCAGTGAGCCACAGGCGCCACAGTCTTGTCCCAGCCTCACTCCCTACAAAGTGCCAGAGACACAGGGGCAGCCCCGCAGCTGGAGCCATCAGGTGAAACAGCACCAGCAGTAATTACAAACCAGCTGCAGAGCCTCACCCTGCTTCTCCCCAGTGATTATACCAGGCAGACACTGTCAGATCCCCCAGAGACTGTGGTCTGTGGTACAGAATGAATACTGTATAACATCCTAAGATTCACCAAGTATGAATTAGTGATGGGGGTTACAGCTAGCAAACAATTTTGCCCCTCATTTTGACAGAAGCCCCATTTCTTTGGTATTTCGAGGCTACCTCACATGCTGAATGGGAGCAGTGAGCACAGGGTGATAGGACAGAGCTGTTTGAACATCTCTGCAGGAGTTTTTGAGTTCATGCTTCATTTCTGCATAGCTTTAGCGACTCCAGAGAGTCGGGAGCAGCTGTCTCAATGTAATACCCAGGATATGCTCAGTTTTAAGCCAGAGTTTACCCATTTTTTTGCTGAAGTTCTTTACCTTTTTTTTTTTGTTAGCATTCTCCTTAGTCTGTGCTTCAACCATCACATATACTATAGAATCATAGAATTGTTTAGGTCAGAAAAGACCTTTAAGATCGTTGATTCCACTGTTAGTTGTACATATGTATATATAATTCATGGGACTTAAGAGGCTCCATCAATTTAAAACTTGTAGATCCTCCTAATGATAAGAAAGTGAATTGCATTGCTTTGACCAGCACAGTGCCTGCATCCGGGCCCCAGCTAGTGATGGAGAAAGTCAGAAGGCTTTTAAAAAGCCCTAGATAATTACCATGTCAGGGTCTAGAAGCTAAGGATGAGTGCAGGGAAGCCCAGAGCAATAAGATATTCATAGGGAAAACAGGCCCACTACCTGAAAAGTTACTTTGAACACAGCAGTTTCTTTTTACATGATTAGGTGTGTTACTGCACAGATAAACTCTTCAATGCATTACAATAGCAGAAAATGGAAGAGATGCTGTTTGCTGGATTACGAAATGAATGGGCTCATTAGGGAAGACATAAGCACTGTCAGATGTCTGCTGATACCTTAAAATCTGCTTAGGGAGCCATTGGGACTAGAAAAAAAGAACAGTTAAAACTGGCAAAAAAAATCAGAAAAAGAAATGGGGAATTAAACAATCCCTCTTATTTTCCATGTGAGCCTTTTTGCTGTAACACGTATCAGTGGCAAGTGCCTGCTCATACAGGTACAGGGAAAAACGTCTGGGTTTCTAACATTTGCCACCCGTTTGCATTCGTCTCCCAACAGATCCACGTCCTCTAAAACTGAATATTTCCTTCCTATCTCTCCAGGCCATGCGGCAGCATCTAGGACCTCTTAGGGGCCACTTACCTTGTTACTCCTACCTTTGTTTTCCCAGGTCAGACCATTTTCCACATCCTTTTCTGCAAACCAAACTTTCTCCAGCTGCAGAGGCATAAAGAGCTTATATGTGCAGTTTGGCATACCCATAGCCTGGCCAACCTTTACTCACAGGCAGCTCAAATTCGGGGATGTGTCAGGGAAAAAGTTTTTAAAGGAATCTGAAAAATGCAATATATGGAAGGAAGAATAAAGAGTGGCAAGTAGAAGATGAAGGATAAAGTCAATTTCCTACTCTCTATCAGACTGTCATCTCCACACAGGCTTCATGCTCACCAGAAACTGCCTGGTTAACACAGGAAAAACTGTCACTGGGAAAATCTGGTATCAGTGCAATGTACAGATAACAAAGTTCATCATGACTGGGAGATGTGCATGTCTCTGCAAAATATATCTCCCTTCTCCTGGGAGATAATAAACTGTCGTTACCGTGTTTCATTGGCTGAAGAGCTGCAGTACTGGGAAGTGTTCAGTGAGCAGAACAAGACCTATTTCTCAAAATAGAGACCTGGACTCTATTTTCAGAAAATTACGTTATAACTCCACAAACTTACAGAATTTGAAAGTGCCTGCTTCAAAACTATGTAAGTTAAGTAAGCAGAATGTCCTCTAAATCTAAGAAATCACACCAAACAAGAGCCAAGGTACAGATTCTTGACGAGGTAAGCAATCATGCCCTTTCACAGCATAAATGTGGAGGAAAGAAAAAATCAGCCACTAACTTTTCACATGTTTAAACACTGGCCCAGTCTAGATAAATGGGAAGAAGTCTCATTTCATAAGCCTGGAAGACTGTGTGATAGACTTGAGACCTTCTAGTGAGGACTTCAGGTGGAAGAATACTTCTTATTCTCACTAATAATATCCTTGCAGCAAAGGCCAACAATTTCTTTGAATGTGAAAGGAATCCTGTAGCCACTGTGAGGTGTTCTTTTATTACTGTCACTCAGCCTCAGCATCCCTTCTGGGTGCAATTTTATTGAAAAATAAAAAATGTTCCAAAACAATTGGATGTTCAGGTCGAGCAAACCAATCATGGGGTTTCTGAAATCATGTCAACAATCTCAGAGGAGGAATGATGAAGATACAGTGGTTCATCCAAGATTTTGGTAGGGTTTTTTGTTGTTGAAACAACTTTTCTGTATAAATGGCTTTTTTTTCTGTATGAGTGTTTTGCTGTTTTAAAGAGCAAAATAGGAAAGTAACAATAACTCTCCCTAAATGAAGCAAAACATGAGCTAGACCCCAAAGAAAATTATTGAATGTTTTCCAGTTCAGTCAACAGATTGAAAAAAATCAATCCTCTGCATACTATCTCTGTTATCCAACTGTTCTTTCCAATGCAAAACAAAAGGATTACAGCAAAATAAGGAAGCAACTGAGAAACTGAAAGGAGGAAAGCAGCCATCATTTGTCTTAAAGCAGAGTTAAAAGTGCAGGCAGTGCATGTCGTCCCCCAAGGGACAGATTTACTTCTAATTAATAATATGTTAGTGCCCTAGCCCTCTGCATTAAAAAAACAAAACCCTTTAGATTAATCCTGCTGGAACAGTGTAGCCAGAACCTCTAAGAATTAACCCAGTCCAATCCCAGATTTACTTTGCACTGTAATTACTGGAAATGTGGAGAGTTTATTTTCTTCCATATACTGAATTGAAAAGAGGAAGGTTAAAGAAAAAAATCCTCTAAGTATGGGGGTTTTAGGTGGACATATAGACATTCTTCTTAGGATGTTTTCTGTATCTCAGATATAATAAAAACTTAATTTTTATTTCTAATTGTGCTAGTTAAGTTTTTCTACTTCAAAAATAAATTAAAATGAAATCTTGGCTGTGCAGTCTCAGCAGACATGACAGACAATAGGACCACAGGAGGGATGGGTCTTCTCCACTATATTTAATTAAAAGCACAAATTAGAGTGTAAGCAGATTAGGGGGACCATGGGGAATACTGGGTCAGAATATGATTTTTGGAGGATGAAGACACTGTTACTGAGAGGTAAGCATTCAGAAAACTTTCACTGCATAGGGGATGCCCAAGGTTTTTTCTCACCCCTGTACTACCTCAGCCCTTTCAGCAGAAATACTTGTGAGTAGTGTTAGTGAATGTCAAAGTCAGAAACAGACATGTAATTAAAGATTCAGCCTCCCTAAATAGGATACCTAGATAGATGTGATCATACAACTTGTGCTTTTTTTTTTATTAGTAGGAGATACTTCTCCAATTTGCCAGCAAGGCTACTGTGAGATTCAGCTGCTGCAGATAAATAATAAAAAAAAGTCCTTTCATTACAAATACTGATAGATACATTATTAGTTTGATTTCCAGAGTGCTCTGACTCGCTTTCCTTCTCTTTCCTCATTTCACTGAGTATAAAGCAACCAGCCCCTATGTATAACATCAGTTGGAGGGGCTGAGTGCCAGCACCATGGTAGCACGTGAAAGTCTTTGGCCTCAGGTGAAAGGGCTCAGAGGACAAATGTGAAAAAGACACCTGAGCACATGTGAAATACACAGGCTGCGAGGGAATTACTGAAAAACTTTGGGACCAGATCTGTGTCTTGGAATGTGGTGGGAAAGGAGAGAAAGGATTGTGATTTTTATTAATACAAATTTCCAAATCTAATGACAGAATTCACTGTCACTTTTTTTCCCCCGAGCCTGAAAACTGCAACTGCTCCTGTATGCAGAAATACAGTCTATATTTTGTGTTTAAAATAGGGTATATCTTTAGCATCTTCCAAAAGATGGTTGACTATAAGATGCCATACAAAATTAGCCCATGTGTTGTAGACCTGTAGGGACCACTGGGTTCCATCTGTCTTAAAACAAAGATTAGGTTTTGTCTCCCCATGCTTTAACAAGCTGCAGGATTAACAGCTGCTTCTCAGCTAGTTAGCTTAAATCCCCCTTCTCTAATGGGCCAAAAGACAGGTATTCTTATAGTGTGGTTTATTTCACCTGTTTTACAGGTCAGCTTAAGGGTGGATGAGGTAAATCTTATCCTAAAAGTTCTGAGCAAAAGTTGAATGTTCAGAAAAAAACACATAAGTCTGCTGAAATCTGCCCCTCCTTAAGTGTTTCGGTACTCGTGGATTTTAAGTTATTTCCTCACTTTCCCAAAAATATCAATCAACATTTTTCAGATTTTCCATTTGGAAAAAACATTGTTACACAAAAATAAAACATTTCCCATAATTTCTCATGCAAGCATGTGCATTGCTCAATGTATCTGCATGTGGTAGTGCCTTTTACTTGCACCAGAAGATCTGCTAAGATGGTTGTGAGTCTGGAGGTCTGGGACTCTGGTCAAAGTTACACCATGAGAAAGGTTTGGAGCAGCCTAGATTGTGGTTGTATTGTCCCTCAGAACAGTGAGAATTTCTAAAGAATCTGACCCCAGTTGTTCTTTCTAGAAACGATGCCTTGATGCACATCAGTGAACTTGTTAGTTGGAGGCAGGCACAGGAATGCTAGTAGCTTGTAGAGAAGCACACAATTAATTTCCCACACGGCACTTTCACTGATCTCTTTTTAATATTGGTCTCTGATGCCCTGCTCTCACTAAGGGGCATTGTGTTGTACACGCGATACAAATAACACCAGAGGTTTTTTTCCAAAGGGCTATTTTTGACAAGAGCTGTTGCTTTGACAGCAGATCGCTCGATCAATTCTAACTGAATGTCAGCTAAAGGACGGCTTTTCAGTCGCCTTTTTTTCCTTTTTTTCATCACTAAGAAAAAAAGAAGCAGTGGGTGTTGATTTATGACAGTGTTACTGAAATATCTTAAGAGTATAGTGCAGTCTAAGAACAGATTAGTACCAAGAGTAAGAATCATTGGGACTTCCACTCCTGCTCTTCTTCTTGCTCGGACAAAACAGGTTTCCAGAGAAGCACCATTTGCACAAGGAGCATGTAAGAAATGTAGGATTAGGCCCTTTGAGTTGGCTGCTAGGGTACGTGGTAGGCACCACAAGCAACCCCCAGCCCCTTGGGACCTAGAAGGCTCTCCTCAGTGATGTTTCCACATACGATAGCTGGATTCAGCAGCTACCAAGGATAACCCACCAAACCAGTGCTGGATCAGGGCCAGAAAACTGGAAACCAGCAGCACAAGTTTTCCCGGTGTTCCTGGCTAGTTGGGAAAAGCCCATTTCTCTTGATTCTTGGCCAGGGTATATCATCTCCTGCTTCCAGCAAAACCAATGGGAAAACCATGCACCAATCCAAAAGATGTCATATCTATCAAATGGGGCAGTCAGGATCATCCACTCATTTTTGTGGATTTTTTCCATGGAGCTTCACAAAAATAGGCTGACAGGTGGTCGCAAAGCTTTGCCTGAACTCATGGATTACGAGGCCAGAAGGAAGCATCCTGTGGCTGTTAGATCTGCAGACTTGGAAGAAACAAGCTGGAGAAAATGACCTGATTTTTTTTGAAAACACGTGCCTATGGCCTCTCTGACTTTCTCGCTTCATGACACACGTGTGCACACATATGTGCAAATATAAGCACACAGAAGTCCCAAAGCATTTTTTTCAGAGAGATTCCTCTCCTTTTCACACTCTGGTCTTAAACAAGCCTGACAGTTTACTACTCTTTCTCAAATTAACTCTCTGTATTAATTTTTTTAAGTGTAAACATATCCATGAAATAGTATAGATGATAAACACACAACAAACTGCATCCTTCACTAAAATTTATCTCAGATCAATTGATAATCCCTTGTCAGGCTGATTGCTGTCAAAACCAGGACAAGCAAAGGCATTTTTCATTCCCACCATTGCAGCTGTTGTCTTTTTCTGTTAGCCCAATTAAGCAAAGCAAAAAGGAATAGCACCATATAAGAGCCAGTTTGCCTTAGGATAGAAATTGTCGTCTTTTATTTGTCCATAGCCAATGCTGCAAGAATAACAAAGCGACGCCATAAAACTCAACCCCACTGTGCTGAAAACACAAAGGAGCCATTTCTTCCCCTCCAACTCAGGATGGCATCCAGCCATGCTGCCCCATGGCAGGCTCCAGCCCTCCCTCGGCCTGGCTGATGGCAGGGCTGTGCACAGCCATCCTGTGTCACCTGATGCCAGCCTTGTATCCCTGCTGTTAGGCATCAGGGCTCAGCCTCCCTCAGCCTAAGTGCAGGAGAACTGACTCCTTCCCCCCCCCAACTCCAGAGCCAAGGGGTTTTGCTGGGTGCCTCCATGAAAGCTCTTTTCCTTCCTCCACTGCTCCTCCACACTTGGCAGGATAGAGCCTTACACCTTTCATCCTGGAAGACAGAGGGAGTCAGTAATTTTCTCTGGCACTGTTAGCCAAAGCCCTCCTGGAAAGGAGCTGACGCTATTATTGTAGAAGTGTAGCTGACTTATGGCAACAAATGCCAAAGAAGTGCATCACCCTTGTGGCTTGTTGTCTGCATGGCAGGACACCCTGTTGTGTGCTGGATTGTCACATGTAATCTATGCAAATGTAGTCATTAGCTTTAGCAGATGTTTTTTTATCATGCTATCTCAAAATTGAAAAGGAGATCAGCAGGCATTTTGTGTTTTCTTACATAGATTTTGAGGAACAAAATAAATTGCAACAACCTGTTGTTAATGTGGACTCACCCTTTGTGGTACCTAAGGCTCTGCACCTACTTCTACTCTATATATGAACATTTTATTTACTGCTTTTCATTTTCTTGATCTAATTTTCAACAAAAATCCTTGTAAGAGCTTTAGGAAGGTAGATTTTTCTTTGTTACCTGCCTGTAACGCATTGAGACAAACAAACACCTTAGCAAGGTATCAAAGCAGAGAATCAGCAGCAAATTTAAGTTCTTCATTCTTGGTCTTTGCCGCCAGGCAGTGCTCCTCATTACAGAATACGTTTCTGCTCTCCTTAGGCTCGTGGATCTCAACTAGTTGCCTATGACTGCTATCAGAGCAGCAGGCAAGTTAGTTTGGATGCAGCCACTTGATTTTGGAGGCAAGATGGTTTAGCGGCATTAATGCAGGCTATTTTGTGACTGGTATCCCTCTACCTGGCAGGACCCTGTGCAGAGAGCAGATATAACCCCAGTGTCCCATCCCTGAGCTGTGATTGGGCCATGAGAGCTCTGGGGGTGCAACCACGGTCTGACTGCCAGAGCTTCCAGTGGGAATTGGGACTGGAGCAGGGACCAAGGCAAGACCGACATCAAAGAGGGAAGAAAGAGGGTGAAGCTGAACTAAGAGGATTTGCTGGGGACAGTGCCAGGGAGCCTTGGGGCAGCCATATGGCTGCAGGCAGTGCTGGGCACCACCAGCTCCATCACTCCTGTGACCATACAAGTTGCTCCTCTCAGCAGCGGCTTGCTGGGGTGGCACTGGGCTCCCCACCTGCCTCCCCTATGCTCTGCAGCTGCTCACCCAGGGCTGCTGGGCCTCTGCAAGGTGTGGGGGGAGAGGGTTGGGAGGGCTCAGGAGCAGCAGATAAGGGGAGCCGGGAGTGGGGACTGGAGCAGCCCAGCAGAGCTCTGCACTGCACAGCCCTCCCCACCAGCCCCCAAGCATGAGCCCACCACCCTGGGCACAGAAAAGGGCATTAGGCTGTGCTGCAGTAATTAACTGTGGATCGTGCATGTATCTCCTGGATATTTAAATGTGAACCAGTTTAACTGAGGTTTAATTAAAGCTGTTGTGAATCAGCTTAAATCTGTGCTCCTTCAGTTCTCTAGGAACATTTTAGCTGCAGAGCTAGGATGCTATCTCCTGGAAGCAGGAGGGTTTGAGCTGGTTAATTGTTGGAGGCATCTGAAAACCTAAATATGCTGACCCAAATGCAGCTCTCAGAAAGAGAGAGCTGTCTAGGTGTTCTTGGAAATCACTGAGCCCAGTTGCTCTGGGAATGGAATCTCACAGGGACTAGAAACACTGAGCCTTACAACCCTCGGTCCCAAGTACAAGGTACACTTTCTCTCTCTGTTTTCTCCAATATAAATAAATAGGTTTGTATATCCTAAAGAAAACAAAACCTACCAAAATCCTCAAATTGTACAAATGAAAGGGAAAGGGTAAGAAAAAGACTGAATCATACCAATTAGCTCCCTTACCGAACAATTGGAAAGCATTCAGTGATAAGAAGGCTTATAAAATAGTAATAATCAGAGCAGAATAGAGTAGCACAGAGCACTAATGTAAGTTTGGTGAGATTCCAGCATCTGACTTGTCTTTTGCACTGCAAATATGGTGAAGCATTTTAAGGGAAGGATGCTTTTCTATTAATCATTTATAGTATTGACACAGTACTTCTTGTAAGACTCTTCTTTTTTTCCATACACTGAACATTATGGATGTTCAATTATAATAAAGCATTACAAACTATTTGCTTCTAGCTAGAGAGAAAGATTTTCAGAGAAGTTTCTCTTAACATCAAAAGTAAAAACTAATTTCCACTAAGGAAATACATTAACCTGGTACCAGTTAAGAGAATATGGTAATCTCAAAAGATTCCTGAAAATTTTAAGTAACTTAGCATCAGATGGTAAATTATTATCTTGTAATACAGTTTTTGTGCATAGCTTGTCATGTTTCTTTTACACTTAATAAGAATTGAAGAGAACAAGAATGGCACAGGATACTCTGAAAATGACAGGAAGCGATAATCAAACATTCTATCCACCTTCATTTCACACTGGTAACATGTTTTTCACTTTCCTTTGAAAGAGAGAATACAAGAGCATGCCACTAGGAATCTCTATCCAGTGTACTGCTCTTTACTGAGGGTTTACTGCTGTAAGCCATAGCTGGAAAGTCATACTACTGGGCTAAATTGCAAAGGCAGTGCTCTAAAGTGTAGTTATTTTTATACTAAATCTGTAACACCAGGATTAAGCAGAACCCTGGGCTCCTGGTTGTGTAAGACAATACTCTCCAAGATGTAGAAAGCTGCACTTGCCAGTAATTTACTTCAACACATTTCCAAGTGAGAAGTACAGATCTAGACATTGTATAAACCATAACTGGAGTGCCTACATTTGCATTTAAGCATCTTAATAAACAGCTAAATGACACCAAAAATCAAAGTTCTAATACAGGAATAGCAGCTGACTTAACTCAGAGCTCAGCCAGGCCCTGCAGAACCTGAGCCAAAGACCAAGCAGAATAATGAGGCTGTAAATTTTAGTATGGGATGCTGGATAAGGCAGTTGGATGCACTGTGGCCAGCCTTGGGTCCACTCAGGAGGTCGTTCCCAAAATCCTGGGTCCCCACTGTTCCCAGTCCCTGGGTCTGGAGACTCCTGAGGAACACCAAAGAGATCACTCTTGCACAGTCAGGGAAATATTGGGTTGGAGGTGCCACACAAAGCCAGAAGAGGATTTCCCTTTCCTGTAGGTCTCATGAAGACTGCATAAGTAAATGCGTCTAATCCCAGCCCCTCAGACCTCTCCAAGGGGAGATGAGCACCTCCTGGGGAAGCATTCAAGAGAAGAGGATAGCATGGAGGGAAATGCCAAGTGCATCCTTCCTAGTAAGGCACATAGTGCCCAGGTTACACACAATGCTTCCAGGAGCCTCCTGGGCCATATTTGATATACCTCACACTCATCAGTTTTGGATCTTCACCCAGGCTGAAACTATCTGTTTCATTCTTCAGGATGAAGAATATTTTTATCTCTATTCATAAAAGATTGGATATTACTTAATTGTAGAAAGTATTGACCTCATATTTACCACATCATTTTTTCCCTTAATGTGCACAAAGACATTACTGTTAAAGATATACAAGCTACATATAGTAGTCAGTAATTGTCCAAAAGGGTTTTTCCCTGTCTCTGTGCTCATTTAAGCAGTTTTCCGTAAAAATTCGACTGGGAATTTCCTAAAGATACCGAAACTAGCAGACCAGTTTAATCCCTCCTTGCTTTATCTGCATTTCTAAGTCTCAAAATGATTTAATTAGTAATTAAATTTAATTAGTATTACAGTATATGTGGATTACAGTCCTGTTAAGACAACAGTTTTTTTAGCAGGATTAAAAAAATTTGCAAACCTCCTTCATTCTGGCCCAGTCCCCAGCCATTCAGCTGGACAAATGGTAGCTCATGTTTGTGAAACAATTTTGGTTTTGAGTATATTTCTAGAGTTTTTGCACCAGGTAACTGCAGACTTTGGAAGCTCTGTTGCTCCTCTAGAACACAAAATATATCATGAATCACCATTATCAAAACAGAAATGGCTGGGTTTTGTTTTTTTTTTTCTTTTTCCATAAATATACAAATAACTTTATTGAACCCTGGGATGGATAGTAATCTCTCCTGATATCTTACAAAGCAGGAGCTGGTGTGTACTGGGGTTGGCCCTTTTGAGTGGATACAGCCTCACACTCCAGAGAGCAGCTGGGCTAAGGAATGAAGAACTGTTTAAAAAGCAGCAAAGGATGAAGAAAGAAAAATTATAAGGCCATGCCATACAGACAATATAGTATGCAGACATGATCTTCTGTCTCTAACGTGTAACACGGACTTCAGTTCAGCTGAGAAATACCCTGGGCTGCTGCGGCACAAGCTGACACAGAGGCTGATGCATATGGAAACGATGCCTAGGAGCGGATCACAGGCTCAAGCAGACCTGGCCCAAGCCCCAGCGCCGGCGTTTTTGTGATGGTGTCAGTGTATCAGTTGTACTGAAAAGCAAAGCTGGAAACAGGGCTGGAGTGCAGGCAACACTGACTGCCAGGGCAGCCAGCAGTCTGACATCATGTTTTGAAGGCAGGAACAGCCATGAGTGCTGCAACAGAAAGTCAGCCCCAAACCAGGCTGCTCCAGAGGTGTCTCACCAGAACTGACACAGGTGGGACCTGGTGGGACTGACCAGGACTGAACACTCACAGATGTTCACAGAGGAACCTCTTGTCTGGAAATACTGCCCATCCTCTGGTACTTTCCAGACAGAGGAGACACCTGGCTGCATGACTGCAGCAGGAAGAGAGAACCCCTGAGGCTACTTTGTCCAGTGAGAAGTGACTGAGACCCTCACTCCACACCCATTTCCATACATGGCTGAAAACCAAGGAAATGAAATAACCCTGAACTTGTAGGTAGTGTTGCATGAAGGTACGGGGAAGGGAAAAAACCACACATGGCTTTCTCTTTTGTCCTTTCCAGGGAAGTGCAAACAAATCTGGCAGGGATAGTAGTTTTATAACTGAATTAACTTTGAAAAAAATACCTAATTTTGCATGAACTAAGACTATTTGAGTTTTCACTAACACCCAAATGGTTCCTGGGTTTGCCTGCCACAGGCCAAATTCTGGCTGGCATCCTTATTGCCACATCTGACCACAAAGGCATTGTTACTGGTGTGAGCAAGCTCAACTCACCAATTACTGATTTTCTGGCCCTTCCAGATCTTAATCTCATAGTTTCCTCTCCCTGTTAAAAGGCAACACTGTCAAGAGAGGAATCTGGCAGCATGGGAAGCAGTTGAGCTTCACAAGAAGTCCCAGGTAAAACCCTCAATCTGATTTCTGTTTCTGATCACTTATTTCCAGCCATTTCTCAAATGTGTCCTTTAAAAATTCCTTGAGGGAAACATGTACCCCATGGAAGAGTTATCCTTGATACTCTTCAAAGGTTGAATGTTACACAGGTGATTTGTTCACTTCTTTTCTTCCCACACATGCAGATGAGAGACATTGTGTTCAACAATATTTTCGAACAGACACTTCATATTCTTGTCCTCAAAAGTAGTGCACATATTCAGTTCTTTATTGCTTGAGGCAGTGAAGAACAAATGGGAAAGGATGAGGTTTTTTGAGGACCACCTGCAGGAACAGAGGATAAAATGCAGTGCCCAAAATGGGCCAGTTATAAAAAAGGAACAAGAGCAAGAGGAAACAGGAGCAACAAACGAAAGGCACAAGAGAACAAGCTGGTGTGCAACAGAAGTCTGACTAGACTTCTTGCTGAGCCTGGTGAAAGGCACAGACAAACAGAGAGACTGGAAAGCCAAACAAGAGGCCAAAATGTCTGCAGCACAGTGCTGCATCCCAAGACATGCCCCAGTATCTGGGGCGACTCATAGGAGAGGAGCCAGGACACCTGTAACCAGAGCCAGCACCTTCTCCAGCACGCACACTGATGGAAAAGGCATCACCACCATGCCCACACTGCAAAGGCGGCCATACCAGTTCTCTCTGGAGCTGAAAAGGGCATCAAAACTCCTTTGAAAATAAATAGCTCATGTGTGACACACACAGAGACATTCATATATGTGTGTATGTCCCCTGCTTAAGGATGCTTTTGATTCAATGGACATGTGTGATTTGAGTAACTGTAGAATTCAGGGTCAAACTATGTATATGTGACAGACAATGTCATTTTAAAAAGTAAAAAATACAGAATTGCCAATTTTTCTAAGTGGCAAACACTTGGAGAGTCAACAAGGGATTCACAAGAGGTCGGTGAAAACCCCTCAAACCTAAGAGCTGCTAGTTAACAAGAGCAGCCTGGAATTATTTGTCGCAATTAGTTAAATTTGTGATATCACTCTCTCCAGGGTGTTTTTGGGGTTTTTTTAATGTTTACAACTAAATTCCTTAGATTCTTAAATCTTGACAGAACAGCTGAATATCAATTTACATTACTCTCAATTTACATTACTTTTTATTTCACTGATTTTGTGGGAGAACACAGGTACATCATTTCAGTTCTCAGGTTTCTGTTTCTCCAGCTACTGAACAGATTAGTAATATGGTGAATTAATGTTTTAATGTTAATTTAGGTTCCTTAAATTGATGATGCTGTGCAAGTGGAAAAATAATTAGTATGAGACCTGGTATCCACAAAACTTACTGCAGTTGTGGCTGTAGAAGGTCATTAGTCTTTCTTTAATATAGAATTTGTCAATTAATATATCAAGATCTTCTTTCTTGCTGTTATTGTTTTTATCTATGTGAGAGCTGTAAGAAGCTGTGGCTATTTCTTGCTTTCAAAGTACAGAAATTTAGTCTGTTCCAGCAGAATTTTTATACTTCTGTTAGTTGGTGTAAGGCCGTGCCTATTTGCCCTTGATTATGTGTTTAATTAGGTCTGCAATATTCCATAATTAAACAAGATCTGAAATGGAGATTAGTTCTTGTTAGGATTCTCAGCTTACTCATCTCTTTTTACTACATGAAAGAGCCAATGCATTTATCTTAGACACTATGTTAACTCTTCATGCTGTTGCCTTAGTCCAAATATTCCAACAGTTCCAATCAATATGTACTAAAAAAACTCCCAAGACCATCCCCCCAAACAAAACAAACAAACAAATCCCCAACAACAAAAACAAACAAACAAAACAAAAACCAAACAATCAGAAAACCAAACAGCTAACAGCATTCTGGGATGGACTGGATTTTCTCTCCAGCTAAGCTCCCACCTATAAAATTTCTTCCACCAGCAGGCCTCCTGCCTGCCCTTCACTCCCACTGAAGCAAAAGTAAAAACAGCCTGCATGACTGCTCTGCTGCAAAGTTTCCCTCTTTCCACCCCAGCTCCCAGCCTGAATGTGCTTTGTCTGGGCTGCTGCTTTGATGTTGCATCAGGCAGTTTTGGAACAATAACTTGAAGACAGCCTTAAACCCAGCCAAGGGTAAAACATCCAGCCACTACTGTGCAATTGTGCAGATGACATGCCATGGCTTTGCAGGGAAGCTCGAGATGGCCACATAAGCCCCCAAATTTGAGACCATGGGCAGCCTGTCTGCCTTTCACAAGGAGCTCTATGAAAGCCAGGCCAGAGAAAAGCTCCATCCTCCTATTTTAAATGGGTCGCTACTTTGAGTGCAAAAAAGATGGATACGGCCTTGCCAGAGCTGTCGTCATATGTTGTTTTTGAACAATGGAGGATTGAGAGGGGGGAAAAATAAGTTGTTTGTGTGTGTGTGTGTGCATCTGTCAATAAGTGAGCTTAAGCTGGGGGATGAGAGACGAGTGCTGGAGAGGTACTTAGAGAGATTAAGTGCAGCAGATTTATAGGTGAAATCTGGTTAGTGTTGATGCATAAGGTTGTGGAGGAGATTTTCAAAAGCACATGTGGGAGGAGACTGCTTGCATACTATTGATTTTCTATTTTAGTGCCTAGCTCTCATCACTGTATGACAGTCTTGTGAAGCACCGGAGCTCCTGGAGATAGCGGAAGATGTCACTGAAACAAGCAGGTGATAAGTCAACACTGACATCACCATCCACTGCCAAAAGGGAAAGGGAGGAAACCATGGGAAAGAGGCCCCCTTCCCCTCCATGTTGCAAAGTGAAAGCAGTGCAATGGTCCCTACTTTCCACATGTTTTCCAAGTAACTGGTGGCACAAGCGGAGGTCAAAGAGCAGGAGCATGATATACAGCACACATTCATGAGCCGGGCATGTTTCCAGCTTTGCAAGCAGGAGTCATAGCTGCATCAGGGAGCACTAACAGAGGGGATTGCAGCCCCTGAGTCTACTTTCCCTGTAATTAACTCATTCTTATGTGGAGACGATTTCTTCTTCTCTGTTTTGTCCAAACCTGGATGATGGCATCCAACACCAGAGACAGGACTGCAGCAGGTGCCCCCACACACATGGAGTAGGGAGAGGAAGATGCAAAAACAGGAACGGTTTTTAAGCAAAGCTCTGAACTAGGGGCACTACAGCTCTTCACTCGCTGTCAGGAAACAGCAGCTGCTGCTCTACCACGTGCACTTTGTTTTTCTCTGAAGGCAGAAAATAAAGTAGGTCACTATTCTATTTTCCAGAAGCCGAGGGATTAAGGATATTAGGAAAGGGCACAGAATAGCGTAAGCTGCTGATGAAAACACTGGAGACCCAAGCTGCATGTGTTTACACATGACATGAAACTCAGTTGCTAACATGAAAAACAGAGATCATATGTAGATAATACATGAACAAGAAATGTCAGGTGCATTAATTAGAGGCTATTAAGGCAAAACCATAAGGTTTCTGGCTCTTGAAAAGTAGAAAAAATACCAGCTGTCACATAAATTGAAGAGTGCTAATCAAGTGCATGTCTATTTTCCTCAAGAAGCCTCAGGTTTTGTAGGTGTGCAGGGCTTTAAAGCATCTTCAAATTGGTGAAAGCTGTGGCTAACCAACAGCATTTAAGATGACCAAACTAGCATGGGGAGCAGCAGGACATCATCTTTAGGGCCACAGCTATAAATCCATAGCCATTGGGCTCACAACGAGCATTGTCACATGTGAAGGGCTTGGGTGTTTTGTCTTTACATCTTCACATACTGAGATGATACTTGTTCACACTCCCCATTCAGGCATGTCCCATCCAGCAAGAAAGAGGGAACATGATATCTAAGACAAGTCCAATTAAAAACAATTGGGAAATTTTAGAAAAGTGAGAGAACATAAAAATCTTTTTGATTTTTTAATTAAAAAAAAAAAGAAGATATTCACCAAGGAATTACAGGAGATCATATGCACAAATTATACAATGCAACAAGAATTTGTACACAATTCTCGTAAGCATGAATTATACATTTCAGTGAAGTGTGTAATTTGAAACTTTGAAGTTCTCTCTGCCTTAGATTTCCCTCTTGGGATGATACCCACACAGACTTGCCCTTACACAAGCAAAGAGGCAGCAGTACTTTTTAAAAGCAGTGAAGGTTTTCAGAAACACCCTTTCTCCCTCAGCATTTCACTATTGGGACCCCTCCTGGACAAGGAAGTTCCTCCTGTCACAGAGGAACCAAAACTTTTGCAATTGGTCAGAAGGCTGCCAGACTGCAACACCCACTTCCATTTGTGATAAAGTAATGATTTTAAGGTTAGACATCATTAAAATGTGTATTGCCTTAGAAACAGACAACACCTGAAAGGAAGGGAGGGCAGAAACTGGGAAGATTTATTCATAAGTCATTATTTCTTCTTTTTTTTCTTCATTTCTAAATACCCTTTCTTTCACTGTTTAAGGGCTCCTGGAAACAGCTAGCAATGCAGTTTCAACCTGCATCCCTGCCTGTGTTTCTGCCTAAACCACATAAACCCAAACCAGGGCTTTCATGTTGTCCAAGGCTCACCTACAGAGAGGGGATCCAGGCTCAGTTCTCCAAAGCTGAGAGTTCCCTCGCCCTTCCCACAAACAGACAGGGAGTCCCAGGATATGGGAGTAGGGATAGGCTGGGGTATGTCCCTGCTTTCACGCAGGTGCCCACAGAAAGAGCAAAGGCAGAATTACTGAGGCAGTCATTAAAGGCAGGCACCAGCCCCAGCCACAACTGGGACATGAGCTTTGTGCTGCCCTTGTATGTCACAGAGCCCCTGTGGGTCCACTAGTGCCACACTTATCCTATAGAAGGAAGGAAAAGTTATTTCAGACATGAATCATCCTTCCCATTCAAGCATGAGAAACCTGGAGTTAGAGGTCTAAAACTGCTACCTAGAAACATCTTTCTCTCCATTGTCTATAAAGGTATCCAGAGGACTTTCATATGCTGTCACCTAACATATGGACATAAGCACTTAGATATATACTCAGCACTCTTGTCCCAGGTTCCCTGTGCAACCCGAGAGAGATGACTAAAACCATGCTAATGGATGGGGGAAGGTGCTGTGGCATGAGGACTTAAGAGCCCACCAGAAGGAGCTGGCAGCTCCCATGAGAAGGGCAATCAGAACTCAGAGGTTTGGACCTGCTTTACCAAAGGCAAAGAAATCTGGCTCCTTGATGTTGTTTATCTGATTCTGAACAACTTTGTGGGTTCTCATTTTCATAAACTACTGCTTAATTCTGTACTTCATATTTTCTCCAAGGCCTCTAGATATAATGATTTCAATTCTTCTGTTTACAAAGGAGAGCAAATATATTAAAACCATTCACTTCAGACTTTTGATTTGTGTGTTGTTCTTAAGTTGTTCTTATTCTTCCTCAGTTTTGCCTCACAAGCTAATGGAAAAGAAAGATTTACTATCTTGATTTTCTCCGGTACTTATCTTCAGCACTTTTTCTTACCCAATAGATCTGATGCAACTGGGGGAATGCTACTGTATGGCTTCTGCAGAACTTACTTTTTCTCCTTTACAAGCTTTTATGACATTATGTTAAGACATAACAAGTACCAGCCATCTTAGATTAAAAACAGCACTTTAGCATAAAATATTCAGACTGCGCCAACACTGGGGACCTTCATTTGTCAGCTGTATACTGTTGTTCCCATCATCTAGATATAATACTGCCATTCTGCAATTTGATAGAAATTTCAAGCAGTTTGGGAGGAATTGTGATTTTAGTGGATTCGGTGTGATTTTAGTGGATTCAGGGATTAATTGAAGATATTTTCCATACAGTACTATTAGAAAATAGAATTATCTGTAGATCCAGCTTCAGGGCCCTCAGTTAAATTGGTCCATATAAATCAGATAAAGCTAAATCTCTGACCTGAATAGATTGCAATCTAAGCAAACCAAAGGGAGAACTGATGAAAAGAGGATATTATCATAGTTTTCCACAGGCAAACAGGAGTAACACTGAGATTAAAAGCCTTATCTGAGGTCAGAGATAGCCTGCAGCAGACTCTGCCATCCAATTCACATCTCCCAGAGTTCCACATTTAACTATGACTCTATCTTCCTACTTTCATAGAGCTAGAGAATTAACTCTGGGTTTATTATAGACTGGAAATTATTAAAGTGTCTCTAAGAGAAACAAAATATCTTTCTCTGAATCTTGTATCCACTAGTAATTTACCTGGTTTTCCAGAGAGCAAGGGTACAATAAAAAATTTTTGCTTGTTCCACCTAAAGAATCTGGTATATAGGAATATTTACAAACTACTTAGGATGCTTTGGTGAAAGCAAGTTGCATAATTCACTGTTTTGTTAGACTTGCCATATAAAAAGGAAATACAGCTTTCTATAGCAATTGCTACATTATTCCACACTTACCTTGAAGTAAATCTCCCTCACAAAAACCAAAACTAATAGGTAACGAATTAATACCTTCACTGAACAGCACAATTGCTGACCACCACACACATGGCAATTTTTATCTTTTGTTCCCAACTCTGCATTTTCAGAGAGAAGGAAGAGGAGGATTTCCTACGTGTCCAAGGGAACGAAAGTTTCACCTCTACACAATACATGGGGCTTCATCACCAGTGAGGAGCATCTCAATGTAGTCAGCACTACAGACCATGCTCTTCCAATTCCCCGTTCAACATACTCAACTGCTGGCATCACTTCTTGCCCTCAGACCTTGGTATACCTATGGTATCATGACACATCTGGAACATGCCTGGAAGTAAGTAGGATCCAACACCAGTATCACTGACCCCTTCAGGAAACACATGTGTATGGGGGAGCAACATCCCTTAGGGACATCACATGTTAAGCAAACAAAGTACATCTCCTTTTAGCATTGCAAAGCTGTGCAGAAACCTGCTTTTTAGTTCTAGGCTGCCTTTCCCAGCAACATACTTACAACACAGACCACTTCAGACACAACCGTTCTCAGAGCTAACTCATCCATTTAGAATAGTCTCCTCTGGCCTATTAGGCTCAAATCTCCCTGCCTGGGGTAGGGACTGTGGTTCAAAGCCTTCCCCTTATCCCACCTGGTCACACTGTATCCCCTGAGCCCCAAGGAGTCCCAGAGCACTTGGCCAGGAAGATGAAGACCAAGGTTACAATCATCTTAGATGAGTTCCGTCAGATTTGTACTCCCTCTTACACTCCTTTCCTTCTCTTTAATTCATGCATCTTGATTAGTTATCTGAAGGCCAGCTTTGCTTCCCTGGAAGGATAGAAAGCACCAAGGCACTCCAAGGCAAGCTTTAGTCATCAGAGAAAGGTCCAAGGAGAGACCACAGAGGAGAAGGGGATGCTCTCTCAGGGTTTCTGCTGTGCTGCAACCCTGCTCAGCCCAGCAACACAGCCCAAGTGTCAGCACAGCCCTGCCAGAGAGGTGCCTGCCTGAACCCACCCAGATCCATTAGGAAAATGAACAGGAACCTCTCCTTTCACATGCAACTCTTAACTATTACATTATAGCTAAAAGGCAGCAGACCAGAGGCAGAATTTAGGACCAGACCTCCTTGCATCTTTCATCAAGCGCCAGAATCTCTTGCTGGCAGTCTCTTAATCAGCTCCCTGCTCTGCACACTGGTGTTTTGAATCCTGTTCTTCAGTTTCTCTTGCCAGCCAGGCAAACCCATATCTGGGCTGCAGCCCAAGGTCTGCTACCAGTAGGATGAGACTTCAGACTCTGGTGTCTAGAAATAGCAACTTGTGAATCCCCCAACTCTCCACAAGCAGCACAAGGTGTCCAGGGGCCTTGCAATGCTCTCCAGTGCTGCTCTAGAGGCCACTGCCATGAAGTGCTCCATCTAATAACCACTGCAATGTTGAACATCTTAGGCACCTTGCTCCTTCATGAGCCCTTACATTCCCAGGCATGTTTCTCAGCTACTCCAAATTCTAGACCTTTAACCTGTACAAGCAGCAGGGAAGTGACTCACAGTGCCTGACTTTGCACATGACTGAGCGGGTCACCTGAGGCTCCTTGCAGTCAAATGACAGAAACAGGCTTTTTTCACCATGTGGTTCACATGACCCATTTCAGACATGCACCTTCCCGAGGGCGGCTGTAAACCAGAAACAGCTGTTCCTCTGTGCAAGGAGCCAAGGGTGACCAGCTCAGAGGTCATGTCTGCACAGAAGTCGGTATATAAAGCTGGGGATGAATCCCACTGGGTGCCACTGGGACCTGGGTACGTGCCAGCAGCTTGTGATTCCTCCTTCAGGCTCACTGGAGAGAGTGCTCAAGGGTTTTGATAATTTACATGGATACTGGCTGAAGTGGGCAGACTAATTTCATCTCTCCATTGCTTGTCTATGATTTACAGCTTTGACATGCATTTCTGCATTGCTCCTGTTTTATTAAATTAGTGCTAGGGTCTCTTGAGGCAACTTGTAAATAATTTGCACAGCTTACCTAACATTCCTTGCTAGCTCAAGGTCCCATATGAAATTCACTTGTATTCCACATAGCTCTTCTAGCCAGCTAAATGTATTATTCTGGAAATGACTGAGAATTTCAGGATTGACGAACTGTTCAGCAACCTCATCGTTATTCTGCAGGTTTTCAGTCCTATTTGTAGTCTTACAGGACCTGATAAAAGTAGTAATGAGTAAGCATCTTCCCTAAGAAGTTACACAGATGTCTTTCCCTGACATATTTGTGGCTTTTAGTTTTAAATAAAATCTGTTTTCCAAAAATCAGACTTGTCCAGCTAGTTTGATAAAACAAAACCAACTACATATTAAAGTCTACAAAAACGGCAGAAAGTAAGAGGGCAGTTGCTATTATCTTTGCACTATAAAAGGAAGAGAGTAATGCTTAAAATGGTAATAAATCAAATTACAGCTGAAAATGATAATGTCATAGCAGCATAACTGCATTACATCAGTAGCCTCAGGCTCTTTCCATAGTTCTATCTCGGCCTAGATGGCACGTAAAAGCAACAAGGACGACAGTGGGTGTGTGCTTCCAATCACACTGTCATTTGAATGGCAGTAAAAACAAGGAACTAAACACAGTGTCGAGAGCCGCCTCTCAAACTCAGATTAACAGTAGCTAATACTTCAATTTTCAAGTCACCATAAAGACTGGTTCCAGATACTTTACATTCAAATAATAAGGTGCACTTAGCTTTGACAGATCTTTTTCTGGGGAAGTGCTTCGCCCCTGCCCCATTCTGCTTAGCTTTATGTCTAGAGAGTCAAGGTCCCTAAAGAAGAGTAAGCAGCTGGATGAATAGGTCATGAATGCATTCCTGTGCTGAGCCCTTCACCCTCAGTGGAGGTTTAAAAGTGAAATGAGGCTTCATTCAGTTTGTCAATATGAACACATTACAAAAGCCTGACAACTCCCTCTCCTAAATCTCAGTATATTTGAAGACTTACACTTGAGAATGGGCAATTAAAACATTGTGGAGTATATGTCACCATTATTTGATGGATATTAATAAAAATATTCCACAAAGTAAAAAATATTTGGAAAAAAACAAGAGATTGTGAATACATCATTTCCTTCACCCAAAACAACTTAATGCCTCTGCACAGTATCAAGTAGGAACATCTTCAAGACAGTGGATAATTTCAAAACAATCCCTGCATGCACGAAACCATCCTATTCCTAACAAAGTGGCAAATGTTGAGGCCACAGTGCTCATTATATCATCTTCAGAGAAGCATTCCTTACCCACCTAAGGTAATATGAATCCACTGTATAAAAAAGTATTAAAAAAAATACACCAAATACCCAGCATTATTTTCAGAATTCATCCGAAAGATATCTTTATTGAGTTTTTTCTTTCTTAAAACTATATGGATTAAAAATACATTTTGCATTAGGTCCTACCAGTTTTCAATTTGTCCTACCAGTTTTAATTTACTACATTTAATTCAAAAACTATTAAACAGACACAGGAGAATCTTGGACACTTTTTTCCTCCTATAAAGCATGTTGTAATTTGTAGCCAAATGCAAAACATTTGTTATCCAAAGTGGAAAACTCAGTTTAGCCCAACCTCCACCAGAGAGCTAGGAGGCGAGCTTTTCCTTAATTTACATGCAGTAGAAACTCACTTGGTGGTATACTTGTAGTTCTGTTTAATGGACCAAATGCTGCTAAAAAAACAAGTTTCCTTGACCTTATAAGACCTGAGATGCCTTAAGCTCGTTCTAGGCTATGATTACCAATTTCTAAATTACCAAATTCTAAATCTCAGCACATCCTCAATACACCCACTGCTGTTTAAACTAACACTAAAGGCACCCCATTATCTGTTACAAAAACCTACAAAGTAACAGCCTGCACATGAGCAGCACAGTTTCAGAGCACCTTTTAATTGCAGTAAATCAGAGCACCTCTCCCTAATCCTCACAATGAAAGAGCACCACACTTCACATCCTTAAGTGCTGCTCAGAAGTGCTGTTCTTCCACCTCTTGCCCAATGGTCCTTTTCAGAAGGAGGTTTGGCCACTAGCAGTTCCACAGACCTGCCATAATACCAGTTTCCAAATTACCACGCTGTTCTGCAGCTCACACCAAGCATGGTGTACAGTTGCTAGAAATCCCAAGTGGTGGCTTTCTACCTTAGTGACTCGGATATCTGTTAGCAAGATGAGCAGCTCAGTAGTAAACCACTGTCCCTTGGCTGACCTCTGCAGCTACACATGAGCAGCTCTTCTCAGCCTCAGTTACCTTGGAGTCTGACTGAATATAGACAGAGAAGAGAGGCAAAACAAGAAAATAGCAGAAATCACCAGAAACTGAATAGCCTGAAGAGCACTTAACCACAAGAGAGCATAGAGGACTCAGTGCATATTAGCAGATGATAAAGCAGTCTCTGCCAAACTGTGTTCTTTAAATAAAGTTTTGGCAAGACTTCCGGATAGCAAAGCAGAATTTTACATATGGATTCTCATCCTGAAATAGAACAAGCCTAATAGAGATCCAGGAATTTGAATTTTTAGGGCTATATATAACTCAGCTTTAGGATAATGTAAATATCTCAGTTCCTCTATATATTACAATACTTCAAACATCATTAAGTTAAAGTAGTTCTTATTGCTAAACCTAATCCCTTCCCTACTGCCGAACTCCAGCAGACCAGCCTTTCTCCTTCAACAGTCCAAGCAGAAATTCATCCTCTGACAATCTCATGACCCACTCTTGGTATGCAATCTCCTCCACATGATCTATGCTTGGGAAGCAGCTCTCTCTTTCCTTTTCTTGGCTGATATCAGTAAATTGCTGGATATCAGTTATCTCTCTCCTCGCAGGCTGTTCTTTGGCGGCATGGATGGAGCTGTGTGCTATGGGATATAAGCAGCAGCAAAGGAACTGAATGAGAGTGCAGTTCAGCCTCAATTTTTTTTACAGCTACCAAAATCTCAGTGCTCTCCTCTGCACCATATTTCACAAAATTCATAGTGATGCTTACATCCAGCTGTACTCTATATTCCCCCTTTACATTTTCCTGTCCCAAAAAGCATTCACCATCCAAAGTCAACTCACCATAAACCGATAAAAAGAACCATTAGATTAATATTTACAAAGCTTTGTCTTGATAAAGTACCAACCACCAAAAGTGCTTATGCTTCTCTTTTGAGACACTACTAACCATACACCTCTATCATTCTTGCTGCATTCACATTGGAATTTAAATCTTTGATGAAGTAGTATTTTCAAAACAAAACTCTCCTTAAATATAGAATTAACATATGCATAAACATTCATCCATTTTCTTCCACTAACTGTTCCTTTTCAGTATGCTTCATAATTGCTGTAGGTACAGAAATTTCACAGAATATTCTGAGTTGGAAGGAACCCACAAGGATCAAGTCCAACTCTTAAGTGAATGGCTCATATGGGAATCATAGCCTCCTCTGACATTTCCTGTACCCATAATAAGCATTTAAAAGCCATTCAGATAAATGATGTAATAGCCATTAGAACTTTTTTTTCCTGCTCATGTGCTGTCCTCACATTCAAGGATAAAAAGTAATCAAAGTTATTATTCTGTCATGGTAGTCACACTTTTATCTTTTCAACACATTGTGGACTAATGGGACACTTGCATGTCACCAGATAACCTAGAAAGCCAGTGCACATGTGAAGGTCAGCAACCAAGCAAAAAACATTTGGTTTATCAAAAATCATTTGTTCCATCCGTATACTACTAAAAACAAGTTTACTATAAGCTTAAAGTGGGATTAGAAGATAAAGAGGGATCCAATCACTGACAGCATTTTTCCCTCTAAAGCATTCTCACATGAATCTCAAAGCACTAAGCTGCAGCAGTCTGATGCTTTCACAGAGGGACTCAGCTCGAGCAGTATCAGAGCCAAGGAACGTGTCTGAACAACATCCACACTGCTGAATATTCAGAGAACAGCCCTGTTCTCTGCCAAGCCATATTCTTGCAAGAAAGCAGCCATCTTTCGTGTTTTACCCAGGGCAGCTTCAGGGGATGGAAAAATAAACACAACACAGACAACATTTTTAGGATCACTCAGTCTTTCATCAAATTCTGGAACTAGCTCAGCCAGCATTGAAGCCCCCAAGCTGCTGCAATATCAGCCCTTCCTCCTCCCTCAGCCCAGTGTGGCCACCACAAAGATCAAGAATAACATATCCATCTCCATTTGGCCTTTATATTGTTTTTATGTCCCATTTGCCTCACTTCAACCATTCTGCACAGTAGCCAGGTATTTCTCACATATGTTGCCTATCCTCAGTTTAAACACGCACTCCCCAAGTAATGCATGAACTCTGGCAGGCTGTATTCAAAGACAAGTGAGGCAATGAATGCTCCCTGGACTAAGTCACTAAAATAAATTAAGCCAGCCTCTAGGTTATTCTAGGAGCAAGTTAAACTTAGCTTTTTGCTCCACTTGTGTATGCACATACAAAACTTGCACTTTCAGTACAGCCAGTAGCACCCACGCACAGAAACCCATGCGGATGAACGTGCTCGCGCACTTTGTGCCGCTGGACACAGAACCAGCTGACAGATGTTGTGATTGTTGTGGCATATGGTTAAATCATACTGCCATGACTTCAGCAGGAGTTCTGACATTTTCCCCTAATGGTACCAGCCAGGTTCTCCCACAGTGTATTCCAACATACAGCCTCCTCTACCCAAAAGGCACAAGGATCAAGTAAAGCCTCCAATGGATTGAAGAGAGCCCTCTAAGTTGCATCTACCTACAGCAGGAGGGTCCCATTCTGTAATAAAGATCACAACACTGACTATAAATTGCACAGTCCAATGCTCCAGTGTATTCATTTCCATCTGTACTATGCACAGAAACCATATTCTCAGCACAAAGATCAGCATGAAGCTGGATGTGGCTGAAGTAAATATGAGCAAAATGATGTTGGAAGAAGCTTGAGCACTGTGTAGCAAGTACTAGTTAGGAAGAGCTTTATTACCATGACAAAAATTATTGCTGTCTTTACCAAATGAAGAATACAGCTGTATTCTAAGAATTAGAATTCTAACTAAGAATGAAAGAAAACTGTTCTTACTAGTAAATGTAGAAGTCACTGAGAAGAGAAGCTGGTTTTTAGAGAATTATTCCCATTTCCTAACAAGATTTATTGTAGCTGTTGAAAACACTTATATGGATTATCAAGTATGCAGTAATGGTAACAATAAGTAAATAAGTAAATTCTCCTGATACTTAAGTCCTTAATTAAGCTCAGAATAGTGATTCTAATTAACAGACCAGCAGTCTAGAGTCAATACCACAGAGCTAAGCCAGTCTCCCATATCTAAAAGTTACAGAATCATTCAAGAAAATGATAAATAGGCCAAGTCATTTCTGTATTCTATAGTCTGTATCAGGTATGAGTCATCCATAAAATGAAAATTTTAACATTCACACACTGCTATTATAAATGGACTACTTAATGTCCAGTTAGATTGGCAATATTAAGATCACTTTATTTTAAGCTTTGTGGATTTTGAAAACACGTACAAATAAAATACTTGTTACAAAATTCCATTTGCTAAAGTTTCTCCAGGAATATACATCAAGCATGATCCCAGCACACAGATAAATGACTTCTACAGAGAGCATTACATAGAGCAATAAATGCTAGTGAAACAGCCAGTCTTTCCAGATACATTACAATGAAAAGTTTTCTTTCCTTTGCCACATCTAATGTTTGACTAAATGTTTTATTTCTAAATAGACATGTCTGAAGTTAAAATGTGTAAGCAAACTGACCGTGGAAGTCAACAGGCACTCAGAAGCCCCAAAGGGGAGAGTAAGCGCTATTTTTCAAGTTCACTAGTTCAGGGGTAAAAATCCCTGAGAAACAGAAAAACAACAAACCCTTTTTCTTCGATGGAAAGATGCTTGCCAGGGGACATTGCCAACAGACAGCTGTAAAGATAAACTGTAAGACTGAAGACCAAGAGTAAGATAGAGCAAGGAAACCGATCTGTAATGCTAGGTAAGGAGGAATGCCGTGGTGGGGCACCATGGGACTTCACCAAGGCTGCCTGCTTGCAAGAAAAGCATTCAGCAGAAATATATGCAGAGATACAAAGCACAAGGTATGTACATGTTCATTTGTCATTAAGATGGAAAACACTCATAGTTTGTGCCAAAACTATAATCCCACTTAATTTTAAATGGTAGGCAACTGACCTCAAGAGTTAAAATACAGATAAGAATAAACAAAATATTGCACTCCAATTTCAAAGTTACCATCAGGACATTTATTACATGAAGCAAGTAAATTAAGAAACACAGATCCATTTATATTTTCTGTTGCTTGATGTCAGTGCAGAACTGCTGAGCTGCAAGTGTTTAACAGACCAGGTCACTGAATTCTCTGGGACCTGGAAACTGATCTCAGAAGCACTATGCTTCTGACCTTCCACCTCGAATCCCCAGACTGCTGCTGGACATCAAAACAGCTCTACTTCTTCTACTTTATGAGTCATACCCCTGCAGTGTCCTGTTCCTTGCTACATGCTGTGACAAGGGTCCCCAACTATATCCTTTTCCTTGAGTCTATTGTGCATACAGAAGTTGCGCTATTTAATTATGATGCTGTGCTGATTTTTCAATGCTATTTAACATGTAGGCAGCTCAAGCTAACTAGATCAAACATGAGCTCACTCACAACTGTTCACTCAGGCTGATCCGAGCCTTCAGAGTAGTGGAAGAAAGCTGCAGTAGTTTCAGGTTATTGAAACATCCAAAGCATTAAGAAGCCTGTTACGTCCGGCAGACATCTAGCACCACAATAAGCAACACTAGGAGGAAAGTGTGGCATAAACGGCGAAAGCAAGTCAAAGCAGACTTCAGCCTAAGGATCTAATTCTAAAGGTTAATATAGGTTTCACAACCAGTACACTTAGCCTGTGATCAGCTACAGGTTTAGAACTATTAGCAAATAAAGAGGAGTTTTAAGAGCAACCTTTAGGTTCTGACCTAAAGATCTATAAATACCACTGGAGGGATGATCTAGTTTGAAATCAGATTATCTTTAAACTAACTAGAAAGCAATCATGCTTACATGAGGCCCTCATGCTAGTCACACTTGCTCAAGAGCAGGGCAGGACTCTAAAGAACAGATGCTGATAGCATGTGTCCTGTGCTATTTTAACATGGAACTTCCTTATATTATTTATGTCACTTCCTTAACAGGACAGTAGTTAAACTAAGCTACCCCTGCCCCACTTCAGCCCAACTGAGCATCCAGTTATGTGCTCAGTTTAATAGAACGGCAGTCGCAAGGTCTCAGAGATTTGCTGATGTGTTACTGTATCAAAAGGCCTCAGGAAAACAGCAAATAGAGAGCAAGAGCACATTACCTTTCCCTGCAAGGCATTCTCTAGCGTGCTTATTCTGAGGAAGAGACACATTGAACTGTCACAGTTTGTGATAGCTTTCTTTTTACAACACCATTATTCCAGGGCATTTGTTCCACATAGGAATGTGCGGTTTCATGGAAGGACTGCTGTTCCAGTTCTCTAAGTGGACTCTCCAGACTTCAGGCTTTTGCCCTAGATTTAGGTCACTAGTAATTGGACATGTGTAGAAAATGCACAGGCTCAGTTCAGTGTTGCCTAATTAATTTCTTAGTCTGTTGTTTTGGCAGTCGCCCTACAAAATAGAACTGTTGGATATTTAAACTTGTATGGAAGAATACCTTATGACACTAGAAAGCCTCCCAAAAAAAAAATCCCAACTCTTTCGGTACTAGTGAAATAAATATTTTAAATTGCCTGGAGTACAAAATGAAGTAAGTTCTCAGGTGGGACTAACAGCTTGGTTCACTATAAGAAAAAAGATCAAGCACAGAACAAAATATAGAAACCCAAAGACTTCACAGAGACCTGAAGATGAAGCGCAGAATTGACAAGTGCCAAAGTCTTGCAACCTAGGGAGCAGAATCAACTGTACCAATTTTCTGTCTGGGACATTATATTTCCAAGGAACTGGTGCATGCACCAGTCAACCACAAACTAATGTCACAGTTTGAGAGTTCTGCACATCATTTTGATCTGTACGAGGCGCCTTACAGTATTGTAACTGCTCCTGGAACAGCATATTCATGATGAAGACTAGCTCATCCACTGAAATAAGAATTAAAACTATTTCTGCTCCTAGGCTACTGCCACAGTTTTTTAGTCAACTTGATGTTTTTTAAACCCTTCTTGAAGGACACAGAATAGCCCCACTGTGCTCAGTCCTGGCCATCCTGCCAAGCTTTCTGTTGGAGCTCACTTCACTACCATCTATTCACTTCACCACAGGTCCCATGTGCTTTAGGTAGTTTTGGCTTAAGCCTAAACAACAAATGAGAAGAGACAGATGCCTCTCTGCGGGAACTTTTCTCACTGGTGACCCTGGGAGTTGAGTTGGCAGAGCCATCTGAACCTCCTAAGACGGCTGCTCTACAAAACAGCCTTATAAAACACTATTCACATATTAACTGGAATAAAATATTTACTTCAGATCAGGAAGTATTGTATTATCTGACAGAGAAACAGGTTTGGTGCCTGAGCAGACAGTTTGGTAGCATTTTAAAAGTGACCTAACATGCCTACCTTGATTTAAAATAAAATGGCATTCTGACTCCTTTCGCTAAGAAGTGAACTCTGCCAATTAAAAGTACCGGAAGACTGAAAGGAACTCACTGTAACAGTACTGAAAGGCAACAGATTTTCTCTCCAAAAGCCTTGTATACAGGGTTACTCAGATGGCTGTTAGAGTAAAAACAAAATACAATGATATTTGCAAAAAAGCTTAATATAATCTTTTGAGTCCATAAACTCTAAAAAATAAATATGAAAAGTGTACATGGCACACCAGAGCAGCTAAATATGAAAAAAACCCAACAAGTACAACTTGACAACACTTACCTATATTCTCAGTGATAAGTTTGTTTGTGATATAATACAGGTTTAATATACAAGATGTTTTTCCAAAGGAAAACCACAGAACAAAGTTAATACAGAAGGTGAGGGAGGAGGGGAGACAATAAATAACAAGGCACAAAAACCTCTCTTGTTGCAACCCTGTAAGGCACCACTTGTGCAAACGTGAAACTATCAAAATCTGTAGTGGAGAAATTCTAAATGTGTTTAAATAACTGGATAATGTATTTTAAATATGACACTATATGCTTATGTCTTTGGGAATAAAAATACTTACCAACCTTTATTTACACGAAAAGGCTTTTAAAAAACAAATTAGTGAAACGGGTGAATCAATAGCCAAATACAAGAGTCACAGCTAATTTCTCCCAGACAGCTTCACAAGTGCAACTTGACTGAGACCTATACTGTCCTTGCTAATAGAGTTCTGGGTCCAATACAGTGCAGAGGGAAATGCTGCATATCAAATTATGTAGCACGCCAGTAACTTTGACGAAACACAGGGATTAGGATGAGAATAGACTTATTTTCACTTGAAACCAGAAATTATTTAAATCAAGAGATAAAAGGTCAGTAGCATTAATCTAACATCATACCTAGGGATCTTAATTTCCAAAGTTGTAATTTATACCTCTATTTAAGAACTGGGCACCAATATTTTTCTTCCTTATTCTGTTATGTGCTCAGAAAATCTATCATGATACAAACTTCAGCAAAAACCTTCTCTCTTACTAGAAAATAACAGATACCTAATTAAGCTTACAAACTGTAAGTTTCCTCCTTTTTTCTTTTGTCCCATGATCTCTACTGCATCCTGCTAGAAGTTTTTTTCCCTCTCTCCAATTACAAAGAATCTCCAGATGATACTGAAGTTACTCACAATACGCACAGGTTGAACAAGCTTTTACAAGATGAGAAGGGCTTTTCACTAACACCCAAAATTTTCTTCTAATAAAACATTTAGGAGGCACTCAGATTCTCACGAGCTTCAGACACATGAATGAATTTTTCTTCCCCCACTTGGGAACGGTATCAGTAGATTACGTTTCTGAAGTTCTGCTTGCAGTCTTGCAACTTGAACAACTGCACAGCTCACAGTAAACAATCTAAAAGAACCTGACTATTCAGTTATTGGCTAAGGTTTGTTTTCTTATGTGACATGTCTTATTCTACACTTAAATACCTTGTTCCCAAATGAAAACATTTAAAGTCAGATAACCTGTAGCTTCAATGATGCTCCATCTACTGAGCTGCCAGAGAGGAAAATCAGGGCAATATATTATATTTTAAACAACAGAGGAAATGGAAGAAAAAACAGTCTTAAGTGGTAAGTTAACATTCATATAGCTATTTGCTGAAAGTCTGTGCCAGCTTAGGCATGCTTTATTCCTTATATTCAGTCCTCTTTTAAGGATATAAAAATTTGAGCAAATACAATGTAAACAGTGCCAGGTAGACTGCAGTAGTAAAGAACAATATAATTGATCTGACAGGTTTAAGGCCAACTATTTATGATTTGAAATGTGTCACACTTTTCTATGGCACTTAATACACTGAAGTTAGTAGTGCATGACATTAAACAAGGGTATATGTATTCATATCTAATGCGATATATACATGAAGCTTCAGTTCTTAAAATCGAAAGTTCAAGTTTTCTTGTCCAAATCAAATCAGTTTGTGAAAGACCACCTGTGGTTTCCTACAATTAATAAAGTAATATTACTATTTTAATCAATTTAGTGCAAACTGACCTAAGTCCAAAGACATACCATTCCTTGATGTTTAGTCACTACTTACCAAATGCCCCTGTTTCTTTTAAAAAGACAACTAGACCTTTTTTTTTCCATTGAAAGAACAGCAAACACCTGACAACTAGCATGCTGTTCTAGTCTACATTAACAAAACTTGCTGATATACGAATCATGTTTTGGTCATGCAGCAGAGACCCATCCTCAAAATAATCCATCTCTCCATTCAATCAGTCTGGAAGAGCACAGTGCCAGATTTTAATTAGCAGGTCATCCTGGCCACTCCGTACTCCAAGCTGACAACAGCAGGCTCAGCTTTGGAGAACTCGGACACAAGCTCACTGTAACGATTGTCTGCTGTGTTGCTGCCCTCTATAGTTCTCACGGCATCATTCCCAGGGATCGGCGGCTGCTCCTTCTTGAAGCACGGAGGGGTCTTCAGTGCCACGGGGGCAGGATGAGCAGACTGCTGATGTTCCTTCACAAGGACCACATCTGGCTGCCCGTTTCTCTGCTTTATTTTCTGAAATACAGAGAACAGTTACTAACAGTGGGCACGACTCTTTACTGATAATATTCTGCTTCAAAACGAAGTGAATCCCCTTCTTTTGCTGGCCAACTCAGCATCTACAGAATCCTGTATGGCATACCCTAGGCTAGAGATGTAACAGTCATGTTAAATGTTATGCCATTGGATATTACATTATTCCCCACAGCAGATGCACTGTTTGCTTAAAATCTGTAGCTGAGCAGAAGACAGAAAGGTTACCTGCCAATGAACAAGCAGGGAGCTTGCTAATAGTAACTAGCAAGTAGACTAAACTTGCTAATAAGTACCTAAACTTGCTTTAAGTCTCTTAAAGACAAAGCATTTGATACCTATAAGCCTTATATGTCTTTCCTAAAAACCTGTTAAAAGACTTCAGATCCAAAAAATACTAATACATTTTGTTCAAATGCAAGAATACACTAAAACATGTCAACTAAAAAGCAGGACTGGAAAAAACGACGTATCCTGCAAGCATGAGCAAGAGAATAGGAAAGACTTGGATCAAGGTTTTTTTCAGTTGTGTGGTTTGGGATTTTTATTTGTTTGGTTTGGTTTTGTTTTTAATTCAAACTCACCCAGTAAATGGGAGCTTGCACTACTTAACTGAACAGATTTGTTTGTTGGTGTATTTGTGTTCAATTAGAATGGAAACTAAGTCCAGAAGACTTTGGTGTTTCTTGACATCAACTTTTTGAAGATGGAAACAGCAGTAGCAAAGTCCACATCAAGATTTCAAACAACTACATCTCTTCATCACTCAAGTGAGAAATGTGGGCTCAGGTGAAGTTAACATCTTAGAATGAGGTTCTAGAAATTTCAAAACTGAGACTTCACTTTACATCTTGCTTATGCTTTAGATTGCTTCATCTTGAGTTTTCATCTTGTTGCTTCAATTGTAATAAAAACTTTTAAATATACAATTAATATTTGAAACAGTATAAGACCAGGTGACCTGCACTCATTACATTACAGTAGGATCGGTTTAATAAAATCTTTCCTCCTAGAAAAGCTGTACTTTCCCCTTCTCCCCCCAACATAACAAACAGGAGTGTGTTACCTTCCTGGCCAGTCACAAGTAGTAAAACTGATAATCAGAAGACTTTTGCATTCCTTAAAACACATTATTTTGAAGTTTCAGCACCCTTACTGACTGTAACAGAAGTATCAATTAAAAGCCACTAAGGTCATAATAGAATAAAATCAGATACAGCCTATCCTGGCTGTTTACACTAGCACCTAGAAGTCAGTTATATACATTTTATCTCTGTCTTGAAAGAAACATTACAAAGTACATGACCCATAATTACGGTGACTTACAACAGCATGTACTTGCATATGAAGTTAAAAGGACAATACTTACTGCTTCCATTTTAGTAGCTATAATGGAAATAAAACACTTTCAGTCTCCTTGGTTTAGCAACACAGCCATAGCTATGATGGGTACCCTTTTATCCAAGATAAGTTTCACAGAAATTTAACCTACATTAAAACATCTTCAGTAATGCCTTGATAGTAGGAGAACTTTTAGATACTGCAGTTCATCAGTAAAGCAGAATAAATAGCGCCTAAGAGCAAAGCATTGGCTGCATAGTCTAGCATTCATCAGAGAAGCATACAGTGGATGTCAAAAGTCAACACTACACAGACTAAGTGCCAGGCATACAGTAGTGACATTCACGTGAAAGCTAGCAGCATTATTACAACTTTAGATATGAATTTGAAGGACAAGAAGTCACACACACACACACACACACACTTATTTTGTAATACTTACAGCTTCCAGTTCTTTAATGTCTTCTTCCAGTTGTTTATTTTGCTCACTCAAATTCATTATAAGATTGAGCACAGACTGCCTGGGATGCATACTTCGGTCAAACTGATGGTACATATTTCTCCAAAACCTGCATGAAGCAGACAGTTTTAACTATGCAGGATAATGACAAAATTGAAGAAGAGATACTGTATCTTATTTCAACTTACTTAAAATTGAATGATACTGTATTAGGCTCCAAAAGAGTTAGTTCTGGCAAAAGGTCTGGATTATATAGAGGATTCCGATATTTCTTTTGTTCTGCCAAAAGAAACGGCCACAAGGAGTAGGTCTTCTCTTTTACTCTTAAAGCAAAAAGAGATAAAGGTCAACACAGTAACTGCAAGCAAAAAACCAGAAGCTCCTCAACTAAGAAATCAATCTTTTACAAAAAAAAAGAGACCAGAAATACTTTTAAGTCTTGAATCAAAAGCTCTTAGTAAAATCAACTTCTTCCTGGCACATGCTGATGCTGGATAGAAATGCCAATTTTAGAAGTATTACTGCTTTTAAAATACAATGTGAGACAAACTGACAAAAACTTCACAAAAGTTTGCCAGCTGAAAGCATTGGAAGCTACCCTATTAATTCTTCCAACTGGCTAGTCTTGAGCAGGTAAGAATTTTAAGCTTACCTAAAAAGAGACTGGGGATGGGAATGAAGTGATACTTTCAAACTTAAGCTTACCTTCTTTCAGAGGAGGAAAAAAAAAAAAAAAAAAAAAAAAAAAAAAAAAAAAAAAAAAAAAAAAAAAAAAAGAGGAAGAAAGGTACCTTAACTTTCCCTATGAAAAAAATCAGCATGGGATTTTCTCCCAGAATTAGAAAGACTGTCTCCAGAATGTAAAAGCACAAGAAGCACTGCTGTTCCCTGATGCAGTTCAACATAATTTTCAGTACCACCAATCCTGCCTCCATTTCTATTCAGAGCCTAAAATGAAGATTCTCGCGAGTTCTTAGTCTCCCAGAATAAACAAAAGACACATTACAATATGTCTGCTTACTTTAATTCTTCTCGTTCTTTTTCACAGTTTCCAAGGAAGTTACCAAACTGGCATGAATGGACATGTTCATGGATTTGAAGGAGGAAAACTTCATTGTACTCAAAGGCTTGTGGAAACTGCTCAGTCAGATTCCACACACATTCTAAAAACTGGGTGAACACCGGTGAGATCTCTTTTGGATCACCATCCAACTGACAACACCTGAAAAAGATTCCATAAACAGATTGAAACTGGCTTAAGTTAAAAAATCAAAAAGTCTTACCTGCAATTGTTTTTACATGACAGCACATTAATTAGACACTAGCCTTGGTTTGGAGATTGAGCACCTTACTTCAAGAACTGGGGCAATTTTTGAATAGAAATAAGTCTATATTTAACCTGTTTTTCTAACTTATAAGTAATCACACATTTGTATTCAGTATAGAATAGCAACATAAAGACAGTTAAGTTCCTTTGTGTCTATTATCTTCACAGTCTTTAGAGTATATCAGCTAAAAGCAAATTAATAAGCAGCAAATAGCAGCAAGGCTATTGTCATAGCTGATGACAGGCAGATCAAGGGAGAAAACAGAACTCTGAACATATAGGACTTCTAAAGGTAGGTGTGACTTCATCATCAAAGTAAATTTAAATGTAAACTCTTCTTTAAAGATATCAAAACTAAGTGTTTCACAATGCCTAAATAGCTGGGACATAGCCTTAGATTGGTTTTGCTCTGTCTATACATACGTGCAGACCTAGCTGCTATCATCAACACTTGAGAGCAGGGCATCAGTAGCACTAAAAATTCATGTCTACGATAATAAATCAATTATCCAATACGTATTTGAATAAATAGAATACAGTGCACTGTCTACTGAAAATAGCTTCCTGCTAAACTACTGTAGTGTTGCTAAAAATTAAACATCCACGATCTTAGTTCAGTTTGCTGTATGCATTTTACTATATCGGAGGAGTGAACTACCTGTCAGAGAACTTGTGCCCAAAAGAGATCCAGTCTTTCTCTATCAAGACCTAGGGGGTAAACAAACCAAATTCTCATGAAAAATGTTACTCAATCTTACATCTTACATGTATTAAATCCAGAGGTTATATATTGTATCAATAAATCTGATTATTTTGTATTCTGATTAAATTGTATTAAATCTGAATCCAATTAATAACAGTAGGAGCAACCATTTGTCACTTTGTAGCTTCTTTATTTTCTTGGAAGCCTTTCAGAGGAGATTCTCAAAGCACAATTCCAAAACTAGTAAAAAAGTTCAGCAACTTGCTAATCAGATAATTGCTCTTAAGCCAGACTCATTTTAAGCATGATGTACGACTTCACTAGATTATAAACCAACTTTCAAATATTTTTAGTATTTTATTCCTGCTTAGTTTACATAAAACCAATATAATCTTTCTAACACTTAGAGCAGTAAGTTTGTTAATATCAACACTAGCTTGTTTTATCACTTCACAGTATCAAGCACCAAAAGGAACACAGTACCATCTGACCATTGCAGAAGCCTTCACAAAAATATAATTGAAAATGAGGAGTAATCAAAACCCAAAAAGACTAAATGACTTCCCTAAAGATTACACACATTCTCACTATTCACGACAACTTAATCCTCTTCCAATTCATCTTCACTTTCATCGCTTGTAATATTTGTGACAGTTCTAATCAATATATTGAAGTAGTTTTATGTACTATCCTTGAGGAGTTCCCATGACACCTTGCCTTGCCACTGCAGAACACTACTGATTATCCTACTTTAAAATTTGAAATAATCATACTGAAATTCCTCTTACTTTCTATGGAAAAATGAAGAAATTTAGACTGCTTAAACATCCTCAGGCACTGAGGGTGTCTTCATTTTTACATTTTAAAAATGTTGATTTGGGAACAAGTGATAAAATACAGAGTTGCTGTAATTTAGTATGTCTCCTATCTCACATAAGCACTTTGGAATCCCTGTACGTCACAGATAATGGGCTTTTTTGGATGCAAAAGACAATCACTGCAACATTTCTGCATGGTGCCTAAAGAAATCTGCTATTTTTATTTCAGTTTTTTAGATTTTAAATAAATGTTCTTTCCAGTGGCAAAGTATTTCTATAAGAAAGATTTATCAGTATACTGCAAATCTCATTTTACATTTGTAAGCACACAAAAAAGGCAGTATGTTTACACTGCTCCCTTTCACACTCAAACATTTTACATCTTTTATTTACCAAGGAAGAGCTCAACAATGCAACAGTTAGCTTACCATGAATCCTTTGATTGTTCTGTAATAGGAATCTAGTAAGAGAGCTCCAAGAGAGCAAACTTGGGAAGTCCTATCCCAGCCATCTGAGCAGTGCACTAATACACTTGCGCTCTCCACCGCTATTGCCTACAAAACACAGTTGTTTCTTTATGAATGTTCTTTTCCAGACAAAAGTCAAAATTTAGTAGATAAATAAAAAAGCTACCTTTACCCCAAACTCACAGCGTAGGCCATTTTATTTAACTATGCTAGAAAAATGTTTACTATGAGGAAAGGATTTGGTACTGTCAGAAAGCTAGGAATCTCTCCATGGAAGTATAGAAAACTCCATACAAAGAAAAGAAATTCCACCACCACCTTTGCATAAGCTAACATTTCCAGTGGTTCCCAGTTCTCTTTCTCTCCCTTACAAAACAAAACTTACAAGAAAAGCTCGCAAGGTATGATAAAAAAGAATTAGATTACAGAGTACAGATTAAAAAAAACAAACACCACTAACACATCATTAAAGATACCCACTTCTTCATCATTCTACTACACAAAGGTAAAGGCCTAGGAAATGTTTATTAGCTTCAGCTAACGAATGAAATCCTGTTAGCTCAGATGTTTTTGAGGGTCATCTTTAGGACAATCATCCACTTTTAACTGAGTTAACTCCCTGTTATTTCACCTAGTAAAAACAAAGATCCATTTTTTTTTTCTTCACCCAGCCCTCTCAGGTCAAGCCCTTGGCTTTGTAAGTGCCTGGCAAAGGCAATTGTTCCCCTGAATTTCTGATAAAGAGTCCCATTTCCTGGCCAGGTGAAGTCAGCATAGCCACTTTGGCTGCTCTGCAATTACTGTCCCAGGAGCTCTGTTTTTCAGGGTGCACTAAAGTTTGTTCCGTCCTCCTCCAAATTGGCCACACCTTTCAGAAATACCTAAAGAACCAGGAAGCATAAGAACCCGTTCATCTCCCAGCAAGATGACCAAATAGCACTCAAAAAAAATCACAAAACATTAGCTGGCATAAAGAAATGAAAAAAATCAATCCAATCATACAGGAACATGTAATACTTAAACCAGCATATCCAATGTACCAGTATATATACTAAACACCTACCTTGAGAAAAGGTCAATTGAAAATTTTACACATTACATAATATTAAGCATAATTCTGCCTGGTAGCAAGTCAACTTCCTATCACATAAAGAAGCAGCATGCAAGTTACCTTGACTAGGAAGACAGCAGCATCCACCACAGCTTTGATGTGACGCAGCCAGCCAGAATTCTCCAAACCAGACAAGAAGTCGTTCACAGACAAACCCCTTGTGCCACTGACTGAAAGAAAGCAAGAGTTAAAAAGCCTTAGGCAGTTGGAGCTACCTGAACCCTGCAATGCTGAAAGAATAATTGCATTTTGTGTCTAATCTCCTGTGCTGTAAGTTGATTAGAAATCTTTCAGGAAACCACCACTCAAATGGTTTAAGGGAGGGGTACTACAAAATTATCTCCATCCAGAATTCAACTCTGTAGAACTACAGTAATCACAGGTGACAAGATCTGTGTCTTTCTGACAAAATAACATTACCAATAAATCCACCGGTTATCACCAACAGGGAGCCTTACCCTTGCCAAGGAAGGCAATACAAATGCAAAGGCTTACCAGAAATACTTAAAGATTACCACTACTAATAGGAATTAGCTGCATCCAGACAATATACACAGTTCAGAGTAGTCAGATTGCCAGAGTTTCATCACCTCCACCCTGCTTAGGAGAATAAAGTGCAGTACAAGGACATGGTGAAGAAATTAAATCCATCGAGATTTTGTCTACCTCCAGACTTGACACATCACATTTCTGACTGATCTCTACCATTCTTCTCTAATATACTTTGATGCTGTAACAATAATGCCAATTGAGAGGGCCAGGAAGACCTCGAGTTAAAGAAAAGATGCCTTGCAGCATAGCAGCGAACGATGTAGACTAAAAGCTTCTCACACAGATACTTACCAATTCACATGAGACAGATAACCTGGTTCTTGTACACTTTTAAGTAGCAACTTACACAGTTACATTACTGTCCAAACATGACAAACTTTTGGCAATTAAAAAAAAAATTTGCTGGCTAATATAACTTCAGCTGTGTAATTCTAAGAGAAGGTACCCATGGCTGCCAACTACAAAAATACCTGCCCCTGCCACAGTGGAAGCCTACTTTCCACTAAGCTTAACAGTTAGTCTTGATGATCTTAAAAGTCTTTCAACCGAAATGATTTTATGATTCTAAACTATTGGGCCCCAATAAAAATAAAAAGGCTCTGTAGATGAAAGCAGCAGTAGGGATATAACAGCTCCAAAATAATCTTTATCTCTGACCATGGAAGGAAGTGAGTCAGCAGCAAAAGCAGAGAACAAAATTCACTGAAATCCCTCTGTGACGCAGTTTCATATTCAACCAAGGCCCCTGATGTAATGAAAGCTATAAACTCTTAAACCTCTGCCTCGCAGAGCCTTCCTGTATGTGCATTAGATGTTTCTCAGCTTTCAGCCAAACCAATTTTGGTACACTCCCCATTGCTCAGGAAGATTTGTAGCGCCAGATGCTGCTGAATACTAGAACAAGACAGGCTTCCAGACAAGTATTGCAGTTTCTAAAACCCACAGATGTTTGTCATCTACAAAACTATCTAGCAAACCATAGCACAATGAGGTAACAAAATATCAAGAAATCTCTGGATACAAGACCTAATTTTAAAGGTTAGTCTGTAAATAACAATAAAAGCAGCAAAAGCAACCTAGTTTTCCCTTGTCTTTGAAAGAGTATCATTAGGCAAGAGTTCCACTTCCAAAAGGTCTAGCACATGGAAGAAATCAGGAGAGAACTACTTGATCCTTTCAGCTAGCTCACATTCTCTCTACACTAGTGGTTCCATACACCTGTTCAATCACAACAGTACACAAACAGGTCTAGCACTCTATGGTAAAGGAAAGAAACTAAAAATAGTCAAATATCTGGAAATTCAAACATCTGCAGGGAAGGGACTGGACAAACAAGGCAACGTCTAGAGGCACTATTTCTGTGAATTAACACATGCATTTTTATACTACTTGGTGATTAAATAAAGAAATTGCATTGACACTGTTCTGACACTTACATGCTGAAAAAAAGTTATTTTCCAGATCCTTATGGTCTTTTAAAGGGTCAAAGATGATTTATGGTACCACTAAGATGTTTAGCTACTTCACAACAAATATAATTCAATATAGTTTTAACTCTATGGTTGCCATAATAAAAAACACAAGCCCTACAAGTCCCAAGACCTCATCATTCCCTTGCTTGTTTGTCCTTATTCACACTACTAGCAACGCCTCAGGCAGCAGCTTAAGAGGTGACTAGACCTGCAGACTGAAGGACCACAGGTTGCAGGCAGAAGTTGTTTTTTAACAAATAAAAAACCTAAACAACCCCTTCCTCCACATACCAAACCCACAAAACCCCTTCAGTTACCACATTTCCATCATCAAAATATACACAACAGATCACAGCAGCTATTACTGAGCCTTTTCCTTAAATATTTCCTGCAGAAATGCCGCCTCTGACAAACCTTTTTGTTTATTTGAGTTCAATCTTTTCTGACATGCAGTACTATATTTTGAATATATAAAACTTGAACTCTGTATTTAATATGACAGCCACAAATTTAGTCTATGTGAAGATTCTCCCATTAGTGTTGCAGTCTGCCCATCGGGGGGGCAGTCCTGTTCATGCTGAAGAAAACTATTTTAGGAAAGTTTTGTTGGGAAGGATTATGTCTTACATTCCGCTTGCAAGGGGAATCATTAGATTCTGACACAGAACGGAGGAGCAAGACACATGCCAAAGAATAAATAACAGTTGTTTGTCATAAAAAGCCCAAACAACTGAGGACAGTCCCAGTTACAATGGCCCTTGAACAAACAAGGTCATTGATACCACACTCCTGATTTCAGAACATTCAGTTCAGCATGTTCAGGGAAAGCGAGTACACAGAAGCTAAAAGGCATTTTCTTCATTTTAAGTGATGAACTAGGGGTCTAAATAGTAAATTATTGCATACATCCCTAATTTTTAAGGGTCCTTCCTACCTCTAAAGAGGATTCTAATTCTAGAGTGGCATTCAGCAAAATCAGTGAATTATACAGACTGAACAGAGGTAAAACAACTGTGTCCATTTACAAAAAAACCTGATCTGAAGAACAACTAATCAACATCACTCATGATTTTGTTTCAATCAAGTTTAAATAAAAGAAAGCTACAGAAACAGTTAGTAAGTACTGTTGGTGGGATGCTAAGTCAAATGGCTAAGAATATGAAGTCCATGAAGCTCAAGTATTTGACACACACATTTCTGCATCAGATCCTATTACACAGGAGTAGGTCTCTTAAAAAAGTAAAAATAACAATCAATACTTATTAGCAAGTTTTCTAGAATGGAAGATCTTAGTAAAAGAAAGAGGGATTCCACCAAACCTAAAAACTGAAACTCAGGGTTATACTTCTCCATCTTTCCCTTAGAAAAAGTACACGCAGGAATAACTGGAAAAATACATATTATCACAGCTCAGTAGGATTCTGTGCAGAGTGCCTGAAGAATAGGTTAGCAGCACATAAAGGCTCAATCAAAGCGAAGTAAGACTACACCACTGGTCTGTGAGATTTCTTGACTAATGTAGCCAGAATGTCTTCATCAACATAGGCTTCTATACAAGTGTAAGCCTTCTCCATGACTGGAAATATTTGCGTATTTCTGGAAGCCAACCACTTATACATGTATCATCAAGCGTGGAACTGTACTCTAATCTCAGTATTAGTAGTCCACAAAGCATCTTAAATCTTCTCTCAGCTGTTTACCTAAACACAATATTAATGGACTTATGAATATACTTCTGCCTCTCCATTTTCAGCACCAGAAAGCAGGCAGTGGCATGGTGAAGTGGCTCACATTTTCTCTGTCCCCTTCCCTATAAACACCTACAAGCACAGAAGTGGCTCACCAGGTCAAAGAGCTCAAGTTTCATACAGACCATATGCTCATTGCAAATTCTGTGGAACAAAGTGCTCCTTGAGGAACTGATATTCTATCTAAGAAAATGTATGTACAGACACACACTATTTTGTGTATTTCTACTACATTGTACACGCGCTTAGAAAACACAGCAGTCTTTCCCACAAGCCACTGACATACTAACCAAGTTCACTCAAGACATACGTGCCATTCAATTTTCTTCAAAACAGCTCCGTGCATTGGGTTTACAGTTTGAAGGTAAAGGTTTGAGATAATTCATTACTGCAGAGCAAACTAGTACTAACCACAGAGCTGGGATGAAATACAGAAATATCGATGCAGCTTGTATAAGGTATTATTAAAGACTTCAGAAAAACATTCATCCTATTTTCATATACATTATGATAGTACAGTTAAAACATACCTTCGAGAAGTTTTTGTAAGCTGGATCTCATTACATGAATATTTTCAATACCAACAAACTGGAACCTAATGTTAGAGTAGTTGTCTTCATTCTCATAGCCCTTCCCAGCAGCTCTGTTTGCCATTGCATTAAGCTTAAAAGAAGAAAATAAAAATACTGATAAACAGTACTTGAAATAAAAATATCAAATTAAGAAACAAAAGTCATGCAATTTCAGTGGAAGACATTGGGAAAAAAACACAAGAGCACATAGTATAAACAGGTTCTAATATACAGTTTGTGACAAATCAACCTGAAAGCATTAAAGTCTAAGAAAGGGACGATCAATAAAAACCAATATTTAGAGCTGACATATCTGAATTACACAGAGTAATTTCTTATTCTGTCCTCTGTATTTCCACCAACAAACCTTGTTTCCAAACATTTTGAGCAAATACTCTACAAAAAAATTCACCTAAAAAGGAAAGAGTAAGACCCAGACTTTTGCAGCTTCTGTGTTCAGACATTTGAGTGAAATTAATACCAATTGAAATGCAAATAGGTCTTAAAGAGTGGGAGTTACCCCACACATTCCAACACAGGTCATAACATAATTCAACTTAATAACATAATCCAATTTAATTAAGACAGTGATGAATTACGGTGGTGAGGCACTTGGAAAACGTTGCCCAGAGAAGCTGGGGATCCTGGTAGTGTTCAAGGCCAAGTTGGATGGAGGTCTGAGCAACCTGGTTAGGGGAGGTTGGAACTAGGTGACCTTTAAGGCCCCTTTTAACTCAAACCATTCTATGGTGACCTCAGAATGCCACAACAGAATTTCCTCTACTTCTTCCAGACAGTTTGCACAGATCATTTACAAAGAACACAGTACTTCCTCCCATTCCAAAAGAAATCCCAACACAGCTCATCATTTCATGAATTTCATTTCAAACAGTTAAAATTACTTGGATCCCACTCAATTACTCATTTCTTAAGTATATTTTAAAATGCACCTCTCCAAAAGTTCAGCACCATATTCAGTGAATTCTATCTGAGTCCCGAGAAAGATTCAACTTCTTTAAGAAAGCAAGTAATTAAACGCCTGAATAAAGAGGCCTAACCTTCTCTTTGAAACATTTTTGCTCATGATGGAGTCATACTTCACTCCAAATTTTTCAGAATTACACTGTATGCCTGTACTCTAACATTCAGGAAAAGAGGCTTGTCTGAAGAACCCAAAGTACATACCTTCGGCCTGGTATCCATGACATACATGTAGCGATTTGAAGGATTTGCTTTGCTGATGGCTTGCAACATGTGTTCATCTTCCAGGCACCTGGCACTGAAACCTGAGAGAGGTTGACTGCATCTGCAAATTGCAGCCTACCACAGAAAACAAAGAACAAATTAGCATCCGTTTAATTAATACCTGTAGTTGAAATGCTTTGCATAATTCTAAAAAGACACAGAAACAAATTGTTTTATTCATCAGATAACATCACTAAACTGAATAAAGTTCAGGTATTCCAACTTTTTAAGCACATTACCTGGAGACGTTCAAACACAGGACCTACCACTTAAATCCAAAAGTTTATCAAAACATTTTTTCAGGCTCATCTACACAGGCAATGTATCAGTTTACATAATGGACCTAAACACTCATAAAAAGTATAGGCTGGAAAAAAGTACACTTTAGGAAAGCAAGTTACTCCCTTAACATGAAATGAATTATGTTTGGTTTTACTAACCTAAGTATGATTTTATTATTGCAAGCAGAGTATGTTATTATCTAATGCAATTTTTGTACTGTAATTTTCAATAATATGTTGTATTTCAGAAGGTATAGGGTACATCTTGCAAATAGTAATTATCTTCAAATCCATCTAGCAGCTTCACAGGGATCATTCACAAATTCTCCAGCTCAGGAAGGCGATTGTCCTCTCCCTCCATATTACCCCCTAGCTGAGACAGGCTGCTTTACACCACTCTGTGCAAAATCCTGTTTCTCATCCTGTAGGTTTTTTTACCTTGCAAACAGCTCCTCAGAGAACCAATTCTATTCTTTTGTTGGTTTGTCGTTGGCTTTTTTTACCCGGCATTTTGATCTAACAGATTTTATTCCTGATACATCAAGGAACATAGATCCTTTGACAGAAAGCTATCTTCGGTTACCTTAATGTCAGTTTCTGAAAACTTTAGGAGGTTCAACTGATTATCAACTGATTACTTGAGGATTTCTTGTAAACTGGCTTAGTTTAACTCAGCATCCTGTTAGGCCCCACTAGTGTCAGCTGTAATTAAGGTTATCATGAGTCACACCATTCTCACACAAGTCACTATACTCGAACCTCCTTACCTACAGCCCTGAGCTACTGCCAAGTGTTGAGAAATACTTTTCAGCACATTTACAGTAAAAGGAAGACACATTATACCTCTTTATTTTTATGATAATATGACAACACCGGGAATCTTCCTTTGCTTCTGAACTTGGAGCTACCAACAATTATGGGCTTGCTTGCAGTTGTGGGAACATAAAGTTCTCTAGGATAGGTTTCACAAATCTGAAAGACACAGATGCACAGAAAGAATTTTACATGGAAGGCATAAAGCCTATCCTAGTTTTATTGTATTCAATTTGAAAGACATTGGGTGAAATAAGAAATAAGAGATAAAGGATAAACACTAACATGTTTTTTCTCTATATATGTAAATAACTCAGACAACGAGACAAGCCACAGATAAAGTAGTACAAATTGGTATCCAAGTTAAAGAGCAGAGTACTGCCATGCTGGCATTCAATCTCAAGAATGCGATTCTTCAGTAGAAATGCTAAGAATAACTTTCAAATAAAATACTGAAATTACTTCCCTCATTTTTTTGTATTTGCAGACTATAAAGTAAAATGAAATCTAATCCAGGAATCAGCCACACCACCACACCCAACACTGCTGAAGTAGAATCCTGTTCAGTTAAGAGAGAAATCACAAAGCTGAAGAGCAACAGAATCGCTGGGGCTGGGCTTCAAACAGGTAACTATACTTTAGAAACATTACCAAAGAACCCATGCATCCACACACACATATTCTCTCAATGAGGCCTTTGGAAAAACTTGGGGAAAATTAGAAAGTTGTGAGATTGCACACTGATTAAGCAGTTTACTCTCTCTACCTGCAAGTTTTTGCTTACACTGCAAGCCAAGCAATTTTATAGTATTAGGCTGTTTTCTACAGGCCTAGAATCCAAGGATAAAGTAGAAACAGATTCAGAGCAGAATATACTTCCATTACAACACTTACCTTATAATCACGATTTGCATCAGACAACTGCCAGTAAGCATTTGGCACTCCCATTCTCTTATATTCTTCTGCTAGATCAATAAGCTGCCAGCCTTTAACTTGCTCAGATTCATTTTGTTTTGGATTATAGGAAAAGGCATAAAGTTCTTCATATTTTGCTGAAGAGAAAAGAACATGTAATGGAGAGAAAGTTTCAGGCTTCAAGATTCACAGAGGCAAGACTAAATAGATACCTGACATGCCTGAAATATTTATTCTGCAACTATCCTACAGTTAACTGACACAATTACAGATACTTACAGATAGGTTATGAGAGTTCTCTGGAGTATACTTGACCTATTTCAGAAGAGACATTTCTAATGCCATAAGGGCAAAGCACAGGCCACAAAATGCAGACTGACAAAACTGAACAAGGCAAAAGGCAGAATTACTAGAAGACTTCACAAGAGCTGAAAGAACAAACTATTTTGGGAGTCAGGAACCGAAATTTATATCTACTGACCTTTAAAACTAGTAAGTTTTAAAGTTCTCTTTAAAACAAAAGAGATTTCAAAAATTTTTTCTTCCTAATACGCTATTCACTTACCACAGATGACATTTCACACTGTTTTAAACACAAAGCATAAAATGCAAAAGACCATACTAACTGACAGAAGTCTCTTGTAAAGCTGAACTGGTAGTGTTATTCTAGCATCAATATTTCAGCTTTATTTTTGAAACTGCATGAAATTAGTAACAACTTATTAGTAACAACAGATATTTGCTTAGTAGCTTTTTATCTACGGAACACACAATTAAGCAAGACTATACGCATTTATATTCACAATTTCAGGGACAGAAAAGTAAAAAAAAAATAAAGGGATCTCTCATTCTGTTGGGGAACATCAGAGACCTACAAAAGCAAGACAACATCTCTTCCGAATTTTTATTTGGATTAATATTTAATCAATAAAACTCTTTACAAACCAAATCCATGTAAGACTTCACATAATGCATGTTTTTAAAAGAAATAAATAAAAGAGCCACGGATTTACACACACACACGCTAACTTGTTATCCATGCATATATCCATGGGAAGTCTTTAACAGTGACAAGTATTACCTGTTTTTGACAGCTGAAGCAAAGAGTTATAAACGTCATGACAATCTCTCTCCCTGGGAACAACAAAGTGAACTATCCTGAAGTTCTTGCACTGGATGACAAGGGGGCAGCCAGAAGTAGTCAAGGGAAGCTTTTCCACTGCAGCAATGTGATGATGCAGTATCTGTGACATACAAAAACTCACAGTGTAAGCGTGCTGATGAGAAATAAGAACAGCATACTATTCAGATTAGCAGACGTAAGACACATTATGCAATGCTGAATATGGATGTTGACTAATTTTGTCCATCGATTATACAAAGAAATACATATAGAAGCAGAAATCCAAGAACAACATTTTGGTTAGGATATCTTAATTGATAAAAATTTAATTATTCTCTTCCGTTATTTTGAAGTGTTTCCTAATGTTTGTAAGAAAGAGTAAATATCCTTCTAAATGCAAAAGTGAGATGTAAAACTCCACTGTGGTTGGTCAGTTTGCTTTAACTCTGCTAAGTGACAGGCTTATATCTAATTAGGCAGTGTCCAGACAGGATACTGGGGTTTTTTTAAGGATCTACAGGAACATACTTCAAAATTTTCAAAAAGTAAAAATAAAGTAAGTCAGGGAAAAAAATTCAAAGTATAAAAGATACAGAAGATCTTGATAATTTTAGAATTCCAGTATTTAATATCTACACAATGAGCCGGAGATAAGAAAAACATCTCCTGTATTACATACTGTGTCACGTAGACGTGACAGTCTCCCAGCTAAACGCTTTTTGACCACTTTAACAGAAGCCTGTCACAGCAATGGACAGACAAAAGTCCTCTCTAGATTCATCTGTGTGGCAAATCTACACAAGATTTAGGTAAATACATGGTAAGTAACAGCTGTTCAACTGAGGGAAGAAGGATACATTACCTCAACGGAACAAGATGTTCTTGATAGAATTTCAATTATCTCACTGAAGCAATCAACTCCTCTTAAACATTGATTAGAATTTGACAGACATTTGAAAACTATGCTGCCAAATATGCATTTGCAAAGAGACTGTATCTTGAAGACATTATGATAATTATACTTGGTACTTGCATTATCATTGTTCTTGAGTATAGGTTCCATTTCCCCAAAATGAAACCTTTTAACATAGTGCACAGGGAGACGCAAGCAAATAATGCTTCTGAATCACGTTCTCCCAAAAAACCCATTCTGTATGAAAAGATAACAGTTTGGTTTGTACCAAGTTGTACATTGTATCCAAGAATAACAGAAAAATAAATTTTCCTGAAAGCACCATGAGGCATTTAGTCAGATAACCACGACACAGGAAAAAAGGGTAATTCAGGAAAATACACTTACAGGGAAAAAAAATTAACCACTGCCAGGGAAAGGAGGATGAAAGACTTAAGGCACTAACTCAAGCTAGGTAGCTGGTCTCCAGTGCAAGGCAGAACTTGATGACCACATGTGTGCCACCAGGGCACTGAGCAGAAAAAAACTAATGGAAATTACTGTCCTAGCCAGCTTTGATTGTACAACAGTGGTACTGGTCAACAAGAAGCTGCAGCCCCTTCTGAAATGTTTTATTCCAGAGATGAATACTTCTGAAGAAACAACTGCTTACTCATCTAAAAAAGTGCATATTATCTTCAATAGTTCACCAAAACCTAGATCTTTGGATTTTTGCTGTCTCATTTAACCTAGACAGAATCTAATTACAAGGTAGTTAACACAGAAATTTTAAATCTGATACTTAAACTATCAAGCAGTCTCCCACTCCTGCCTCTGAATTCAATGCAAGTCTAAATAACTGACCACCACACATTCACTCAGGAATACAAGTGAAGGCTATGGAAAAACTTACAGCAGCTTGGAGAGAAGTGAACATTTTCAATATTACCTGATTTCAACTGCAGCAGTGTCACGCAAGAGTATAACCTGCAAATCATTAACTTATTATGATACCATGAAGGAGGAAAGTGCAGGGAATAAATAAGGAGAACAAACAAATTCAACCTTAGATCAGGAAGAACAAACTCATCTGGAGAATCCGTGCCACGAGCATTCGTTATCCTTACCCATGTCTCTTTCTGGCTTGAATCTATGAATAACAGATGAGTTGCTGTAAGGTATAGAGTTCCCGTCACCGACTTATTGCTCGTGCTGAACCTATCTAGTAATTTCACTTGCTCTACCTGTAAGAAAAAATGGAGAGGGAACAAAACTTAATTTTGAATTTTTGCAGAAAGTAAAATCCTAACTTAGCAAAAGCTTTGTCAGTTTGTGCAGTAATTTTGAAAATGCTGGAAAACGCAACACAGCACACACAAGGCTATTCAGGACAAACTAGAGTGGTCACATAGCTTTGAGAAGACTGACTAATTAAAATATTCTGTTTCAACACAAGAGTGAATAATGAAGGCACAACACTAGGCTTGTCAGAATACTTACTCCATACACATCAACTATTATTATTTACTAGTAAAAGAGACACTGATATAATTGAAAAAACATAAATATTAATTACTAAGTTTTTAGGCTGCTTCCTCAAAATAGAGTAAATACACACTAACAATTTCCTATTCTTGAGATGCCAGTGGTGAATTAACAGCTGATCTCAGCAAGATGCTTCACTGGCTATCTGCAGATTCAAAGACATAAAGATTATGTTCTCCTGACTTCAGTTCTAGATATGTACTCCAACTTTAAAAATCTAGACCATCATAACCCTGCCTTATAGTCAAAATACATTCTAATGAAATGAAAGGATTATACTAATAATTATAAAAACTCATAGAAATTCAAGGACTGTGCTGGCATTTGAAGCAGATATTTCAAGCTTGAGTCTGGCAAGGGTAAATGACTCCTGGTATTCCATCAACATTGTTGACTCAATCCTACAGAAAACATTTCAAAAGAAAGTGATTTCTAGATAGCCTGCATTTTATCTGCTGCTTATAACTTCATGGGCTCCAAAGTTTGCTGTATTTGAAGCAAACATTACACGATTCTTGGTGTGCAACGACATGAAAGGCAAATGGCTTATCTCCATGCATTCCTCTATTTCTTGGCAGCAGTGTCTCATTAATGACAAGTTAAAGCTCTTTGCCACCATTAAGTTCATGGCAGAACTCCAAAAACTTCCACACCAGCCAGGTCATCACTAAGATGAGGTGACTAGGAGAGCCCACATCTACTGTGCTGATGTTAAGCCAGTTAATTCATATGTACAAACATATTTATCTAGTAAAAGCACATATAAAACAGAAAAGTTTTTTCGATTCAGGTATTTTTTATAATCTAGCAAGGCCTAATATTGTTTTTGAAAGTAAAAAAAAAAAAGAGTGAATACAAAATAGAATGGAGGAAATAATAAAAATATTTACTAGAAGTCAGCACTACTATATTTAGATTTCAGTTTATAAAGCAAAAAATTGGGAGCTACATGCATCAGTACTTCAAAATACATTATGCTGAAACCAGCAAAGTATCAGTCCTCTGATACAGAGCAGCATATAGTGAATATAGCACAGCCAAAACAGAGAATTCGTATTGGGCAGATCTGCAGCAATAATTGCTCAGGTACCTGGCACTGCACCTCCCCAGCAAATTGAGAAGTGCAAAAAACTGCTCCAGTTTTCTTCCAGTAACACAACCCACAAAATCCCAGCATGTGAGCTTTTATTCTCATCCATGTAACAAGGCAGCTATCCTCAAAGTCAGATGAGGGCAGGCATTAGCGCTCCAGCTTCCTCTTACATAGATAATGTCTTCAAGAATTCTGAAAGCTAAATTGTAGATATATTTTTCTTAAAAACAACTGAAATCTAATTTAGGTTCAGCCTTCGTAGATGACATGTTCATTCAAACTTCACTCAGGTCTGTTTCAACGGGTACTCAGCTAGTTATACACTTTTTTTTTGGCTTTGTTTTGCCTTTTAACTGTGAAGTTTGGCAACTCCTCAGTCATGGAAAAAAGCCATCAGTTTTGAGGATGACGAGTTTGAGAGATTGAAGAGTTTTAGCACATTTGTAAACAAGGATCATTTAAGTAGTCTGAAGCAATATTCTGAGAGTAGCTAGCACAAATAAATTAGCGAGTGTTTAAATCAGTAAGAATTTGAACAGCGACCTCAATCATACAGAGTATTTACAGACAAACAGTGACCAAAAAGTTTATCATGGCTAGGAGTTACATATTAAAGGGGAAAAAAATCCAAATAATTGTATTCATAGAGGAGACAAGTTGAAATAGAAAGGAAGGGGGAAACTACAACTCTGAAGTCTTGCATTAAGAAAGCTAAAGGATTAAATTCGCACAATTAACTGAAGGCAAAATCAGTTACCAAGATTTTTTTCATTGTAACTTGGCATGACATTCACTGAAATTAAAAGGCATTTTCCCTTTCCCGTTTAAGTTTTAGGCTTGCAGTGTAAGTTTAGGATTTAGCAGTGAAGCCAAGCAAACTTTCCATCTCCAGTAGAAAATCCAGCAGCATTTTCACTTAAACAGATTTGACTGAAGAATTTCCAGTCTTTTCTACTACATTTTGCTTTAAAATATCTTTAAGAACACTTTAAAGATTCATTGCAAAATCACAATATTCTTATTTGTAATTTCTCCATCCCATGCTGTGAACTGAGTTTTATCATTTGTTGCTAGTTCAGTAGAAAAGCCTCAGAAGTAATTTTTAAGCTGACCTCACTTTTTTATTCAACATAAATATGTTGGACAGTTAGTTTAGCTTTTTGTGAAATTAATTTCAGGCAGCTGTGCTGACAGTTCTAAAAGAATTTTAACGTCAACATTTCTAGCAAACAGAAGTCTGAGGAGGTGTAAAACCTATTTCATCATCTTCTCCTAGGGATAACAGATGC
>VZRE01003892.1:0-14729 GCA_013396775.1 Cephalopterus ornatus | reverse complement strand
ACAGATCACATGTATGTATTTTGAACTTCTGTATCAAACCACTGTCCTTATTCCTTGAAATCAAAATTAGCTGGATAGAGAAGCATGTTTGTGAGAGTCTGAAAGTTAGAACTTGAAGCTTTTTCATTAGGCTTGCAGTGTAAGAGTCAAATGTTTCAGTCAGACAGAATGTTAATAATTGTCCTGCAGCCCTTACACATAACTGTGGGGGTTATTTTATAGATCTGATGCTTATTCCCTTCTTGACAGTTAGGAGTGCAGACTTCATGGTGTTGACCGTGCAATACTAATTTGTGTTCAACATCAGTTAATAATGCACATAGACAGATTACATACCCAAAATGAAACCTGTGTCAATTCTGATCAGGTATTGAACTTAAATATTTTAAGAATTGAGCTATCAAGTATGCTAATGTATTCTCTTTTTGTTATATTTTTTATTTTTATTTTTCTCTGGTGTCCTTTGAACTGTTTTGTGTTGACAACCTTGTCTTTTTTCCTACATGTTCTAATAAGTTGTTTTGATCCAATGGAGGTATATTTTAAAAGTCCTCAAAGCAAACAATAAATGAAAGCACAGATGCATTTATATAAAATCCCTTACATGTTTTAATGGTTCAGAGGGAATCCTGTGATCTCAAAGATATGCCAATTTCCCTTTTTCAAAATAAAAGATTTTCAAAGCATTGGGTTGATACTGGAATGTTGTACATTTGTGCATACGTTTATTTTCACTCCTAAAATAATACATTCTTGATGTTGTGCTGAAGTATTCTTTTATGAAGAAGACCATGGCATAAAAGTGGGCATAAGAAATTTCTCATAATAGTTTGAAACTGACAGCCACAAATATGTAAGTGCTTAGTAACAGAAAATCACTATGAGGACTAGTAGGAGCATTTCCTCTGCCGTTCCTTAGAGAGAAAGAAAAAATAAAGGCAGGAAGCAGTGCTTTGCAGACTTGATTTTTCCGGTATTTTAACAGTAAATTGTCTTCTTTCATTTTGGTTTTGGTTTTTTTTGGTTTCTTTGTTTTTGTTTTTTTTTTACTTGACTCATAGTTTCTTATAATTTGAAAATGCATTTGCCTCTTTATTTGCTTACTTCCACAATTCCAGAGAATTGAAAGATAACCTTGGCAGTGATGATCCAGAGGGAGATATACCAGTCTTGCTGCAGGCTATCCTGGCAAGGAATCCTAATGTTTTCAGGGAGAAAAGCATGCAAAACAGATACGGGGTACAAAGCGGTAAGGATTTTTGATTGTTTATTGATTGCATTTTATGTTGTTCTGTAGGTTTAGGGGACTGATACAAACCACAAGTATATATGGGGCACAGATGTTGTATTTATGCCTTGCCTTATATTTGACAATCACATAGAGCTATATACCTTAGCATCTTTGAAGAGCGATTGTATTAGAATAAGAGTGGAAAGAAAAGCTACCAGGTGTTTTTCTAAATATGTTTCATTTCTCCTCAATGTTTAATCTCTAGGATAAGTGGTTAGATTTTAAAACTATTTGATTTGATTTTTTTTTATGACTAGGTTCATATATTTGTCTTAGTAAATAAATAAAGTCAGAAAAATAAGCCTTGATCTTACTGAAAATCTGAAAGATTATAGTGTATCATTGCAGTGATAGTTCTTAATAGTTCTGGAGTAAGGAATAAGGTTGAATGAGCAGCTCCTCCCTGCCATTCCTCATCTTAGCAGTTTGTGATGCCCTACAGATTTTATTGTTTCACAGCTAATTCTCTTCTGAGGTGTAGTGAGATATACTGCTGGATAGCGAAAATGAGGGAGGGAGCAAGTTTAGAACAAGAATTGTTTTTAGTTATGATCAAATAGTGTAAGAAGGAAGTGTCCTAAGCAGGCATCCTTCACCTCCCCTTCCTCCCCATTGCTGGCATATTTAGTTTCAGGTAACACAACAGCAGTATTCGAACTCCTATTCCCTGTCTTTTGATAACAATCCCATTGTCAAAACAGTCTTCATACAGCTGAGATTTTTGAGACCATGTTTTATTGTCAGGTTATCTGAACATACTGAGTCACATCACCATTCATTGTCAGGCCTAATTTGGTTACCTCTCATAGAGGCAAATGAAGATGAAACTCTATTCCTTTGTCAGTTTTCTGTTAGGAATGGAATTTCATCTTCACTTGCCTCTATGAGAAGTAACCACTATCTATTTAAGCAAATTTTGTAGGACTTTAGGCGTCCCCATCTATTACTCAGGAAAATGAAATGTACTTTGTATTGAAGTATGGAATATCTAACTTATTTAAGCACAACATGTTTCACTCCTGTTCAGGGCTTGTTCTGTTGTGCTCGAGCACTTGATATGCAGCACTTTGGCTTCTTTTCTGTGGGATTATCAAATCTCTTCTCTGCTGGGGAAAGTGGAGGAGAAAAGAGGGCGATAGGGAAGGTTTCTGAAACTAGTTTTACTTGTGTAAATATTGCAGTCATTGAAATCAGTAATACCAACTCTAGGATTGACAAAAATCTTCCAAAACCTCTGGACCGGGGACTTTGTCAGTCTTCTGTCTAACTTTTGTTTTAAAATACCTGTGCTACTAAAGAGCTTTTACCTAGGGCTGCAGATCACTTGCTGCTGTTTGCTTGTGAATTCTGACACTTTTTTAGCTGCAAAACATTAAATTCTGTCACTAAAATAACTTAAAATTAATTTAGTTTTTGTGTTTCACTATCACTGTAAGTGTCATGTAGTTGTTAGAGTATTCTCTATACCTGTATCAAAGAGGGGAAAAAAAAGATTCCTTAAATTCTCCTTAATAATGATGTGAGTCAGAACAGAATAGAACAGAATATTTCAGTTGAAAGGGACCTACCATGACCATCTAATCCAGCTGCCAGACCATTTCAGGGCTGACTAAAAGTTCAAGCAAATTAAGGGCATTGTCCAAGTGCCTCTTAAATTGTTTCAAGAACATGTGGCTTGCCAGCTGGTTCAACATCTGAACTTCCAAAGCATGACTGTGGGTATTTACAGGCTGTGGGAGCTTCCATTTGGGAAGTTGGTTTTTCTTTGCAACTGAAATATTTCAGCACCTTCTTTGATAACATTTCTTACAAGTGTAGTGGAGGTGGAATAGAAAGCTTTTGTCTCCTGGTAGAAAGAGACCACTAGATATTACAGGAGCAGTGTGAGTATCTTATAGCACTCAGCCCAGGATGATTGATTGCTATACTTGCTCCAACAATTAAAGATGAGGTGTTCTTCTGTCTTGTGAATCTTCCAAATCTTTTACTTACTGGCACAATGAGGACCATACGCAACATCCTCGGGTGCAGAATATATGGCCTGTTTTAAAATGTTTCTATTTACTAGTAGGTTTTGGCTTGGAAAGCTCCTTAAGGAATAGTAGAAGGAGCTTCTGTTAATATTTACAACACAGCTTTAGGGAACACTTTTTAATGTCATGATGTGAAACGGACATCGTACATTTAATTTCTGGTGCTTTCTAACAGTTGTGGGCAGATGATCTTAATGTGTGTAAAGTTTATAATTTCCTTAAAGGTTATCATCTCATTGAATATGATAGTTTCTGAAATGAGAGACTTCATTGATTGAAAAGGAAATGTGTGTAAAGTAACGCTGCTGTCTTCTCTTTAATAGGGATGATGATGTCGCAGTTTAATATTTCTCAGAATTCCATGCGTGGTAGTCCTGCATCTTCCAATTATCAACAAACCACTATCTCACATAGCCCTTCCAGGTAATCCTTGCTTTTATGTAGGATGGGAGGGGCTGTGAACTTCAGATTTGTCCTACATTGACAGTCAGTTCTTGTTGCAAATATGTGAGTGGAAGGTGATCTTTGCATTTGTCTGACAGCAGGGTAAGTTTCTTCAGATGGCAAAGAAGCATCTTTCTGTCAGTGAATTAATCCTTGTATTCTAAGGATTCATCGTGATTCTTCTCTATCTCTCCATCCCATATTTGGCAAACTTTCTTTCCAGCCTATGAAGTCCCTCTGCCTCCTGCCACCCTCTGGTTGTTTTCTGCCCATGTCAGAGGCTGAGGCTGGTGGCAGGAGGGTAGGAGAGAATAGGCTGATGTGTTCCAGCATTCCAGTACCAGTTTAGCAGGATGGTGGGAAAGAAGACTTGTGAAAATGTGGAGTGTGCTATAACAGTTACATGAAAGGCCTCTTGGAGAAAAATAGGCCTGGTGGTGGTTCAGACAGTCTTTCAGCATCGTCCTCGTCAAATTTCTGGTTCTATTTTTAGTTTTTGAGTGTTTGCAAGTAGCATATACCTATAATCTAGGCCTTTATTAATATAATAAAATACTCTGTACTAGAGGAAAGACTTCTGCATGTAGTTTCAACACAGGTACTGGGCTTTAACAGGTTTCATCTTCAGCTATTAGATGTCATTATTAAAATAAACTGATTTTAGATTTCACTTCTAGTTACTGTAACTGGTAAATGAAATGTTCTGTGTCTTCACAACAACCAGTATATTTTTTAACTTTTGTATCTAGAAGGGACATTGAAGAAATTTTTTTGAATTGGGAATATTACAATGAATAGTACAAAGTATTGAAATCCTTGCAAAATCCTTATGTTAAGTACTTTGCTGTTTCTTTCTGTGGAATCTTACCTTCACAGGGTTGCTATCCAGAACCGAGGGTTGTGAAAGTGTGTAATGTACTTTCTGGTATATTTATTTGGTTATTTTTATTTTGAAAAGCTCATGTAAGAATCTAAGTAATAGTGTGCATGTATTATTGTCACAAGTCAAGGTTATTTTTGTGGCTACCTAACTGTAGAATGAGTCTAAGACAAAGCCAGTGAAAGAGAAAGTTGTATTCAGTAGTCTTTGGGTCAGATCCTACTTAGCTGCCTATTACATTCTTCATTCTTGGTAGTGTAGTTCTGTGAGATGAAGTTATTTGAAATCTTACTGGAAAGTGATATTTAGAGTAGATAGCTCCTTGTTAATCCTACTGATCTAATTGTTCATTAAAACTTTTGCTTTCACTTGCATTCAAACTTCTAGGACTAACTTTTGGAAATTGCAGATTGAATTTTAGTACATATTTGTGTCATTTAGGAGGAGGTCTTGTGTATGCTTTTTATTCTATTTTGAGTTATTAAGTAATAATTGCAGTTGGAAAGGTATCAGTAGTTTTAATACTGCTTTTGAAGGAGGTTCTGCATTATGTTAGGTTTTTCTATCTTAAAGAAATTTTATTAAATGTTCTGGATGTGCAATATTCCAGAAGAAATAAGTTTGTCTAAATTTGCTTTTCCCACTTCTAACAACTTGGGTTTTTTAAATTTTGTTTTATTTTTAGCCGGTTTGTGCCACCACAGACAAGCTCTGGTAACAGATTTTTGGCACAACAGAACAGTCCAGTGCCTAGTCCATATGCTCCTCAAAGCCCTGCGGGATACATGCCGTATTCACACCCTCCAAGTTACACACCACATCCTCAGATGCAGCAAGGTAACTCTCTGATGTTTGTTTTATTTTCCTATCTCATGTCACCTTTACTTTCATGAATACGTTTCATGGCTTTCTAACTCCTTTGAAGGAGTCACATGTTCAGTGCAAATCTTTGAGATAGATATATTTAGGCTTTGCTTTCTTGGCGGTAAAGAGTGGTAGTATATACTTTGTTTAAAAAGCAGATAAATAAACGTGAAGAACAACAGGTAAAGCACATACTCACGTTGCAGTGCTCCCTTATTTACACCCATTTTGCATAGCTGTCATATGTACATGACAATAGAAAAAGTCAAAACAAACCAAAAGCTTATATTTGTTAGTTGTGAGCATCACTTTTCTGTACTAGTGAAAACCTCACTTTTGCCAGTGTAATGTAGGTTTTGCTGGCAGCTTATTTAGCCTTACCAACTCTTTTTAGTGTCTACTAGATTAAATTGGGTAGAATTGTGCTTAAGGTATGCAGTAACTGGCAAAGATGACCTTCAGAATGAATAGATTTCTTTGTTCTTCCCTTTTCTAAAAACACTCTTGAACACATGAATAGTGCCAAAGTATCTAGGGCATTTTTTGGTTGTTAAGTAGAGTTCTCATTGGATTCTTTTAAATAATTTTTTCTTAAAGTTTAGCATTGGGCTTAGAATGTATGCATCTGTTCTGTATGTAATATTGTATGTCTCATGAATACCTTGGAAGTTACAAGGTAGTGAATGCAAATTATGTAGTAGTGAAGAAAGTTTTCTGTAATCAGTAGGGAAGATACTGACTGTAATTAGAATAGATGTGGAGAGAAACTTGGCTAATCTCTATATGGAATTTAGGAATTAAATCCTCTTAAACGATCTTAGATATCTGTTTTTGATCAAGGTATTTGTGGCAAAAGGATTCAATTAAAAAGTTGGATTCTTCTTCAGGTTCCAGACCTCTTGCATCCAACTTATTAATATGCATTGTTGGGGTGTTTTCTCTGAAACTTTTGAAGAGTTAACAGGTGTGTGAATATATGCCAGTATAGGTACTTATATTTTTTTGTATTTTAGCTTCTGTATCCAGTCCCATTGTCACAGCTGGGATGAGGAATCTCCATGAAAATAAAGTTTCAAGTCAGTTGTCTGGAAATTCAGCTAATCATCATGCTGATAATTCTAGACATGGCTCAAATGAAGACTACCTACAAATGGTGCACAGGCTAAGTAGTGATGTATGTTACCTAAATCATTTTATTATGATAAAGCAAATATTTACTTTGATAAAGCAAGTACCTGTATAGCTGACTTAGAAATCAGATATTTTATGATGTTGTTGATGTATAAAACCACTGAAGATACATTTCAATTTGAGACGTATACACTCAACCAGGCAACTTTTATTTGTGAGATTGAATTTTTTCTGGATCTCTGTTTCCTTTGAAACTGTTTCTTACATTAATTCTGATGAAATTAGGAAAAGTAAAAAATCTTCGCGTAATCTCATGGGAGTTAATTTTAAAGGTACGCTAGAGTGTCTCTAAATACTATAGCAATATCTTAAGGCAAACAATACTAGGTTCTAAATAGGTATGTAGTTAATTTATCTCTCTAGAGATCACTGCAACTGTCAATTTGACTCATCTATTGGATAATATACTACTGTTGTCAAGGGCAAGAATTCTGTGGAGATTTTTTCTTAGCATTCTCTTACATGGTTTTATGGCTTGGTTTCCTTGGAAGATGCCTTCTCTTAGTGACTTTGTTTTGTGTGTAAGAAATTACTTCTGAAATTTTGAATCTAAAGGAAAAAAGGCCCAGATTTTTCTCATGCTTTTTCTTTTCTACTGATTAATTTTCTTCTTCATAAACATCTCATCCTTTGGATGAAGCTTTTTGGGATTCTTCTTTGCACCTTTGACACATAGTCTCTTAAAAGATCATAAATAGAGAGCACTGAAGTTTCAATTCTATTTCTTATGTCTAAACCTGGTAAGAAGCAGGAAGCAGTCCTTTTTTTGTGACTCTGTGTGTGTTTTATTTAGCTTACAAAGTCTGTGGGCAAGTCTTATCTTTCTAAACTAGCTTGTGGAAGCAAAAGTGTGTTATTAACACCAGACTCCTTAAATCCCTTATTCCTTATCTTTTGGACTAGAACTCCAAAAGAGTTATTATTTTTATTATTCATCTTGCTTTTCTCTTAAATGTAACAATTATGTTGATTAAAAGTATTTGCTAAGAAGTAGTATCTTAAACAGAAGAGTGTTGTGATGAAAGAATCTCTCATAAACACAAGTCATCAGATGTTTTTCTGTCTGCTTCATTAATGCCAATTCTTCGAAGTAGGAAGCTATTCTTGGCATTAAGTGTTTATATATCCCTTCAACTGTGTTAAAGGGGCATTATCAAAAGATCTTGGTTTTGTTAAGACAGTTAACAGAACATAGTTAACAGTTAAGACAGGTGTTTTTGGAAACCTTTCATATTAGGATAATTAATTTCATGATTTTTAATAACTAAGTATTTAGACATGTTCATCCCTAATTTTGTGATCCAAGCAATGCAACCACGTCCTAGTTCGTGAAAACTTAGATGTGAAACTCTTTCAGAATGGGCAGAGTATGAAAACAAGGTATACCCTCATTGATTGGTCTAATTAGAGAAATACTAAACCTAAGGAGTAGTAAATATGTTAAACTTGCACTTGGATCCTTTGTGCACTTTCTTAGTGGTGCATATGTGCTGCATGTGTTTTATTTGTAATTACACCTTTAAAAGCTGATATTAGAAGCTATCATGCAGAAAACAGTTTCAAGAATTTGGACTAAAGTTTTGCATCAATGCAAATTAATAAGTTTAATCATAATGTTGCAGCCTTTTCTTCTTTGGAGAAGATCTTTATGACTGAGGCTTATAAGGATCATAAAACTTAGAAGCTTTAAATATTTTTATTTGGTTTAGAACTTGGATGGTTTAAAAAAGTTAATAGTTACAGAATATTGTGTATTTTCAATGTATGTCTGTAAAATCAGTAAGTGTACCCTTGAAGGCTCTCTAAACATACATTCAATTTAGGGACCATTTTTTTATAAACTTGAGAGCATTCCTAGAATATAATTCATCATTTGGTGAAGCTCCAAATTAGGAGTTTATAAATGCACTTTTCTGAAAATTTGTCAGCTATGATAGGAATGGCATCTGAACCCAAAAGGTCATCTACTTAGTTAGTCTGTTTAGTTAATTTACTAAAAGTTGCTTTTGCTTGTGTCCTTGACAATCATAGTTAAAGGACCTGTCCTGTCCTAATAAAACATACCTGCTGAGAGGTTACTAAGCTTATTTTTCAATATGTTGGAGGGTTTTTTTGAGATTTATTGGAAGTCAAAGAAAAGTCAGTTTGAAAAAAGAAATCAGTTCCAAAATTTCAGTGTAGGAGAAAAGTAACTCAATAGAATATTAATTCAGTTTGACTTAAAATAATATAATGTAAATTTAATATGCAGTTCATTTTATTGTGCAGGATCTGAATATTAGATTTCTTTGCCCATGACAATTTCCTCATATGAGGCAAAAACTTTTTGTGCAAGCAGTGTTGCAAAAATAAGTGTAATTAATACCACATTATAAGTTTTAGGTTTATTGTGCTGTGATAGGAAAGAAAAAAAAAATCTAATATGATTTTAAGTGCTCATGGATGGTGAAATGGATTGAATCTGATTTCTCATGGATTTATGTTCTTTGAGGTGTAATCGCCTTTACTCCATAAATTTCAAACTCTTTCCTTTTCCATGAGCAGCATCAACTACTCCTTCACAAGGCATAGCCTGGTCGTGGTCAAGTCTGTGACTGCCCACGTGGACTTTGGCTGCTTGGCCATCGTCAGAGGGAGCGTGTTGCTTATCTCTGCAGACTTCTTTCTCCTTGAAATACCAGTTTAGCTTTCTAACTTACTACTGGCTGCTGGGTTTTTTCATTCAGACACGTAAAAACGTAATTGCAGTTGAACCTTCTGTTGTTCTATTAATTGGGTTGAGATTGGTCAAAAGGATAAAAAGTATTTATCAGACAGGCAATTCAGCTCCGTAAAAAAAAAAGAGGTTATGTGAAAAAACTGCCTAGATCCAGATACCTCAACAGGGGCCACATTAGTATTTTAGTTGCTGAAATAACCAGTTTAATTAGGAAACATTAAATAACATTAGAACTTCTTTGAAGACTCTCTTCCTTTGTATGACAGTACCCTTTGAAACAGTGGACTTTTTGCAATTTGTTTATAATTATAGAAGTAGTCTCTTCATAGATTTAGGGGTTGTTAATTTGTTCGTTCCCAAAAAATTCATGTAGATAATGGATAAAAATCAGTGCTTAAAATGGGAAATACTGTTCTGTAGCTGAAATATACTTAGAGCACTGAGAATGAGAATACCCGGGACCAGCAGAGGGCTCTGTGAAAGCACTGGAAAAATCCATGTAAAACTCTGAGTGGAAATTAGAATAGTGAGTTACATATTTGATTTTAGAATGGTGTGGGGGTAAAAAAGACGTGTTTACATCGCTAAAAGTGTAGAGCATGGACATCATTACATTGCAATCAGTGTTACACTATGAACACCTTTGTCAGAAATTATTACTTGAATTGGAGCAGGTTGGGGAAGTGCTCCATATTGCTATTGAGTTATTTCCTACTTAACTCTTAAGACAGGCAAAAAACAAGATGACATTGCTCCAGTTGTGTCTTACGCAAGACTGTTTCAGGTGCTATAGTGGGAATGCTAGAGATTTTGTTCAGTCCTGAGGCATGTAGGCTGGAGGATGTAGATTAATTTGTATAGTATTTGTATAGTATTAATACTTTGTGTAACCTTGTCTAGTATTAATGTGTTGAACCATAAAGGTAAGATGGCTTTCTAGATGAGTTTTAAGGGTAGGTTAACTGAAAAAGGGATGAGTTTGTTTTAAAAATCTGCATTTTATACTCAGTTTCTTTCAGGTGGTATTGTCCAGAGGTCATGTATCTGCTCTTCAGCTGTTAACTATGAGTGCTTGCAACAAAAACTTCTAAATGGAATCTTAGTGTAAACCGAAGTGCTTATCTAGTTGGAAGACATGTACAAAGATTTATTTGTATATGCATATTATGGGTATAGATTCATTTTAGGGCTGATTGTGCTATGGAGTACTTTCATAGTAGTTTGATATCAGTCTAAATTACAAAGATTTGAATGTAAAGAAATATTTTGCTTATATTTCTTGTGTGCTGTTTTGTCCAATCCATTTTATCAGTGCCTGTACTAATTTCAATTTGTAACAGATGTTCATGTTCATAATGTTAATTTTTTATCCTTGTCACTTTAGGATGGCGATCCTTCAATAAGGAATGCTGCGTCTTTTTCCTTGAGGTCACCACAGTCAGTCTGCTCTCCAGCTGGAGGTGAAGGAACCCTTAAAGGTAGTCTAGCAGTCCTATATATCTCCATTTATTTTTCCCGTTCTCAAAGAACAGAGAGTGTAAAGAGGTATTTAGTTTTTTATTCTGAGGTCTCTTTTCAAATTGTACTGAAGACTATGCCATTGTGTTCAGATGCAACATTATTTTGGGCCCTGATCCAGAAGAAATTTCTAGTGGTTCTGAAAATTAACTAATCATCCTTCAAACTAATGCTCAAATTCACGGAGGACAGAAGGATTTGAAATCCTTTCCAATATGAGGATTAAATTGTTTATATGAATGGTTTCACTTTCTCTGCATAAGAAATATTTTAAAGGCAGCATTACGAGTATTGAACTCTTAACCAGCTCAAAAGTGTTTTAATATGCAACACTTGTCTTAATTACAATCTTGAAATTCTAAAAACATGAAAATAAAAGTAGTTCAATGAACTCAATACACATAGCATAAATGAAGCCTTCAAACCTTAGCTGCAGAGAAGGAATAGGATGAAGTGTATGTCAGTTGAGGGAGAAGAGAAAAAAATCTGTTCAAAGTTATTCTTTATGCCAAAATCCACTTGGCAAGGTAAAAGTTTGGACATATTCTTGTTAATTTTCTTTTTTGGTGCTTATATATTTCCATGGCAGTAGTTGAAACAATGCTTTATTCTCTTCAGCTCTGACACAAAAAGTAAGTCTTACTGGATGATTATTTTAAGTGGAGAACAGGAGATGGGGGAGATTACAAAGAAGGTGAAGGTATTGTGCAGCCTGGACAATAGACATCTTTGGCAGGAGTGGACCTTAGGACAGCCTTCCCATGCCTGTGAGGAGATTCTCAGGAGGACTTGAGTGAGGTTTTTCAGTTTTGTGGAGGAAGGATGAGATATAACAGACTTAAACTTAAATGGGAGATCTAATTAGGTCTAAGGAAAAGCTTTTTCACTATCAGGATGGTCAAGCAGTGGAAGAGGTTGTCCAGAGAATCTGTGAATTTTCTACCTTTGGAGGTTTTAAGGATCAGATGGGATAAAGCCCAGCTTAATCTGCTTTGAGCATGAGGATGAACTAAAGATCTCCTGAGTTGCCTTCTTAACTGAATTATCCTGTGGCTCAAATGACAAGTAGGAAGTATGTGTATAGGATGCCAGCAGCATGAATATTGCAGGAGGTCTTGTGCTAAAGGATTTGTAAGACTTGTGTAAATGATGAAGACTAAATGTGGTTACTTTTCGCTCTGTGTCAAGCTTTATAGGTTTAACAATGTTGTGGATCTAAGCTACTTCCATTCAGATATATGACCACCCAGTCAGAAGAATACTTGAATTATTTTTTGGTTAAGGTTGCTGCTGTTTCAGTTGGCAGTCCCAGAACCCAGTTTTGAAGGGATACCATTTCAGATTATTTCTGAAAACAATCTGATTGTACAGTTCAGATTGTAATGTTTCAGCATTAGAGGGACTGAAAAAATACAAAGGGAGCCTTTTGATTTATTTATCTATATGTTAGCTTTACTTTTCCCATTGATAAATTACTCAATTGAAATACTGCTACTAATGGTGTTACCATTTTGCCTTCTTAAAGAAATTAATGAACCCTGATTGAGAGAACCAGTTCTTGATGCTGCAGGAATTTTGCCAGGCACTTCCTCTAATCTAGTGTATGGAACAGGTGTGAATAGTTGCACTGTTATCAAGAGCATGGGATCTCTTACCGTGAATTTTTGGCCTACGATTTGTAGTGAAAGTTGGGCTGATAAATTTTCCAGTGATGAACAAACAACAAGTATCTGTGCTGAGCTTTTTGCTGCTCTCGTTAGCCCTTGGAAGTTTGGTTGGCAGGTCACAAACTTTGATAAAGAAAATTAGCAAAATACTTAGTAGTCTGTCTGGGAGGACAAAAAGAATGGCGCTAAGCATAACCAGTCATAATCAGAGAGAGATCTCAGGACGGATGTTATAATATATAAGCTTTCTTATGTGACATAGAAACTTGTGGTGTTTACTGAAGATATGGTACAGACTGCATTTCTGTACTTTTGACATGGAAGTAGCAAGGACTTCTGGAGACTTGGAGACAGTCTTGCGTTACCTTCACACTGAATGTAGTTGTCTGTTTGACAGAATATGAACAAAGAAGAATTTTTTTTTTTGCAACCTAGGCAAATATTTGAGAGATGGCAGGAATTACATTTGTTTTTTGGTTGGTTATTCACTTAATCAGTAGAGTAAAACTTCACGGTTACAGAATTCTTGGCTTCACTTTTGGTTCAGTAAAGGTACCAGAGCAGCTGAATTTTTGTGTAGTAGTTCTAGGCTGGTTTTTGTTCAATACTTTAAATGTAAATTTTTTGCTTTTAACTATGCAAAATACATAATGGCTCTGCTTTCATTCTATCATCTATTGCCACATCCACTTTTTTAAAAAAATCATTTCTATTAATTAATTTATGTGGAATTATCATGGAGTGTTTTCCTTTTGTTGATCTCATAAAATATCCAGTGCATTTCATCACTGAAGATTGATTACTCATCAGAATCCTTTATCCATTTGTTCTACTTTCCTACTGCTCTGGAACCTCAGATTTTATTTTACTTTTTTAAATTCTTTTTTTCTTTTTTTTTGAGACACCTTTTAAAGGTCTGTGTAATGAAAGCCTTCCACAATGCTTTTAGTCCATTGCTTTCCAAAGAGGAGTGTTCATATAGTTTACAGGCCTGTTTTCACACAGTTTCCTAAACACCTAGGAAAACATCTGTAAGGACTATCAACAACCTAACTATGAGATTTTCTAGTATTTTCCAGAAATTTTTAATGGGCATTTGATTACTTTCCAAATGATTTGGAAAGGTTGCTTTTGTTTTCTTAGGGCTTTATAAGACTTCTCCAGAGAGATTCCACTACACTTGGTTTCTGAATGTGTAGTGGTGACAGGAAGAATTATGAATCTTTTCAATAGTGTAGACTTCAGTGCTCTCAAAGGTACTTGTTAAGAAAAATGAGCATCTTACCCTTTCTCTTTCAAAAAAAAGGCAGAAGAAATTTATTCAAGGATTTTTTTCTGATACAGTTGAAGTAAACATTCATTCCTGTTACTTTCTTGAAGTCTTAATTTTTTTATGCAAGGAGGCTTCTGAATACAACCATTCTAAGATAGAACAGCCAAAGCTGAGTTTTTTGTGAGACTCTTTCCTGAAAACTATTGGAAAGTAAATACAATCTGTTCCTAAAAACCTCTCAAATGCATGTTCTTTATCTGTCTCGTATGCTATCCCTTTAAGTTTGAATTTTAAATTAAGTTATGCCCTTTGTAAATGAAGGTCAGTGTTGTCTGTTACTCAAAATAAGTAATAATTTCTTCATATCTAGTGCAAAACTTAGGAATATTTCCAGAGGAAGATTCTAGGATTTTAGAAAATACTGCAGAAAAGGACCTGGAGACTTGCCATCTTCTTACATGCCTGTTGGCTGAGCTCTACCAGTATTGCACCCAGTAACTTCCATATATTTTAAAATGTCAATGTGGTGACCCTGGCCAGATTTCAAATACCTACCAAAAGCCGCTATATCACACCCTCCCTCTGGAGCTGGACAGAGGAGAGAGAAAAAAAAAACAGTTAAGGATTCTCGAGTAAGAGCTGGGAGAAGTCTTAACAGGCAAAACAGACTCAAGTGGGGATAAAACTTAAATTTGTTACTAACAGGATAAGAGCTAAAGAGTGAGAAAATAAAACAGTCTTAAAAACACCTTCACCCCCCCACATCCCTCCTCCTTTTCATGTTCTCCTTCCTTCCCCCCAGCAGAGCTGGGAGACAGGGAGGGGGGGCTGTAGTCAGTTCTTGTTTCC
>VZRE01003889.1:4265-23107 GCA_013396775.1 Cephalopterus ornatus | reverse complement strand
CACCAGTCTTGTTGCTTTTCTCTGGACCCACTCCAGCACTTCTATGTATATTTGCAATGTTTCAGGGATATTATAATTAACTGTAACAGTGCCAGATTATTTCTAAATCCTCAAGTTACTGGGAGGTATGATAAATACCTATACTGGTATGATATTAGAAGATTTTGAGAGGTGATTGGAACTGGCACAACTCACAGTCTTGATATTTGAAATGTCTCAATTTAAGTATTTCCTTTCAAAAGCATCTTTATGCTTACAAATATGGAAAGTGGAATATTACAGCAGCACTTTCTTCTTCTAAGGAGCCAGAGAGCTGATATAACTAGAACGAAACTAAGCTACAGTCCCTCTATAGTGTCAGTATTATCCTTCTAAAAAAACTATTTGGATTCTGCTTCTTTGAGGAGTACACTAGTCAAGTCGCCTGGCAATGTTCCCCAGCATCAGCTGATGGTACCACAAACCTGCAGGAAGGAGGGAGCCTGGATGCCAGTTCTACCACCGGCTCCAGCACAAATATGAGCAGTTACTTTGGCTCCAGTTTCCCAATGCCTGTGTATAGCTGATGGGAAGTACCTACAACCTCACTCTGAAGATGATACAGAGCCTGGAGCTGGTTCAGTTTTGATGCAGTGTTCTACAAAAAATGGGAAAAAGTTGTGTAGGGATATCAGGAAGGCTCATTTTCTTCATGCCCTGGCACAGCAGAAATGCAGACCTAAACATGTCTGTCCTCCCAGTTAGTTAGACGTGCATTTCTTCAATTTGTATAATACTCACTATTTCAGGTCAGACACTAGTTCTGATTTCAAGCAAGTGGCACATCTTGCACACAAACCTCTTCATGTTCTTAATTCCAGTGAAGTATGTCTTGACTAAATGGTTGCAAGCTGTTTGGGAGCAATAGCTCTCCCCTGCTTCCACCTCCACCCCGCTTCAAACATTGTTTGACATTACTAGGTTTTTAGACACTACCACTAACACACAAGCTTTTAACCTGCTACTGATTCCAACCATTCAGAAGTTTTTTCCCAAACTCTGAAGGTTTTTTGTTTTGTTTTGCTTTCCTAAATATCCACTTGATTGTTTGTCTTGGCAAAAACATTCCTGTTTTCGCAGTTGAACTTTTAAGAACCTGAAGGAATGTAAGAAACAAAAACAACCTCTTTTTTATCCACAATCTCAATGTGATCACACTGGCAGCTGGTACCACTCTGCTGGACATGGGTTACACAGGTCTTTCCAAGTACTACTTCTCCTCCCTCCCCCTCCCTAATTATTCTCACACTCCTGACAACACAGTACTATTGGATATCTTGACTCAGGAGAGCAGTTCCATCTGCAAAAGGACCACCTCCGAGGTGGTCAAATGCCAAGTATTTAGGCCTTCTAAAACATTTCCTACAAATACACAAAGACAAAGAAAAGCTTGTTCCTGTGCCTTCCTATCCACTTTACTTCCAGTTTTCTTCCCTTCATGGGCTTTCTTCGCCGGTGATAAACACAGAGGACCAACTGATACAGTGAACACAGGCAGCTCTCTGCTGTCAGTAGTTATTTAGCACTTAGCAATCACCAAAGGCTTGGCAGGGTGCCCACAATCATACAGTGCTGTACTGGTGATGAACCCTTTCCCAGCACTGCTCTGGTTCTGGCAGAGCAGCAGCCAGAACCCAACACCCTGCAATGTCCAGGGTGGCTTTACAGGCTTCTGTGGGTGATCATATTTGGGGTACACAAGTGCTTTCACACTGTGCCTACAGCAGCAATACCAGGGAAAATCTCCAAGCAGCAGGATGGGCTGGCAGCTCCGAACATCACCTCCCCTCAGCAGCTCTGTGCAGCAGAACTCGGTGCCAGGGCACACTGTGTTTGGGCAGAGGTCACTCTGGCTCTACAATAGCATGGCACAGTGCTGCAGAGCCCCTGGAGCCATACAGCAGCCCAGCCCGACCACAGTCCCGATTATCTGCCGCCGGGCCGCAATGGCACAGCCCCAAGCCACCTGCACCACTACGGCACAGAGCCCAGGTGGCATAGCCCTGGAAATGATCCCCAGCAGAATGCGGGAACAGCAAGCAGTCCAGGGTCACATTACCTCCACAGGCAAGAGCAATCTGGATGACTTTGAACCCACTGCCCATCCCTGGAGATGTTCAAAAGCCAAGTGGACATGGTCATGGGCAACCAGCTCCAACCAGCCTTACTTGAGCAAGGAGGTTACGCAAGGTGATCTCCATCAGTCCCTGCAAACCTTCAACACTCTGTAATTCAATGAAATCTTAAGATCTCTCAGTTCCTACTGAAGAAAGCTGTGTAACTCCAGTTCAGCTATATAAAAAATTCATAAATATTATGTGACCAGCTCAACCCAGAGCTTTTCTTGAGGATTGTAGAACCAGAACAGAATAAGATTTTAAAACTCATAAAATACAAATCAGCATACTTACTTGACCATTGACAGCTGGTCTTAGGTCCAAGAAAATCTTGATTTTCAGTAGAAAAGAAAAAATGGTTTTATCAAGCTCTCCCTGCATGGTTACCAATCTAATATTATTCTGATGCATGGGAGCTTTGCTCTTTATATAATCTGAGTGTAGGAATACTACAGAGATATGGAAAGAGAAGTGAAAATTGCTTAAATCAATATGAAAATAAAAATACTCAAAATCAATAATGTGTAAAGTTAATTACTTTCATTGCTTAATAAACAGAGACAAAAATGAAGCCTTAAGACCTTCAGGTAACAAGTTACATCAATATTGGTTAAAAAAAAAATTACTTTGCCCCTACCCATTTATTTTATTCATGTGACGGCTAGGCAAGAATATAATAAATAATGTCAACACAAAGCTAAATATTACAAAAGTGTATTTGCATTCCATTTAGGAATGATCTGATACACGAAAGCCAAGAGCTGCGATTGCTGCTTTTGTTTTCCAAATGTAAACCTAAGCATGCTGTAAGGTCTATGAAAACAACAAACAAACATGATGAGTTCACTGGACTAAGCATTCACTTTAACCCCAGAATATATTAAACTGTATGTACAAACACTGTGTCAGATCAGTTCTCTGTTTCTCAATTACACACTGTGGCTTTTTGACGTGTGGTAAATAACCTTTGGAAAGCTTGCCTCTGATTTTCCCGCCTAGGAAGCCAATTCACTGTTCAAACATAAATACCAATCATGTATCTCAGGAAAAAAAAGAATTGGTTTTCTTACAAACTCCTGAAGAGAGGAGCTATTTTTCCCATGCTTGGTCGGTGCACTGGCAGCAGTGACCCCAGCAACAGCCCCATGCCCTGCAATGCTCCTCATACATGGAAAAATCACACCAGAGGGACAGACCAGTCTCCCCACTTTGAAGAGAATTGCTCAACATATTTTAAGTTACCATATGTTTTAGTAGATACTGAAAAACAAGTGGCCAACACAAGACGTATCCATTGAAGAAATGATGTAAGAGACATCTGCAAGTATTAAGCCTGTACAGATGCCATCTGCAGGTTATTGAGTAGGCAGGTCAGGAAGGAGACAGCACAGTTACACCCAATCTGCTCTTCCAGATCCTCATTTAGACTTACTCATTCCATACCTACTACACTTGAAAATAACCTGTGAGCATTCAGGCCTTAGCAGAGAGTTGATATTTTGCTTCACCAAGGCAGGATTTTAATCAGTAACAAACATAGATAGTAACTTGTTATTACTCTTGGGGGGCAAACCCAGCCTGGAGGGAGGATAAGGGCATATTCTGCTTACACAAAGGTACAGTCAGGTGCTCCTCCGAACCTCCTCATGTTGTGTCCAACCAAGCACTTTCAGCAGAAGCTGCATCTCTGCCCACTGTATTAACCTATGTACCATTGCTTTTGTGTCTACAACAGTGTTAAACTTCTACGCAGTGTGTCCTTTAACAGAGAAGGCACAAAAAATGAAGCATTCTACAGAAAATGAGATGGCTCAAGAAGACACTAAGGACCAAAACGCAATTGGTTCTCAGAGTCCTTATACAACGTAAAAATTTCTATGTATATGCACATACGCACATACTCACATGCATTGGTTTTAAAGAGTTTACTGTGGGATAAGAAAAAAAGAATCAGCAAACTTACAATGTATATGTATTTTTAATAGATTTTATTATGTTCTCGCAACACGATTTCCAAAAGAAAGCTATAAAAGTTTTAACCAGAACAAAACTTCAACACTTCAGCTGAAGAAAAGTACATTTCCTACTTTCTCTCATCTCCAGAACCTACTGCATGCTTACATCACATCTTGCAGTGGCATTTATGAGATGGTTAGTTAGCTCTCTTATATTTCATCTTGCTCAATTGACCCAAGTGTCTTCTTCAAAGCACCTGCTTTCAGTCCTAGCAGCCTGATCCCTCACCTTTTGGTCTGCTTTATTTATTTTGCCTTTACCAGTAGAGCAAGATAAACTACAAAATGTTCTTTCCTACAAAAAGGAATTATTTGGGCCTGTCTTACAGGCAATGAAAATAATTTTACGGGTCTGGAGCTCTCAGAATCCCCTGTGCTGCACAGCCCCACCTCAAGCAGTGCCGCACGGTGATGCCATCTGCTTACAGCAGCGTGTAAGGCACCATGCATGCCCCAACTTGTGCACCATCACTGCAGTCATCAACGTGTGAAAGATGTAATCTGCTCTGCCTCTGGCATAATCAGGAGAAATCCTCAGGTTTGAAACACTGCAAGGTATTGCTGCTGAATGAAGGGAGAACTGAAATGCTGAAGCTCTTCTTAAGAAGGGCAGAAAAAGTAATTGAAGGAGTGGAAAAAGATGAGGGCAGAGGATTTCTTTTAAATTACTCTTTGCAAGTTTATTTTGGGGTATTTTTGGTTTTTTAAAGGAGTGAAAATCTGGGCCGTGATGTAAATAGTGAACAAAGTGGAGGCTTGCATGAGAGATATAGCAAAAACTCTTGTGTGGGCAGATGAAGAATTAATTCCTCCACTACAGAAGTAACAAGAACAAGATCTGTGGATTTACTTCTCCATTCTTGGATGGATCGCTGCTGTTTTCCAAGGAGCTGGAGACAACAACAGGCAGCTTTATTTCACTTGGACCTCCATGAACCTCCAAAGTCCTACCATAAAAGCTTTGTACTGTGTAGGTGCATGACCTCCATTACACATACAGCCCTTGATTTTTATTTACAGAAATCCTTAAGCAGCTTTGTAGCCCCACACATCCCTATTCCCTACAGCAGGATGTTTTGCTCACAACTACAAACAAACGTGATCAAGAAAGTAGAGGGCATTTAACTGAGGACACAAACACCTGCAGCATCTCTTTCCCAAACAGTGCGATTACAGAAGAAACTGGGGAGGATTGCTGTCCATCTCCCTGAGCAAAAGGCAGAGTATCACCTCTCAACCCAAAGACAAGCTGGCATGTGAATACATGTTATTCCCTAACTCCCTTAGGTTTGGATAGCTAAAACAAATTTGCTTTTAATTAGAAGGCTAAAATCAAGCTGTGAAGTCTTGTTTTCAACCACAGTATCTGTTACTCCCACTGGTGAATAGGAATGGAGTTGCTCTCCATCTTTGAAAAATGAGGCAATTACATGTCCAGATAAAGGCGCTTAATGATAGCAACTCAGATTTGAAGATTTTTGTCCAAAAGCCACAAAAACTTGTTGTAAGTGCTCATGGCTCATTTCCAACAAGCACCAACTCGTTCCCATCAGCACCAGAACTGCAGGGCAGGACAGAGATTAAAACTTCTTACAAAAATCCAGTGGAAAACTCCTTGAAGTGAGCTGCAAGTTGCAGACTATAAAAAGACTCTCATGCTAACTCTGAAAAGAAGCAAATACAAAAATGAGAGCATGGCTCAACGATATCTTTTCTGTCCTCTAGTGGCAGCTTTTTGTGATTAACAGAATCAGAATAAGCCTTTTTCTATTGTCCATTTTAACTGCCTTTTTTTTAAAAAAAGCAAAGAAGTACCTGTTCTATAGTGAACACTGAACACTGTTTAGCACATATCTGAAAAGAGGCCAAATTTTGACTGAAAAACATCAGTCTTCCCCAAACCTAACTGCAAAGTTTCAGACAGCATCATTGCAGCACATGATTGCAACCACCAAACCTCACATAGGGGATCTACTCCAGGGGAGAATCACAGCAGAACAGATTTTGCTCCCATCTTTTCTTTAAACAAATGTTCTTGTATGCAAAGAGGTTTTGTAGCTAAAAATATGTCAGAACTGTCTCGCCCTCCTCAATCTACAGTAGATCTATACATGCAAGCTGTTGCGCTTAAGAACTTCTCTAGCCAATCTCCAACCAACAGCAGGCAGCCATTTCAGGCAGGCATTTATGCCAGAGTACAGGCATAAACTGTACCGAAGTAGAGCAGTTCTATGAACAGTGCAATTGTCTCTGCATTTAGGTGTTGGTATTGAAATATTAGAAAAGCCTAGAATACGTAGTTACACTGGTTCAGAAAAACGAAACCAGATTAACAATAGTTGCATGAAACTGTGATAGAGCCGGAGCAGGGAGCAAAGCGAGCCGAAGATCTCCAGCACCCTCTTCTGGAACCTGCAGGACACGGCACAACTGGAAAACCTGCTCAACTGCCATCGATAGACCCACGAAATTAATACACATGTAGAGGGGAGCTACAGGATGCCAGTCCCCTCAGCAGCACTGAACTGTATAGGATATCTTGTTGTTTTGAAAATTTCATGACAAAATTTTGCCCGTTGAGGTACTGCTCCTCACTCTGTACATACACTGCTACAGGACATTGCTACTGCTGGGCACCCCGAAGGTGAGCAGTGTTCGGAAACACCTTTCCCCAGTCCACACACACACACGGCAAGGGCTCACTGCATTCCTGGTGGGGCAAGGGCTCAACCCACTCACCATCCACTTCCCCCACACCAGCTCTTCTAGCTCACCTCCCAAAAAAGCCAACACTACTGTGACTCTTTTCACCTCGCAGTTCTGGCAGGACTGCCACTGTTTCAAAGGTAATCAACAAGGTTTCTTCTTTGCTGAGGCTTTCTACTTATTAGTTAACCAGCTCTGCCCATCCTGATTTGGTAAATCCTACGTTACCTCACATAGCTGAGATGGGTTCTATGACTTTTTATTAAAAAATTAACAATGAAGCAGTTGCAGAACTAAGCTCCTCTGCTTAACTCCCCTGCATCCTCCATCCATACACCACTGAGCAGCTCACTGCTCAGCCAGAACAATTTCACCCACGTTTCCTCCACTTGCTTCCACATTTACTCTTTGACTGGGCTTGAACACCATTAAAGCACTCAGACACCAACTCACTCACCTGCAGGTATTTGCTGCCTGCAACAGGTATGAGCTGCCCTATAAAACCGTCCAGCTCAGCCTGGAGCTTTAAGTCCCCACTTTCCATCTGTCCTCATGCTCCTCCTTGCAGCTGCTCCTACCCAGCCATGTTTCTGAGCCCCCCTAACCTTACTGAGCCCTCAACCTCATGGCTCCTGTTGCTCCTGCAGCCAGCACAGCGCCAAGGACTCACTGACTGCCTCTACCCCAGGTGCTCCCACAGCCCCATCAGGCAACTCAGTCTCAGCTACTGATCCACAGCTGCAGCACTGCTAAAGCCCTCTTCAGCAGAGCCAAGCTGACCATCCTTCATTTTACCCAGCTGTTTCTGCTATACACTGACTTCTTCCACCACTCAGCCCTGAGAGAAATGCCTCTGCAGAGTTCTCTTCACTTTTGGTTACTACTTTTCTTTAAAAATTGTTTTCCTCTCTTGATTAGAGCAGTTTTTGCTCTGGCCTTCTCTCTCCACCCTCACTCCTTTGAGGCCAGCTCTACCTGTAGTCGCTACCTGCAGTTGGTCATCCAGGGAAAGAACTGAGTGAGTCCTAGAGGGTGAAGGTGTCATGTCTACGTCCTGCTGCCTTAGCCCAAGTGGAGCAGCTTCTGGTCAGGTCCTTTTGCTATGGACTTGCTGTTTCTGCACCACAAAATCTACCAAAAATTTCAAGGTGAGGCAATCAGCCTTTCAGAAGTCTTAATAGCAGCCAGACTAAAAAAACCAAACCAAAACATAAACAAATACACCCCTCCCCCCCCAAAAAAAAACCAAAAACAAAACCAGCAAAAAACCCACACACACAAACAAAACCAAAATAAAACAAACCAACCAAACAAAAAAAAAACCTTAAGGAAAATGCAGATTTAATCTACACTGTAGCTGCTTTCCCCTACTCTAGCAGTGATGCCATCCTTTAGGTAATGGCACTTCTACACCCTGGGTTACTTGGAGCATGCACTCTCATCCTCAGAACCCACAGGTTCCCTTCAGGCAGAAGCTCCCGCTCTTTTCTAATCTCTTGTTTTCAGTCTTCTTTTTCCCATTCATACAAGAAACTATTCTAACATCACGACCATCTTTGTTAAGTGGCACAAGAAAGGTATTCAAAGAAAATTAAGGTCAAGATGAGAAATACAGAACCTTGCTGAAGGCCAGGAAGCACAAGCCTGTGCAACCCTCAAGTCCTTGCAGGCATGTGTTACCTGTTAGTCCTTAATTGCATAAGCACATAGCATTCACCTGGCAGGACACCTGCCTTGCAGTATTTTGTTTTTACCTTCTTAACACATCATCCACGCTGTGCACAGAACACAGAACTACTCCCCTCCTCGTTAACTGTGTCTGTACTCCTGTACTGAGTCCATCAACATTAACTTATCTTTGTATCCTTGTGATTAGCTCACAGTGTGGTCCACTTTTTTCCAGTACGTAAATTCCCAAGGTTAAGATAAAAATTTTCAGAAATATCCACTGATATCAACATCTTCCTTGATCATTGTTAAACCTGGTATGTCCTGACCAGCTTTATGTTCTCTCAGCATTAAAGAAAAAAAAAAAGGACAAGAAATAAAAGAACCACACCAAACCCCTACGTGAACCACCTGAGATGTTGACTTTCTTACAACAAAACTGCATAATTTGGGATCATCACATGGACCAAATGTTGGCTGTCATCTTCTAGCATGACCAGCCCCTAAGAGGCAGGGAGGAACACTTCCCTGGCATCAGAACACAAGACTCTCACTACATGATCAGGACAGAAACATACTGCAGACCTTTCTTTTCAGAATTATGAACCCATTTGCTCCCATTTATCCTTGTCACTGACATTTCCTTTCCCTCTTCTGCCACTGAGTTCTCCAGGGTCATGGCTGCCTTCAGCACATCTGCTGCGCTTTGTCACCCTGCAGCTGCATCCCAAGTGACTTGGCCAGCCAGGAAAACTGGTTCCACAGTGTATTTGGCAGTTAAGTGATGGTGAGCAGATCCTTCCACTGGAAGCAAAAGATAGCCATAACCACAGCCAGTATCACCAGTTTCACCTGCAATACTGTGTTTGTTATTCAGCAGTTTATAAAATAAAAGACTAAGAATTAAATAATACTAATTTATAGTTTAACTGAATCATTCAGATCCTTCCAAACTGCATTTTCAGAATAACTAATTCATTCATCTCAACTATGAAAATGTATTTATTCTGTACAAAGATCAGTTATGCATGCCCACTCTGGAGATGGACAATTAAAGAAACTGAAGAAAAATAAATGTTCATGTGAGCATTTAGTAAAGTATCTGTGCAATTTACATTCATACTCAAACTTCTATCTGAAACAGCCTTCCAATGCAGACAGAAGTATTTCTCAGCTTTTGGTAATGAAGCTTTGCATAAACAGTGGATTCAGCAGGCTGTTTACAGTATACGTCAGCTCCTTACAGATCAGCTTATTTCCAACATTATACTTTCAAACAGCATGCCTTGTTACCTAAAGTAATGTAGGGAAAAAAAGTAAACGTGATAATTGAGGAAGAGGCCCTTCAGCCTCGCTATAATTTAAGTCCTGTATACCATTGGCAGGAAAGAATGTGATACTCATTACAAGAGCCACCAGTAACACCAACAGGTACAAATGCCAAGCACAGAAAATAGATCACTGCTGAAAATTCTGCCATGTCCCCTTGTATTGCACTCAAATTGTAACAGAGCACATGTATGCAACACAGTGTGTGCACATGTATGCTAAATTACCCAAAGCTCTCCTGTTTTTCACCCATCTGTGATGCACTGAGCTCAGATACGATGCTCCATGACTTGATAAAGATGGTACAACTTCAGCAGTCATCAGCAGAAAGCAAGGGGAGATGGGAGATGCAAAGATTACAACAGCACAGAGCTCCCAGACATCAAGCTATCACACAGAAGCAAAAAGAATCCTACAGAAGACACCATACCAAAGACACCATGCTAGCATAAGCAGGATCAGAGCTGCATGTCATGACCTGCTATTTGCTATACCGAGCTTACTCTCAGGTAAGGAATTTGAGAAATGCATGCCACTATATAGGTCCTGTGAGAGCTCACACATCCATCAGATGATCTGATCTGCACAAGAGACGGTGACAAAACAGTCTTCAGTAGGCACTGAATTCAGAAAGAGCAGTACCCTCTACTGACCAACCAGTTTAAGGTAGCAGTTTTTCTTGAGCCTGTCTGAAGATCTTTTCCAGACGGCAACCCACTAAGGGACAGACCCTAGAAGATGCTTACAAATCTCTGAGGAAGCGCAAACCTTCTGAGACAGAAGAGTTTTTGACACTGCCCTGTGCCTTACTCAGAGACAGACTGTGGTTTAGCAAAAGCATTTCCTAGAAATGCAGGAAACATACCTCTAGGAAAGGCTGCCGATATCCAGGGCATGAAATAGACCTCATTCAGCTTGCAATAAAGCTCACTGATGACTAAAAACAACCGCATGAGGAAAGTTGACCAGATAGTCAACACATTTATTATCCTAATGAGCCAGTAATTCTTGGTGCACAAGTGCAATAATTCTTAATCAGAGCAAAAGTTCCCTGCAGCTGACTATACTGCCTCAACCAGTGCCTAGCAGCAAAGAGAAAAAGGGAAAACAAAGACATCCATGACTACACTCTCTTCAGTTTCTAGCAGCCAGCAGTTTAAATATATTTATTGTAGAAGAGATATTCCCTAAAGAAGAAACACTAAAGTCGAGGTCCCCATCACAAATCAAGCAGATTTTTTTTCCTCCACAGGCAACTACATGGGGGCATAAAACCTAATTTCCTTCACATTTGGTAACATTTCTCAAAAAACTGTGATGACAGTCAAAATCGAATTTTGACTGGATTCAATATGAATCAGTGAACACCTCTACTGTAGTTAACACTCCTTTCAGGAAAGATATCTCTTCCTCCTTAACAGAGAGGAAGACGCTGCACAAGTCAGTGATGGAGGCCTCTGGTCATTCTAGATGAAGAAAAGGAGTCCCAGTTCCCCACCATAAACACAAGTACCCTCAACACCAGTAGCAGGCAGAGGGCACGTCCCCCATCAATAGCAGACGAGAAAAATCCATGACTTACCACTCTTCTTTGCTTTTGAAGAAGGTTGGAATGGGGAACCAGGAACATATGCTTCCCTGCCAGTAAAGCCAGGATAACGAAGAGAAATGACAGGGACTGCAAACCATACAGCAGTGCCGTGTCTGCATGCAGCAATCAGTCATTACCATCAATAAACCCAGCACTGACAAACTATCTCCAGCAGACATTCTTTACCATTCAAAACTTACTTGTACCTACCACGGCAATGGGCAATCTTAGTCACCACCTTCTTAAGCCTTTAAAGCAGACATTTGCTCAAGCAAAAAAACAAGAGAGGATTTATCCTGGGAATGGATCATGGTGTACATACGAAGAAGAAAAAGGCCAATGAACTACTAAAATTGCCCCGGGAAAGGAACAAAGTCAAAGATGGATGAAGTTCCAATGATAAATGCTAGAGAATCAGATTTGATTCTGCTTTATCTCATCAAGAACTGAATGAAAGGGAGGGAAACAGTGCAATAAAATTCTTTCATACATTTTATGGAAGTAAGATATGAAAACCAAACGTTGTTTCAAGTGACATTTCCCAGGAAAATAAAAAAAAAAAATGAAAAGAGTTCCACAATGAGTGACTAAAGAGTTTCTTAAAGTGACACAAAAGACGATGAATACACAGCTTTGCCATAAGTAAATATAACATAAGGCAATCCAGCTCCTTGGTGAAAATAATAAATCTTACCCAGTTCCACACTGCTGTGAAGTGAAAACAGAAGTAACAGAGCAGGCAGGCAACCATTTAACCTAGGGACTACACAGACCTCTGTCAGGTCTCTGAACTGGCAGAACGGACCACTGTACAGGACTAGAAATTAATCCAAAAGTATCAGCACACACCACTGAAGAAGCCACACACTAACGAAAAAGTTACAAAGGCTGTAAAGGTGTTTTGTTCTACAGAGCAAATCCATCATTATAACCATTCCTTCCATTAGCAGTTTCAGGATATAAACTAGCAAAAAAGAAGTACCAAGTATAACTAGCATTTCTACTTTCTCTAAAAAGAACTTTCTCAGTTCCAACTTTCAGGTTTCCCAAGTCTATAAAATTATAACATAATTCTTCTATAATTACATTATCTTCCCAAAGGGTTAATTACAGAGGTGACACTGGTTACTAAACTGAATAAAGAGGGGGTGAAGAGTCTACATCCCACTGTGAGAAACACCAAAGCAAAAAAGTTTTTACTTAGTATTAAAAGTAGTGCATTCACATACCACTACCTAATTAGGACAGGCAGAAGATCCTGTCGACAGTATGTGAAAATCAAAAAATGAACAAACTGCGCCAAGGTGTCAAAGCTAGTAAAAACAAAACTGCAAGAGGGAAAGGAGAAAGGTGTGTAGGGCACACAGGTAGGAAAGGCTTCATTACTGACATGGCAGTTGTCTCTTTAAAAAAGAAACATTTTTATCCTATTAAATTTAGATTAGAAAATGGAGTATTTCAATATACCACACCAAATTAAACTACATCAACATTTGCATGCCCATTCCAATACAAAAACTGACCTGTTGAATAGAAATATCCATTTAAATTAATAATAAATAAAAAGAGAAACATACCAACTTTGGCCTAAAATCGATGCCACTTTATAAAAAAAAAAATAGTTTCCTAAAGACATATGGACAAAATTTCAACTTCATAAATATTTTTGCTTTAGAGTTCTAAATTGCAAATAATTTACTATAAGAAACAGTACAATTTAAAAATATCTTGAAGGGGAATGTCTATATATATATAAGCTACATAATAAACGTACGTGAAATCACCGAGAGCAGTTGTGCTTATGAATTTATGCTACACAGTCTGTAAAACTGTGGAAAATATTTAAACAGCTAAAATAAACCAAATAAAACTATAAATAATATGTTTTTTAAATGTGCAATCATAAAGAAAAAGTCTGACACAAAATAAGAAAAACAGGTGGTTATTGCACAGATATACTGCTGCTATAAAAGCAAGATCTGTGATGAAAATATTTTCACCTCATTCTGAAAGGCAGCCACTGATGCCAGAGCACATTTAATATAAATGAAAACAAAACTTAGCAGATTTAAAAACAATACCCATGATGCTATGGACTGAGACAATACTCTGTAAATCAGTTTATTTCCCATGTAGTGGACAAATCCAGTCAGTGCAATGATTTTTCTGCACGTTAAAGAGTAAAATCACACTGCTTATTTTCCCGTAAGAAATGTTTTCACTGTGAGAATAAGGGTCTTGCAATACCCTTTAAAGCTTTCAATTCAAAGGTTAATTTTAAGAATTTTGAACTGTAACATCGGGGTCTTTTGCCATTAATAACACCGAGGACACTACAAATGGCTAAAGAGCAGTTTTTTCTAGAAGTAGAACAGTTCAACAGCTCAGTTAAGGAAAAGAGGTTTAGTGCACTTTGCTCATTTTAGCCAACATGCTACATTGCCCTTTTTGCATACAAAGTGGACTCAATGATTTCCACTGTAAGAAAGAAATGAGTTGGCAAGCAAAACGCTGTGTCAAGCTGCCCTTTTTTCTTAGACATTTTAAGACAGAAGCTTTGCAAGACATTAAACAATTCTTTGCTTTTATTATTAATAGAGAAAGTCTGATTTGTATCATTGTCACATTCCTAGTCAGAAATGCTTCAGTGATGAAAGTCAATGCTGGGTCAACCCAAGGCCTCATTCTACAACATTTGTTTACAGACAAATTATAGTGATTTTCAACACACCCAACAAAACATTCTTTGCTTCCTTCAGGGGAAAGTCCCATCATTCTTCCTCTATCAGGCATGTAATTGCATAAATTAGAATTTTTTTTTTCGATAACACATCCCCAGTCTCCATGAGAACAAAACAGGCTTCTACAGGTGTTACAGAAGTCTTCACACGTCATCATCATCTGATGTATCACTGCTGCTCGTCTCAGAATCCTCATTCTCCAGAGCAGGTTTGAAAGTGCTGTTTTTCCAGGGGCTAAATTTAAAATTACAGATGAGTCCATTTTTCAAAATGCCATTTTTCCTAAGGCCATTTTTTTGTAACTGAAATGTGAAAACATTATTTGTTTAGAGAAAGAAAAAGCCAAACACAACAATCTGTTGCAATTCAAGATTCTCTGCATCTCCATTCCTGGGCTACACTGGATCCACGGCACTAACTTTTCATATATACACAAAAAGGAGAACTTCCCTGAGCACCTTTACTCCTGGGCCAGCCACCTGTATTCAAGTACTTCCAACTGTGCTAAACTCCTGCAGTCAAAAGGAGTTCACCCACATCCCCACCCACCTTGCCCCAGAGATGCCTCCTCCCCAAATGGTCTCTCCTGCGATGCAGTCCCCTCTCCCACAGTGCTGCAAATACCTGTGCTAAGAAGGGTAGGGTCTACAATAAGGAAGGGGCCCAAAAGAGGAGCAGGAGGGAGGGATGAGTATTCCAGTCTGTCTACCTGATGCCATTGGAAAACAAAAGACACTGAAGAGAAAGCAAACAACTGATTCTACAACAAGAAAGGAATTACTGCATTTCCACACATAGTTCAGAAGGTGGGTAATAAGACAAGCACGTGTGTAACTAGATTTATGAAAATATCAAATGTTCATGTTTGACATCATACACAATTCTCCTTTCCAGCCCTACTCACTGACCCCATCAGGTATACTCAACACTGCTAGTAAAAAAACAAAAAAAAAATTAAGAAAAAATCCAGTCTAGATTGACTTTGTTACTAATAAATTAAATGTCTCCTGATTCCCAACAAAGATCTTGGAATACTCAAGGAAACTACATAAAAACCTTGAAAGAAGATTCTCTTTCTTTAGGCTAAGCTGAGGAGCTGGAAAGCCTGTGCAATTCTACTACCAGCAATGCTGAAACTGCTCAGAAGCACCCTCTTACCCTTCCCTTGATATTTTGTTTATAGGCCTTAGCTACAGTCAGCACTGGCACCCTGTGTTTTTAAAGCAACTTCACTTCCAAAAGCACAGTACTGAAATGATACTGAAACAGCAACATCACAAACCATCAAAATTACTGCAGATGTCCTGAAAGGTAGGCATTTAGGGTAGCCAACCACAAGTTTACAATGCAACATTAAGTTAGCGTTACCTGTTCACTAATGACTTGGAACTCCCTCATCTCATCCTCTGTTAGTGGGGCACAAGTCTCATCATTTTCACTGTCTTCCTGCCAGCCCATCTCTTTTAACAACCTTCAAATTAAAAAGGGCAACATTAAGGAATTTACTACACACACTCATTCAAGCTCTGCCTATATATATGTCTAAAGACCTGTAACAAATGCATTGATTAATCAGTTAGTATTTTTTTAAACAAACTCTTAGATAAAAGTGGCTTCAAAGCGTTGCAAAACGTACATAAAGCACACAAGTTGAGTTCTCAGGTCCCTCACAGATGACCCTGTTTTACCACTACATCTGGTGAAAACTGCATGTTCATTCTAAGGTACTTTCCCATCTGTGTCAGGTGGAAAAGCAAGAATGTATTTCCTCAGCATAACTGTTAGTGGAGCAGCAGTATGAAAAGACAAAAAACAAAGACAAAAAAGACAAAAGACTCGCCCTAATGCAGTCTACAGCTTTTCCTGGATAACAGAGCAGTCATGGAGAGTACTGGTGGTGTTCATCAAAGGGTACCAATTCAGGATGAAATGGCTTCATGTAATTTCTTTTTTATAGCACATGACAACGTCAAGAGTTGCGTCAGGCTTCCTTACAACTGAGTCTCAGCTAACAGCGCATGCTGATATTTCAGCACAGACTACAACCAGGATTGAATTTTGGGATGAGGGGAGGAAATAAAACAAGAAAGATTCCTCTTGTAACTAAGCTTGAGATATCCAAAGACACAATAATCAATGTGGTTTAGCTAGTACCAAAAGAAGGATAGCAGTATCTGAGCAAGAATAAGATGATTTTACATGTGAATATGCTGTGAAAACGGGGGCTATCTGAGGGTGAAGACACTATTACATTTAACAATGGCGATATTAAGTTTGTTAGCTGCAAAGTTTTTGGCAAAAGGATTAAGCACCTTCTTCAGGCAAACCAGGCGTCTGTTGACCTGACCATTATGGGAGATTAAAGCTATTTCACAAAAAATAAAGAGGTTTCTAAAATATACACCAGAACAGACACTTAGAACTGAAAAACAGTAAATATATTAAAACAGGGAAGTAAGACAAACTCACATCTGATGTCATGTGCCAGGAACTTCATTCAGCCAGACATCAGCAAAAAAATGCCCTTTAATATAACCCTCCCCACAAAGATCTCTACTTCCCAACACAATGGATGTGCACTGGGCAAACTTGCAGCTGACCAAAGCCACTAATGACTGTTGTTAGAATCAGAACAAAGACCTGGAATTGTAGAAGAAGGAGAGTAACACTACTCTGTTTTAAAAAAAAAGTCATTAGGACAATAACAGAAATGGAAATTGCATCCTCTGTAGCGTTTGGACCAAACTGAACAGTGCAACAGCCAGGAACAATTAAATCATCAGGAAGCAATAGAAATAACATGCAAGTCATCCAAAATTCTAAGCAAATACGTGCATTTATACAGCTATACAGGAAAACACTCATAATGCCAGTTTCAATGACAGCTAGTTGAGACAAAATTTTACTGCAAGCAAGATCGGGTGTTAACATTGCGTTTGGTGAAGTAAATAGTTAGAGCTCCTGTTAATGTAAGTAAAATTTAGGGCAATGCCTAAATTAACTTTTGCAACATTGTATAAACTTGGCACTGGCATTGGTTCTTTAAATTGACACTAGGCTTCTAGAACGGTTAAAAGTGTGAACTATGTAAAAAAACTGAACTTTGCATAGCAAACTTGATACCAACAGGATTGCTGCACCTTGGACACTTCCCCATCCTTATCAAGTTATTTCTGGTCTGCATTTTGCCATTTACATTTTTAAAAGCCTTTTTAATTGTCCTTTATGGTACTGGCCAGCTCCATCTGTAACTGAGCTTTGGCCACACAGATTTCCTCCCTACAATTGCAACCAGCATCTCTGTAGTCCTCCCATTTCCCAAGTATTCCCAGTAACAACTGACAAGTTGAAATCCCCCATTACAACAGGGGCAGTTGATTAAGAGCTGTCCCTTAGTTCCTTAAAGGATAGTCAGTTTTGTCATCTCGGCTGCGTGGCCTATAGCAGTCTCGAACAATGACATCTGCTTTTTTTGTTTGCCCCTTAATCCCCAAGAGGCCCTCAAACATTCCACTGCCAACTGCAAGTTCCACGCATTCCAGCCCCTCCACGAGATAGGTGTCCCTCCCCCACCTCACCTGCCTATGCCTCCTGAAGAGCCTGCAACCATCCATAACATCCCAGTCACAGGACTCATCCCACCAGGTTTCACTTATGCCAATGATATTGCATCTACAGGACTAAGCCATGGCTTTCTGTTTCTACAGCCAATGGTGGAAAAAAGGAAGAGAGTAGGGGTCATTGCACTTCTCATACTCATGAGGAATACGAGGAAATGAAAGTTTCTTCTGCAAGTACTACAAAAGGGAGAGTTCTTTAGTCCAGTGTACACACAGACTCTACCACAAAAAAGAGACAGATCTGTCTCATCAATCACTGCAATTCTGCAGTTGCCAAAAAATGTAAGAATCTGACAGGGCTCATGACAAGCTCATCTCCAGACTGACTTTTTTCCAGCAGCATCATTCTCATCTCTATCAATCACTAGTGCAGCTACTTTAATTATAGAATTGTTTCAATCCTTTTTGTGAAGTTACTTTCTCACCTTCCAGTGCACTGTCTCATGATATCACTAGCAGTGTCAACTAGTCAGCTACAAAAATAATTAATTGCTTATGACAAAAAACTCAGCAGAGCTTTACATAAGATGCAGCATTTAAAGAATTATTAATACAAACAGCAATTATATGCATTGTTCCTCCTAAACACATTTAGATCAAAATCAGAGGGATGAAGTCACTAAGCAGTTTGCCTTTTTCTTTATAGAGAAATACTCAAATATTTAGTAAAGCAACTTTACACAAGTCTAATTGAAAGAAAGTATATTCCATGTTAAACTGGTACATGTCTAAATGATAAATCTGACATTACTCATGAAACATTTTTGTCGCAGCCCGCGGGAAAGGAGGGGGGAAGCTCTCTATCGGGTTAAGAGGTTGCAGTCCAGGTCTCGCCCGCCTCTGCGCGCTGAGTCTCCGAAAACCGCCGCAAGTTGCGGCAAACCGACTGCCCGCTGGACAGCGGGGATCGCGCGGGGCCGCCCCCCCGCTAGCAGCTCGCAGGGGAAGGTGGCCACGTGGCGCTGGCCGCTAGCAGGTTGTGGCTGAAGCGGCAGCTTCTGGCTGGCAGCAGCAGC